>CAJNDT010005855.1:443973-519187 GCA_905221615.1 Symbiodinium sp. CCMP2592
TCGGCCGGGACCGGCCGGCTTCCTAGAAATATGAACCCTTTGATAAATGTATTTCGGTGTGCCTGCGGGCAGGCCCCGTAAGGGGTAGGTCAGGAGAGAATGAAAAATTGCTTCCCCGGATAAGCGAATAAATAAGGAAAGCTAGCTTTCTGCGATCCCTGAACTTTTGGAAAAAGCTTGGCCTCGGAGGGCAGCCTCTACTGAGAGGAAAGGGCCGGTTCCCACAGAAGCTTTGAATGTATATTAGGGAAGCATGCAAGCAATGGCAAAGACCAAAGGCACAGCTCGGCCGGGACCGGCCGGCTTCCTACAAATATGAACCCTTTGATAAATGTATTTCGGTGTGCCTGCGGGCAGGCCCCGTAAGGGGTAGATCAGGAGAGAATGAAAAATTGCTTCCCCGGATAAGCGAATGAATAAGGAAAGCTAGTTTTCTGCGATCCCTGAACTTTTGGAAAAAGCTTGGCCTCGGAGGGCAGCCTCTGCTGAAAGGAAAAGGCCGGCTCCCATAGAAGCTTTGCTTGTCAATTAAAGAAGCAATGGCAAAGACCAGTTTCAAGTTAGCTGCACTAGCAGACTGGAGATCGGCGAGCAGCTCCAGTTGCAGAAATGAAGAGCCACTGCAGAGCTTTGCACCCCACAAAAATTTCGGGCCAAAAAAAAAAATCTTTAAATATGGGGTATTTCCACCGGACAAAATCCTCACGTAATGGAAACGCCTCTTCGGAGCCACTCCGGAGCCAAACAATTTTCTTTAAATATGAGGGATCTTTTTATTCAGAAGCTCGGATTAGATTAGATTAGATATTTATAGAATTATTTCGTAATATTTTTGAAATTAATCAGGATATTTTTCAAAATTTTGATCAAGATTTCTGAAATATTTTGATTTTTTATTTATATTATTCAACATGCTTTGAATTTTTCATGAATGATCATATACTATTTTTAATATTTCAAAAATATTGAAGAATTTGCGAATTTTGCGAATCTCAATTTTTAATATTGATCTATTTTTCGTATTTTTAGGCCAGATAATATGTCGGAATTCGTATTTTTGTGTCAATAATGGAGAAATCAATAGTTATAGTAATATTAATAATCCATTTCAATGGTTCCGATAATCAGAAATACGGAATAGAAATATTTTCAAGGATGGCTGATAGAAATATGAATTTTCGTAGATAAATTCGAAGATTTATATGGAATCGGAGTTATCTTCCAATTTCGACGTCTCCAATAGAAAATTGGAGCTTGATTTCTATTACCAAATTATGCGTATAAAATGCGCCATTTTCATTAGGTCGCTGGTATATCTCGCGGTTCCCCTCATTCAACGATTCCGATGGTCAGAAACTCAGAAATTTCAAGTTTAATCAAGGATGACTGCTAGAAAAGAAAATATTCATCTGCAAATTCGATGATTTTCGTAGATTTATAGATCTTCATAAATTTCGGCGTCTCCAATGAAAATGTTGGTATGCATTTTCTTTTATTAAAGTCTAGTTGTAAAATTACGCTATTTATATTAGGCCGCGGATGGATCTCAGGGATTCCGTAGTTCAACGGCCAGAAATACTGAAAATCCAAAATTTTTCGAGGATGGTTGCTGGAATAAGGAGCATTCACCTGCAAATTCGATGATTTTCGTGGATTTGCGGGTTCCATCAATTCCGGCGTCTCCATTGGAAAATTGGGATTTGATTCTTAAAATTCTTTTCATAAAATGCTTAGGGCGAGGGGGGATTTCGGGAATCCGCCCTTTCAATGGTTCTGATGACCAGAAATCCAGAATATCCAAGATATTTTGAATATGATAGTTGGAATAAGGAGCATTCATCGGCATATTCGATGAATTTACGGATCTCTGTCCATTTCGACGTCTCCAACGTAAAATTTGGACTTGATTTTCTATTCCTAAATTCTCTTTATAAAATATGATTTCTTCATTAGGTCGCGGGATTCCCGAAGACCCCGCCTCGTGAGGATACGATTGATTTAGGATTTTGATATTGGACGATATTCAGGAAAGATATATCTTAATAGAATATGAAATTCTTGAATTTATCTTAATTTTGATAGACGTATTTCGTTTAGAACCTGCTGTGGAAGTCGAGAGAGCTCGTTCTATCAAACACCCCTCTCCGCGGCTCTGCGATTTTGTGCTTCCACGCGCTTTCCCCTAAAATCTTGAATCCTGACGATGGCCAGAAATACGGATAATCGAAAATTGATTGAAATTCGACGATTTTCGTGGATTTGCGGGTCATCCCCAATTTCAGTATCTGCAACGAAAAATTGAGACTCGATTTTATGATACTAAATTCTGCTAAAAAAATTTTTCCCCCATTTCAACGGCTCCGATAGCCATCAATACGTAAAAAGAAAGATCTTTTAAAGATGGATTCTAGAAAAATTCATATTCATAGGCAAACTCGATGATTTTCGTGGATTCGTGGAAATCCGCTAAATTCGACGTCTCCAATGGAAAAATGGAATTTGATTTTCTGTTACCAAATTCTGCTTATAAGGTATGCCCCTTATATTAAGTCGCGAGGTTCCCCCCATTTCAACGCCCAGAAATACGGAAAATCCACGAATTTTCAAGGATAGCTGCTGGAAATAGGAGCATTCATCGATATATTCGATTTTCGTCTATTTGCGGGTCTCTACCAATATCGGTATCTCCAATGGAGAATTGAAGTTCGATTTTTTGAATCCATCCTCTACTTGTAAAAATTTTCCGCTTACAGACGGGAGAGAGAGAGAGAAGAGGATAAATCTATTGGGACCAGGTGGTATTATTCTTGATGTTGATATTGATGTTATTGATCTTGTTCTTCTTCTTGGTGGTGGCGGAGATGGTGGTATTGATCTTATTGGTGCTGACGTCATTAGAAATAGAGAAAGAGGGAGAAAGAGAGAGAGGGAGATAGAGAGAGGTTTTTGATTTTACGAACGTAGAGCCACTCCCTCGGTCCCTAGGCCGGCTACTGGATGTAGCCCACGGATGATATGTCCTTTATATATACGATCATAGAGAATGATATTCCCCTAATCGATGGCATGCTGATGAGTAGGACGATTCATCCTTGCCGGCGAATTGTCGTCGGTCAACCACCAATTGGGAGTCGGCCACCTTAGTGGGGCCGTAAGGGTCGAGGTGCGAGGTGTCACGGCTCCCGATGGGGCCGATGCGGCGCCCGTCGTCAAGCTTGATTGCGAGCATGCGAGCATGATTCGGATGGGCCAAAAACGAACGATAACGACTTGATTGAGGAGTAGGTCCTATATACATCACGCCTCCTACTAGACGGTATAGAGAAGCGCACGCGATCAGATATATCAACGAATGCTGGAAAATTGACCTGTTGTATCACCTTGCAGGAGAGACGTATGCGATTTTTCCCCTGCACAGGATTCGTATATCGGGCTAAGCTCACCGACAAAAAGGGTGGTATCATGCGCAGCCCTTTGGAGCCTATTGTATATGCCAGAAGCTGTCACGGTCCTAGATCTCTAAATGATGAGATCGTGATAGAGAAAGATCAAGAAAGATTGAGTCCGACGAGCCCGATATGCGAGGTCGTATGGCTCCATTGTGGCAGCGAGAGAGAGAGAGAGAGAGAAAGAGAGAGAGAGAGAGAGAGAGAGAAAAGAGAGAGAGAGAGAGAGAGCGAGCAAACGAGCGAGAGAGGGAGGGAGAGAGGTAAGGAGGAGAGAAGAGAGAAGAGATAGAGAGAGAGAGAGAGAGGGAGGAGAGGAGAAATTTTTTATTCGTGGTGACGGTGGCGGTAATAATATTATTC
Source organism: Symbiodinium sp. CCMP2592 (assembly GCA_905221615.1). Lineage (NCBI taxonomy): Eukaryota > Dinophyceae > Suessiales > Symbiodiniaceae > Symbiodinium > Symbiodinium sp. CCMP2592. Next base: position 447,783 of record CAJNDT010005855.1, read on the forward strand.
TTGATATTATTCTCATTATAGAGAGAGGGAGAGAGATTGAGAGGGTGAGAGAGAGAAAATGGAGATAGAGAGAAATAAAATGGGAGAGAAATGGAGAGGAGAGAAGAGATAGAGAGAAGGAGAGAAAGAGACAACGAGAGGAGAAGAGAGCCATTTTGGCTCAAGTGCTGCACCCTTGCTCCGGAGGCCTGTGACGCCCCCCGTGCATCGGGGAGGGAGGTGATTGGTTGACTTGAGGTGTACCCCCAGGGGAGCCTGTTCACTTTCCTCCAGCGGTACTTGAGTCATGCGCCCGCTATATTTCTCATCAAGTGACCCCTCTTCGTAGTGCCTCCGAGTGCAGCCATCCACCAGTACGGCAAGTTTGCTGCTCTACGCGACTTCCTCATCGGAGCTGCCCTCGACGACTTCGGTATCCTCACTCCCGGAAGGTAGCCGCAGCGGGGAGCCTAACCTCGTTCTTTCGAACCACCAAGATGCGATTCCCTTGTTGCTCAACGGGTCATGAATTTTGACCAGGGTGTGCAACGTGATACTTTCTCCCCGATACCAAGAACGAGATCCTTGCCCACAGTGGGGAAAAGGGGGAGATCCCAGCGACTGGAAGGCACGTGGATATAAGACGACAGCCGAAAGGGGAAACACCCTTGAAATCGAGGACTACCTCAACTGAACTGAGAAGTTAAGTGAGCGAGGCCCTTTTATTTTTTGCCCCGAGGGAAACTCCACAGCCACCATGCTACAAGACAACTTGTTTGCTTTTCAGGGCTAGTGAGCTGGCTTGCATGTTTCTCTCCACACTCTCAACAACCACTTTTCGCTTAAGGTTGTAGCCAGTTTTGCACAGGGGGAAACCCCACAAATCCTTTCTAGGGTGCACCATAGACGGGCCGCTGGAGCCATCCATATACCTACTTTCCAAACCTCCGCTCTGAGGCATCTTTTCCGCAAAACGTACAGAGCCGTCTTTTTACACTTAATTCGGCCAGCCACTTTTCAGTTTTGCCGCTCTCGGCCAAAACGACTTTTCCAGCCCCTGGCGTATTGTGGTCCTGCACTACTTGTTGGTTTCTCTAGTGCAAATCTGTTTTGCTGCCCGTGTGAGCCAGGCTAAAGAAGATCAGGGTCACTGCTTCAACTCTTTTGCTCTCGGCGCTGAAGTCGAGGCCATAGACAAGCTTGTGAGTCGAGCTTTCTATTAACTGTATTGTACCATATACCTTGGGTGCCATTTTGTCTCGCTTATCTCGTCGCTGGACTCCAAAGAGCTCGCACGTCAGGCTGCAAGCCCGCCCGCAACCCTGCAGGGAGACGTCCCTTGCAACACAGACGGCCTATGATTTTGATATAGCCAGACACCTCATCGGGGAACACCCCCGATCCAACAGCTCTGGAATAACACCGATCGCACTTTATGTTGTCTACATATCCTGACTGTTACTTTGCAGCCGAATTCCAGATGCTGAGGGCATGAATCCGTCCATTTTGGACGCTAAGTGCCGTGGTGTGCAACCCTTCCCAAAGTCTCCTCCGCAACAGTCGGGGGCGCTTGAGCGCGCGGTGTAGGGGATAACCCCTAAACCATAGCCGTGACGAAAGAAAGGAGGAGAGAGGGAGGGAAGAGAGGAGAGAGAATAGAGAAAAAAGAAAAAAATTGATATTTGGATTCCTTTTTTCTTACCGGATTGCTGTTGGGATTGTCATCATGATATCTTCGCAATCCATATATATTCTCTATTTTCGGAGTTAGTCATACTAAAATATATAGTCAATAAGAATCCCGGGCTCCGATTTGGAATCGCGAGCCGTCTCCGATTTCCATATTTGTTCTCGATATTGACCGAAAGGATGTCTTCCGGCTGAGGGCGATAGCGATACGACTCCATTTTTGATTCCGAAGGACGAAGTGAATACTATAGGTCCGAAAAATTATCCTACTATCCCGCCAGATTCCGCTTAGTCCGAACTTGCGCTATTTGTGGATTGGATTGAATTTGCCGACAAGCCAATTTTTACGGCACTTCTGATAATAGACCTTATCTATCGATCTATTGAATATAATTCTACCATCGAATCATTCTTTTTATAAAACGATGGTTGTGCCGTTACCGTTCTTCCGCTTGTCTCGCCGACCGCCCAACCGATCCCCCAGAAGGCGTATCTAGCACCGCACCCGCAAGTAAAGACTCCGGCTCCGGCACACAATCCGTTGATTATTAACTCTTCTGGCAGCTCGGGGCCCGCCCATACGGAGCAACAGCCGCTCTTCTGATTCTGACGATCCCAATAAGCAGAGGTCCGATCATCTATCCGATCATCTTTCAGCGCGCTCCTGGATATCTAGGAAAAGCTGAGATATGTAAATCCGGACTCTTATAATATCAGATATCTGGCACCGCCCCGCCTTCTAGTTCTATATAATTATTTTATGCCTCAATTTGACAAAGTATCTAATAGATATGCAATCTCGTCCATTACCGGCGTCGTCATAATTTCTTGCCATTTATAAATATAGTAGTCATTCCTGCACGATTCAAGGCATTCGCCTCCTTGATCTATATCTATGCCCGATTATAGAGATTATAGAGACGAGCACAACCAGAGAGAATAATTATATCTATTTTTATTAAATTTCTTCGAAGACGATTCTCTTTGATCCTCCTTCTTTTTATTATAGATTATTCTACAATACCATAAAATCGAGAGCCTTACTTTGTCAAGATGAATCTTTCTTCTCTCATATATCAGGTTTTCTAATATCGAGAATCTCTATCTTTGAATCTGAATTTCATCATATTAATTTCTTTGATTCTTTCTTCATTTTGATCTGTCGAGAAAGATTCTCCGTCTAGGGAATTTCTTATTCTATATTTAGGGAGGTTTTCTTTTGGGGCGGGGGATCTCTCGGGACAATTTATATTTGTAATTATAGGCGCACGACATGAATAGATCGATCTCTCACTCTCTCTCTCTCTCTCTCTCTCTCTCAGTCGCGCAGAGCAAGTCCACAAGTGAGACTACTCGTCAATAGCCCTTTCAATTGGTTATCGTCAAACTTCCAACTGGGCCCAGGATCTACGGTTGTGAGCTATCGGCTGTAGGGTCCTCCAAAAGTCTGTATTACCAAAATATCCTGAATGAGCAGCAGCCACCTCTTTCTCTATAGGATGGAGATATATATCATGGTATATTTGGTGGGGACGAGGGATAGGGGCATTCGAGGCTAAGATCTGATGACGTTGATACGCCTACGTCATAGCGAGCTCAGCTCAATGTATGCGAGGATGGCCAGGTCTTTTCTTATGGAGACGTCTATAGGCATATATGATTTAATAGGTGGATGAATATTCGATTGAAGTCTCGCGTCGAAGGATATATCCAAGATAAAAAATTCGGGAAGACATGATATTCTGTGAAGGAGATAAAATTTAGGCGAGTACAGGTAGGCTAGCTGAATTAAATATTCTTTAGAATATTCTGCCTCCGAGGATTCCAAGACCTTGTGATAGAAGGAACTTTTGATATTGAAGATCTGTCTAAGGACCTTGTAGTGTAATTTATTTAATTTCGTAAGGCCAGTTTGAAGATTCATCTGTGATTCTGAGCCATGCAGAAGGATGGCCAAGACAATCTGGGAGTGAACTAGCAGCTTTCGCTTGATGGTAATGGATGGGTGCTTAACGAAATCATGTAGGCACTTGGCCGGTGCGAGGCCTACGCGTATCGCTTTTTGGCGTCCGCCTTAGCGGACGAGTTATAGGACAGGATAGCTCCTAAATAATCCGCATGGGGTTTGGGATCTATTCGAAGTTCTTTAAGAAAGTATGGGTTTTCTTTCATGCGATAAAAGTCGCATTGGCAGGGGTGGGATATGGTGTCGGTTAGGAATAATATAGGGAGGTCCGTGTTGATGCAGAGAAGTTGATACTTCTCATAATTCAAGGATATTCCTCTCATATGGGAATGTGACTATAACGTATGCAAAAAGCGGTGGAGGGAAAATCTCGTACGAGACAACAAAATTGTATCACCTGCATACTCTATGTCTGTGAGGCGGAAGTCGGTGGTGAGAACTGAAGGTCGAGGCCCATATTCGGCAACATAAGCCTCGTAGGTATCGTGGAAAAATATTGAAAGAGTGATGATAAATGGATATGGAGATAAAGGTCATCTTTGTCGAATTCCTTGCGCAAAGGCTTTGGGACGTGACGTATAGCTCGTTTCTTTTACCTGAAATTGACAATCCTGGAATATTGATAGTACTGGGTTTGTACATTGATCTGGGATGCCCACGCGGCTAAGCGCATTGCGCAGAGCCGAGTGGGAAACCGAATCAAAAGCTTGTAACAATCAAGGAAAAGCACATAAAAGGATTCCTGATGGCGCTCGTGCAGCTCGAGTAGACTACGGATCACAAATAATGGCGTAGAAGCGGACTTGCCCGATCGAAAGCCAAACTAAACCGGCGATATGCGGCATTTATAGCCGATTTTAATTTTTTCGTGAAGAAGACAAGCATATATCTTGTAGACTGTGTTATTTAAAGAAATGGGACGGTAATGAGGTCTTTCTTCTTGCCTTTAAATATTATCACGATATCCGCCATTTTCCAGGACTTAGGCGAGATAGCCTGCGCACAGGTTTTATTGAAATCTGATAACAGTGCAAGATGATTCGATCGTGGCGCGAATTTCCAGATTTCGGCCGGTAGTTGGTCCGGGCCAGGGGCCTTGCGGTTTTTGAGGTGCGCAAGTGCGCGCAATAGTTCAGGCTCCGTAAATGGACTTGTATCGATTTGCGCAGGGGGGAAAATAGGTGCTGATGGTAACTCCGATAATTCACGATGGTTCCAGATTCTAGTGGCCAGGTGGTAGGCCAATACTTCGGGTTTGGTTGTGCGGGGCGCATATTCTTTGCGAACATATTTGAGAATGGATCATCGCTTTGAAGGAGGTCCTGTGCTATCTTGGAGAAGATTGTCGCATAGATGTTGCTTCTTATCTTTGCGGGCGCGTCGTTTGACAGCCTTGCGGAGTTTCTGTAGTAATTCATGATCTTCTGAAAGCGTCGAGGCAATACGATCGATAGGTCTTTTTGTAGGGTCGGATAAATATTCTTTCTTATGGATTTGCCCCTGTTTAGTGCGTGGAGCTACTTGTGGTGGCGCTTTTTGAAGCGCAAAGGCTTGATCTTCTACGGAAAGGTTCCTCGAAAAGTGGGGGGAATAGAGATACGTAAGGTGTCGCTCAGGGGTGCTCCGACGGGGTTGGCGTGCCTACCAATGGTGGAAAAAGAAGTTACTCCTTTCTTGGCCAGAGCGTCAGCTCTTTCATTGTCGGCTTTGCCGGAATGACCTTTTATTTTAAGGAGGGATAGCGGTATAGCGGAGAGCAAATGATCAAGATCAACGCGGAGTTTTATCAAGAGCTGAAGGTGCTGCGTGGAGAGTGAGAGGCCATGGAGAAAATCATAGGCCAGTTGTGAATCGGTATAAATGTTAATAGAAAAAAATCGAAAGATGGGTTTTGCGTCGCGCTATGTAATCGAGGATTTCTGGCAGAGCCTGAAGCTCGGTAGTATTATTGGATCCCACTACGGGGAAATCTAGGTCATGGCCCACCGGGCCCCATGCATCAATCCAGGAATTGTTGCGGAGCGTGAAGCCGCAGCCGGCTGGATTGCCGACACGAATATTGTACTGATCCGGGCAGGCCCCGTCAGTGTATACACAGGGCGTATCTGAAATGGGGATGTTCTCAGAGAGCGGACAGGTTGGCGCGTAGTTTCCGCAAATACGTCTGTGAGAGCCTGTTTAAACGAAAGTTGGTCTTCCCGAGTGCGTGGGGGAGTGATTTTTGGCGGCGGTGGTTTAGGTAGTTTCTGAAATGGGTCAAAAATAACTTTGAACGAGAGGGGATAGTGTTTGTGAAATCACGGCAACGTCCAATCGGGTTTGGTTGCCGCAGCCTTGATGTTGTGTAGCGCCGTCATGGGGGCTAGCACGTGGTCTAAGCAAGAAAAGTCACTGTTCTCGGGTTGGGTAGGAGTGGCTTCAGGGGAGGAAGCAATCGCCCGATAGGATATAATCTTGGAAGCCGGTCGCGTGGGAAAAAAGGATGCGATCAAGAAGTCATTGAGGACTAGGAAGTCAAGAAACTTAAAATAATTGGTGATAAAGGTGTCATCGACTAGAGGTTCGCTGAGAAATACGGCTTTGCCGATATGTGCGGTGAATTCTTCAAGCTCAATCGGTAAAATGCGCGCGTTAAAATCGCCCATATATATGCATAAGAGAAGGGCGAGGAAGAGTTCGGTGAAGTTCCTGGAAGTCGTCCCAAAAATTTTCTTTGCGTGCCTCATCGGCTTATGGGTCTGATAATCGGCTCGGGGCGTATAAAGATATCAGGTGGGTGGGGATTAGCTGTAAACGAAGAGTTAAAAATCGCTATGCAGCCAGAAAACGGAAGAAAATCTGATACCAAGGGGCCGGAGAGGATGATTTTTCCGCCTCCAGTTCTTCGTTCGTCTGATGCGGAAGATTTCGCTTCTGCAGAACTAAGATACCGAATGCCCATCGACGCGCGAATCCCGCTAGGGCTTCCTGCTTACCATGTCCAATTAAAGTTTCGATGTTGAACGTGACCAAGTGGAGTTGGTTGCGGTCTGGGTGCCATCCTAAAAGGCGCGTTGGTAAATCTAAAAGCGAAGGCTGCACGTAAGCCTTAAAAGATAAGCTCGAGAACCGGTAGTTGGCGCTGCAATCCCTCTGCCATAGGCTCTCGCGAGTTGGGCAGGACTCTTCGTTTCCCTTTTCGGAGAGAGCCGGGGAAGGACTAGGGTAAATTTTCCATCCTCCAGCGATTCACGGATCCATTGCCTGTATTTTTTTCTAGAGCTAGCGCGGCTGGCGTTTTATCTAGATTGTCGCGAAAATATAGCGCTCGTGGATCTAAGGCATTGGTGGGTGCGTTATCCCTCCGGCGCATAGCGAGATTCGTGGCCACTAGCCTGCGTAACGGTGGGGCGGTTTGCGCCATTATGTAAACCGAAGAAAGTGCGAAATAATTGTTTAGGACGGCCGTGGCCCCCCGGCGTACCGCTGGCGGCTCTCGCAGCACAGATGTGACGATATAAGTTTCGTGCTTTGGTGCCATAATAAGTGGGATAGTGGCGAATGCCTCGTCTATAATACCATAAAGAAAGATGGGCGCTGCAATAATGAACTTTGTATACTGCCATTCCATTCTTGAGACAAATAGGTATCGAATGAAAAGCTTCATGACAATATGAGTACTCTCTGTCAGCTAACGAACAGTTGCAAAGTCGACACCAGTGATTTCCCCTCTAAGCTTGCAGAAAGCAGTTGCGATTTTTTCTCGACGCAAACCAAGAATCCGCTGCTGCGTCTTGACGGCCCGGGACAAAATAAGACGAATAAAGGAAGACCCTAGTCTCTCAGAACCTTGAACCTGAACGGCAAAGGGAAATCGAGGGCAAAAGGGAAGAAAAGGCTGACAGAGAGGGGGATAGACCTCCAAGCTCGTCGGTAGGCCCTTGAAGGCCGGCAAGAAAGAGTCAGTGCTCTTCATATTAGCTATCTGTGGTTTCCCCAATGGCATAATAGCAATCGATATGATAAAGGCATTCGGAGTTTCCTGCGGGGAGCTTAAGGCAATCAAGTCGCGCTTGAAGAGCGGATGTGCAATTATAATGGTAATCTGTTCTGTTGCATATAAAGGAATAATACTATGCTTTGAGGGTAGAAGGATCGGCTTAAGAAGCCGAGGGAAAAGGGTTGTTCCAAGTTTGGGTAGATTTGGGCCTGTTGGAAGTATTTGTTGAGAAGCTTCAAATAGAACTGAGAGGGTCTCTGTGGACTGCTGAAAAAAAGAAGGGCCCAACGGGCCGGGGGTCAGTAAACCGAAATAATTTGCATTCAAGGGTATCGAGTGTCCTGGTGCTGGTATTGAAATATTGCCCATGCTGTGCGTCATACCAATAAATACGTACCTCCTTCCGCTAAGGCAAGCATCAAGGTTTCTATGATGTTTCCTTTGTTAACGTGGGAGCGCCACTGAGCTGCTTGTACTTCTTGCGTGCTAAGTTGTAGAAGTGACAAAATGTATTCGAGCAATTTGACTAGCTGGTCGTTGGGGGCCTGAAGTTGGGACTTCTTGGTGTCTCTGAGAACCCCACATACTGCCGCAATCTGCCAAAAAACGGCGTCAAAGAATAAAGAACCGTATCCTGTCGAAGTGCCCACCCCCTTATTGTCGAAAGGGGGGTAGCTTGGATGCAGGCTTTCAGGCTACAGTCATTGTCTAGATATCATTCAAATTCTTCAGCAAGGGTCTGAAAGAGGTCTGTGCTAGTGCGCTTCCAAGCACTCTGCAGTAGCCAATCTACAAGGGCTGACTCACGCTAGGTAGGTCTGGGGGATCATCTTGTTCTTGCTTAGCTTGCTCATAGGCTAGCCAAAGAGAAGAGACGATTAATCTATCCCGGGGGAAGATAGGGAAATGGGAGACGTCGGTATTACGAGCCCAATCTCCCAGGTTGTAGTGCGCGTTGAGGGTATCAAAGTGTTTATTCTACACTTCCCGGAAGTATCGTGCAAACCAGGACGCTGTATAAAAAGAGGTCTGGGGGACTGGATCAAACAAGGGGCCCCACACATTGACGATTTGTTGCTCTATTAGTGCCCAGCTGGGGTTGCTCCAGGGAAGTCTGATAGGCCTAGGGGGAGGCATTAAAGTGGTAAGGTCCGCTTCGAATATACTAGCCACCCAATAGGAGGCGTGCTGTTGCGGACTATAGGAACTATAGTCCGTGCCTTCATAGATTTTCAGAAAATAAGACATTACGGGCCCCATATTTACGGCATTACTGTTTTTCATGATTTTGGTTTGCTTCTGATTTGAAGCAATATCACTCGTGCACACGATATCGTTATCCTCACATGCATATTCTTAATTAGGATACATGTAAGTATACCCATATATGTCCATAAACAATAATGATTATCACATGAATTTTTGTTTCAACTGTCAACATGACTATAGAGCAGGAGGTTTGACTCAGTTCTTGGCTGGTTTAGGCCCGAAGGGCGAGGACACTGCTACGAAGGGGAAGGCGGGGGGGGGGAAGCGGCGGCGGCCAAAAAAAAATCTGGAGGGGGGGGGGGCAGCACCCAAAAAAAAAAAAACAATTTTCTATTTTTTTTTGCGCTCCCCCCCCCAACAAGTTTTTTTTTTTTTTGGGGGCCGCCCCCCCCCCCCCGGGGACAGCAAGCGACAGCCAGCGCCATAGTGCGCCATACTGCGGGAGCGGACACCAACCAAAAGCCACATGATTAAACCTGGTGTCCTTAGCCCATGCAAGCCTCACTACAAATGAGTAGATACTCTATGTCGAATATTAAGATCAATCAGATTACAAACTAACCAGATAAATATCTATAGAACCTATAAAAGCCCTCAGAGACTTACTGCGTATAGAAAAGTCGCTATCTGAGATTACAGCTCACAAAGATGATAAACTGTTTATGACTGACACAACATCATATGACGAGGAGACCTTGCATTAACATACATTCGACGGATGCGAACTCACGACACAACCACTGCCTGAGCAATGCCAGGTGGACAACCTATTGAAGGGTTTGTCCTAGTCAAGCGATACAACAATATTTGACGTCGCATATGATATGGTAGCATATGCGAGGACATGTGGTCGGTATATATGTTAGATGTCAGATACATGTATGAGCAGTCTCCTCGATAAGATATATAACAAATACTGTCTTCGCCTTTCATTGACAGGTTGCGATGTAAGGGATCCGAATCCGACTATCTTATAGGTGCATGAAAACGGGAGTTTGAATATTCCACTTGTGCGATATTCGAGCAACATGGTGGACTCTGTCGGGAAATTTACAACTGGAAATCCTTGTTGATTTATGTTCCTGTGATCAGGATCGGCTACTCGCAGGAATCTGAATATCATTATAGCAAAACTGCCTAGATGTGGAAATAATATATCTCATGAGCACGTCATGGTGAAGTATGAATCTTCGTGTGAACCATGCGCATCATAGTATGATATGGCGTAAGACACTCGTAAATATGTAGCATGAGGTGCTAGGGAGATGCCATACGAGCTTAGCAAGCTCACGGTACGCACAAAGACATCTAAGTCAAATCTCATAAAGAAGATATGTAACATGAGATGCTGCCTGCATCTTGCGACCTATTCATACCTAGCTGTGACTGTTGTAACTTCATGCGAGATTGGGTTTATGTATGAGAATAAGTCTCCGGGCTTTTAGAAAGGTCTACCCCGAGGGGTTTAACCAATATGCGGTGCAATCCCGCTTGCCCGCGCGGCCAGAAGGCGTAAAGGTGGAAGTCCGAACGATGCCGGCATCTTATAAGGATTCCTACTGCGATGGTCTATACGGATGGCTCAATATCATAATGATATGTTGAAGATAATTCCTGGTGCTCTATATTGATATGGCCATACTCGACACATAATATGCCTCTTACATTGAAGGACTGCAGAGAATATCCTGTTCAACTGCCGGTTGGGTGCCTCATTATGACGGGTCCATTGCTCTTGCCAAAACTGGCATGCAGCTGCCAATATACTCTGCCATGTTTACTTCCACCACAAAGAGATACTTGACTTCTTGATCATGTCACAGATTAAAAAGTTGGTTTTAGGCATAGTATAGTTCTTATACTTTTTCTTGGATAACAGGATTTAGTTTACGGAGATATCCATAAGACATACGATGAACTGCATCATGGGCTTTAACAAGACCATACTAGAATGCTTGCGGCATGCAGGTGCATTGCCTGCAGCATAGATATAACAAGCGGTATTGTTTACAGCTGATGACAATCGTATGTGAGTGTCGGTGTATGTTTGTGTGTGCATGTGAAAATAATGTATTTTCACGGCAGTCAACCTATGACTAAAAGGTATGAGCAACAAGACAGCGAGAATGATTAGTATTGCAGGCGGATCTCCATATGTCTGCATATACAATAATGATAGCAAAGCACCATCTCTTGAAAATCATATTAACTCAACTATATCCTTATCCTTTGGGGGCTTGTGGGCTTCAGCCGCAATGATCACTAGTCTGGATAAGCCAGCATTGTAGCTGTCAGGATGTATACAGCAACATCCATGCGATGATTGTCTTTGAAAGTCGTAGGTTTTCAGTTATCTGGGATAGCTTCTGGGAGAAGATGTTGCAATTGAAATTCACAATTCCGCACACACAGCTCCAAATACTGGACAAATTATTGGACTAGGAGGACAACCAATGCAATAATAATCGCAAACAACAAATACGCCTTTGAAGGAGGTTGCACTAAACAATCTAGCATTCATACGAAAAACGGTATCGAAACTGAATCTAGCAGAAGCATATATGTACATATATGTATATATTAATATATGCAAATGGATCCGGTAACACGATCCAGTTGATCGCCTGTATGTATATAGCTTGAGACGGTGGGAACTGTTTGAGCAACCTGCCTGTATGATGCCGAACTCAACTTGTCATGCTACAGTATATGCTGGACGTCTATATGCAAAATCATATGCTACCATGCACATGATGGAGCCTGCAAAAAAAGGTGGGGTGTGTAAGCGATTCTTTATATTGATATGCAACAGTTCTATAGATTGATAGGTCTTGTACATCATTCAAGGGAGGAGAAATGCACGGTTTCGTAGACGCATTGTATCTCATTTATCTGCAAGATTATACTATGAGACATAAAGAGCAACCACAAGATTGAAGTAGCATTGATTTATCGGATAGTCTTCATGAGAATCCATATTGAAAGGTAGTCACAAGTGCATCCCATGCTGATTGGGAAAATTTCCCACATCAGGCATCAAGAGCAACAGGGTTAAGTAAGCTTGAAAACCACTAGTATGCAAACTATGACGATTGTAAATTTTTGTAGTGCAAACTCATAGAAAACAGCATTTTGACTGGAAAATATGGGGCCCATAATGTCTTATACTCTCTAGATTTTTGTCATCTCTGTAATGAATTGAATGGTATTCTCAGGGGCCTGCATGATAGGGTCAAGGTCAAAAAGAATGCGGTCTTGCTGCAATACCATATATTTCGTTGTCGTAGGGAGGGACGTCCAAGAATCCTGGACCTGTTTGGAGGACCAATATCTGCGGTATTCCTGACAAAAGCTATAATTCTGAGAGAATCCTAGGGGCTTGTCACAAAATTATTGATCATTGCCGATACAATTGGCACAGGAAGGACTTCCAGGGAACCGTATCCTTCCATATGAAACCGGGCGGTACAGGATATTCTTTGCATTTGGGGCAATCGATATAATATCCCAAGGCATAGGAACAAGTGTCACAAATAAAACCGGCTGAATCTGGCTATTACCTTTGCCCTTAATATTGCGGGATTATTACTGTTTGGAGCCTTTGTCGGAACCTCCATGAGGGGATCCGGGAAGGGGTCCAGGAGCCATCTTGATAATCCTGGTCGTCGTCCTTCTTCTAATTGGTTCTATTATCATGATCTCTTTCTTTCTATTGGCCTTTGGACTGGCCTTTATCTTTGCCTATCTGGGGCTTGCTATAATCTGGCCAGCCTGAATTCTGGGACCATCTTTGGTACGAGGAGTGGTGGCTGATTCCTTTTCCAATCTGGAGAGTCCATTGGTCCTGGCGGTCGTTTCGGGTTTTGGCTTGGGATTTACCTTTCCGGATATTTTGGCCTTTGGGGACCCTTTGCCGTAATCCTCATAGCCCTGATCTAAGAAAGTTTGGACCGTCAAGGCGGTCATACCGCTAGCGCTTTAAAAAAGCAGGATGAGGTGATAGATCATCCGAAATGCGAACCGGTATCGCCGTGTAGGGAAAAGTTTGGGCGTGAGATTCGGTGGCGAGGTCGAAAGCCTTATCAAAGGAAATTCGGTGCATAATCGTGCGCCAGAGGCGGCACGCTTGAGCGCCTGGATCAGAAATAAATTACCACGAAATCTTCCGATCAGAATACGAAGATCATTTAAAAGAAAATATGAAAGGTATTATCTAATTCATTCAATTCAAATTCCATTTCTTAGACTCTAGAATTATATAATCTAGATCGTAATGAGGGAATTAATATCAGAATTAGACTAGATCGATTCGGGGGAGGATCCGGAAGCCGAGAGCGATAGAATTCATCTATCGATAATATGACGTGCCCGTGAATAGATTTCGGAAGTTCGACGACCAAAAATCTAAAGAAAAAATAGAAATTAATATCTATCATCTTCAGAAAAGATATCGAATCGAGATCTAGAATTAAAAGCTATCGATACAAAAAATATTATATATACCGCTCTCAAAAAAATCATTTCAAGAAAATCTATTCAAACCTAGAGCCGGAATCAATCCTATCGACAAATGAATATTCTCTATATAGATAGATAAATAAGAGCAATAAGATAGAAGAATAAGAAAAATAATCGCCACGAGATAGAGAAATCTCGTAATACGATCTCCTCGTAACCCTCCCTTGCCCAGATCGAATTATCAATATTATAAAAGTAAATATCGATAAATATCTAAGCAGATTTAAGATATTACTAATAAAGATAAAGTCGAGATAATTAAGAAAGTCGGAAGTAATCGGCTAATAGGCTCGGAAATGATGTAAGATACCCCTTATCAGAGAATTGAAAAAATATATAATCGTCGTAGCCAGTGATCTGTAAACCGTAGTCATAATCGTCGTAGTCGTATTATAGTCGTCGTGATCGTAGTCGTGGTCGTAGTGGTCGTGGTGGTGGTCGTTGTGGTGTTCGTAGTAGTGTTCGTCGAAGTGGTCGTAGTAGTGTTGGTGGTCGTGGTAGTGTTCGTAGTAGTGGTCGTCGTGGTGGTCACGTTGGTGGTTGTGGTAGTGGTCGTAGTGGTCGTGATGGTGGTCGTGATGGTAGTCTTGGTGGTGGTCGTAGAGTTGTTCGTGGTAGTCGTGGTGGTGGTGGTGGTGGTGGTGGTCGTGGTGGTGGTGGACGTGGTAGACGTGGTGAACGTGGTGGACGTAGTGGACGTAGTGGTCGTGGTGGTCGTACTAGTCGTGGTGGTCGTGGTGGTCGTGGTGGTCGTGGTAGTCGTGGTGGTCGTGGTGGTCGTGGTGGTCGTGGTGGTCGTGGTGGTCGTAGTGGTCGTGGTGGTCGTGGTGGTCGTGGTAGTCGTGGTGGTCCTGGTGGTCCTGGTGGTCCTGGTGGTCCTGGTGGTCGTGGTGGTCGTGGTGGTCGTGGTGGCCGTGGTGGCCGTGGTGGCCGTGGTGGTCGTGGTGGTCGTGGTGGTCGTGGTGGTGGTCGTGGTGGTGGTCGTGGTGGTGGTCGTGGTGGTGGTCGTGGTGGTAGTCGTGGTGGTGGTCGTGGTGGTGGTCGTGGTGGTGGTCGTGGTTGTGGTCGTGGTTGTGGTCGTGGTTGTGGTCGTGGTCGTCGTCGCGGTCGCGGTCGTGGTGGTCTTGGTGGTCCTGGTGGTCGTGGTGGTCGTGGTGGTCGTGGTCGTGGCGGTCGTGGTGGTCGTTGTCGTGGTCGTGGTGGTGGTCGTTGTCGTGGTCGTGGTTGTGGTCGTGGTTGTGGTCGTGGTTATAGTCGTCGTTGTAGTCGTGGTTGTAGTCGTGGTTGTAGTCGTGGTTGTAGTCGTGCTTGTAGTCGTGGCTGTAGTCGTGGTTGTAGTGGTGGTTGTAGTCGTGGTTGTATTCGTGGTTGTAGTCGTGGTTGTAGTGGTGGTTGTAGTCGTAGTTCTAGTCGTGTTTGTAGTCGTGTTTGTAGTGGTGGTTGTAGTGGTGGTTGTAATGGTGGTTGTAGTTGTGGTTGTAGTGGTGTTTGTAATTGTGTTTGTAGTTGTGGTTGTAGTTGTGGTTGTAGTTGTAGTTGTGGTTGCAGTTGTGGTTGTAGTTGTGGTTGCAGTTGTGATTGCAGTTGTGGTTGTAGTTTTTGGTTGTAGTTGTTTTGTTGTTGTTGTCGTGGTTGTAGTCGTGGTTGTAGTCGTGCTTGTATTCGTGTTTGTATTCGTGGTTGTAGTCGTGGTTGTAGTCGTGGTTGTAGTCGTGGTTGTAGTCGTGGTTGTAGTGGTGGTTGTAGTGGTGGTTGTAGTCGTGGTTGTAGTGGTGGTTGTAGTGGTGGTTGTAGTGGTGGTTGTAGTGGTGGTTGTAGTTGTGGTGGTAGTGGTGCTTGTAGTTGTGGTTGCAGTTGTGGTTGCAGTTGTGGTTGCAGTTGTGGTTGCAGTTGTGGTTGTAGTTCTGTGGTTGTGTGATTGTGTGTGTGGTGTGTGGTGTGTGGTGCGTGCTGCGTGGTGTGTGGTGCGTGGTGTGTGGCGTGTGGTGTGTGGTGTGTGGTTGGTGTGTGGTGTGGCGTACGGCGTGTGGCGTGTGGCGTGTGGCGTGTGGCGTGTGGCGTGTGGCGTGTGGCGTGTGGCGTCTGACGTCTGACGTCTGACGTGTGGCGTGTGGCATGTGGCGTGTGGCGTGGGGCGTGGGGCGTGGGGCGTGGGGCGTGGGGCGTGGGGCGTGCGGCGTGCGGCGTGCGGCGTGTGGCGTGTGGCGTGTGGCGCATGGCGTGTGGCGTGTGGCGTGTGGCGTGTGGCGTGTGGCGTGTTGTGTTGGGTTTCGTTGTCCTGGGCTGTGCTGCGTTGTGCTATGTTGCGTTGTGTTTTGCGTTGGGCTGCTGCGCGTTGTGTTATGTTGTGTTGTTTGTGTTGCGTTATGTTGCATTGTGCCGTGTTGTGTTGCGTTGTGTTGCGCTGTGGTGCGTTGTGGTGCGTTGTGGTGTGCTGTGCTGCGCTCTGCTCTGCTGCGGTGCGTTGCGGTGCGCTGCAGTGTGGTGTGGTGTAGTGTCGTGTAGTGTACTGTCTTATCTTGTGCTGTGTTCTGTTGTCTTGTTCTGTGTTATGTTTTGTTACAGTTATGTTGTGTTGTTTTACATGTATGTTGTGTGTGTGTGTTGTATGTGTTGGAGCCCTCTATAGGGTCAGTATTTTTCAATCTTATCATAAGAAATTCGAATTGAATTCTCTTTAGAATATATAAGTATAAACTAAGAAGTAATAACCCAATCGTCTATATTGGGATTCGTAATCCCGCTCAGTAGCAATTTCTATTTTTGAAGTCATGGAGTTGTCTTAAGAGTTTCAGATGTATTCCTAGAGTGTTTCTTGAAATTATAGAATTTGTACATTGTGTTCCCTTTGAATATTTGGGATAAGTTTTGATATTCTGTCCCAGATTCCAGAGAGCCAGGCCCCGCTAAAAAAACCCATGACAAGGTTGATGATGATGATGGTGATGATGATTAATCTGGATATAGAGTCTTCGATCTTTGTGCAACTCCGCAGTAACCACGCCAGGAATAAGAATGCAGTTTAAAATCTGACTCTCTATGATCCCTGCGACATGATAACCATCAAACTCTTTGGATTCAATCATGTCTGCTCGAGCCTGTGCCGTATCTCACGCTCAGGCACAGGATAAACAGTTTGTTTGTATTTAAGAACGGAGTGCCTGTTTTTTCGGTTCTATACTGCTACAGTTCCCCTTCTTCATCTTCGTCGTCGTCGATAACTTCGCTGTACTTGCAAAGCCGAGACCTCCTGCAGACGACATAATTGCACGTGTACCAACCTGTCAAATCTTATGCTCAGTCATGTAGTACAGGACGCGTTGGTGTGCAGCTGGCCTTGCGCAAAGCCATCTCTCCCAGTTGTCTGACAACACCTGCAACCAGGTTCTCACGAATGCACTGAGACCCCCATCACTCGTACAAACTGTGCACAGCTGGCATCTCAATAGGCCTGTCCATGGAAGCGAGTATGCGGTACCTGCCAGACACAACTTCAGACAACCGCGGGCATGCGCGCATTCAAACGTCTAATTGTCATAGAGACTCCTGGTCAAAGAGCAAGGAAGAAACGAAGCCTTGTGTTGCATCATCAGCTGCAACATATCCAGCTTCCTGTCGCGAATTCCGCTTCCAGGATGAGCTGCAATCGCTGCAAGGCAATTCAGGACCCAGAGGTCTCCTTTAAGGGCTTGGGCCGCTTGAGTCTGCCATAAACCACCTGCTTTTGGTGTCTAGAATTTCCCAGCCAACCTCTTCACATCAACACAACCAGGCCGCGCAGGCTTTGAAACGACTGCATTTCGGGTCAAGGAACGCTCGCCACAACCCGCCAGTTCAAACTTGCTCTCACAACATCCCTCTCGAGATTCTCATGGTTCCGTCCTTGCTCTCTTCCTCCTTGCCTGCTCGTTTCCTTCTTTCTCCTTCCTTCCTTCCTTCCTTCCTTCCTTCCTTTCTCGCCCTTGTTTGCTTCCTTCCGCAGATCAAGATTTTGGAGAGTCCGAAAGCATTTGCGCTGTTCGATCGGCAGCAGACATGCCGAGGCCCCAGCAGGTTTTGAATGAGGTGATTCTGATAAGCAAGTGCGGCTTAAGAGAAGCGAGCCAGGGAAACGCTTCAGCCAGTAGCACTCTGCACCTGTGCAGCAGAAGCAACTCCGACAAGAAAAGCAATGTGTGGAGTGCGAGATAAGAGTATCTGAGTAGCGATCAGGCGGTCGACACTGCGCTGTGCGACTTCGGCCCTGCGCAGCGCAAAGTATTCCATCTGACGCACTAGTCACTAGACCCTCTGCCTGCGCAGTTCAACTCCGGTAAGGTGCCGATGGTCGCTGGAATGGACTTCCTCGTGTGAAGGAGCTTCCGAGCAGCCTCCTTTTGTCCTCGTCCGAAGCCTCGAAGCTGGGCTTGCCCTCGCCTCAGAGCACGGCACGTGCAGCGCGGTCCCACAGCACTCGCCGGAACCGACTGATGCAGGGCACACATGGGCACACGGGCACACAGACAAAGGGCCTTCCACGACGACTAAAGGCGAAGGTAAAGCTTCACATGCTGCAAGCACAGCCTGTCACGAGTCATGCGAGACGCATCACGTGGACAATCCGTTCGGCATCTCCAAACCTCCTTGGTGGCATTGAGCATAGTTGCCGGATCCGGCTGCTCAGTGGCATTCCGCGCATCTGCATATCAGCTGGGCGACCCAAAGCCCAAAGCCACTAGATGCAAGCACCACCTGGAATCAGTTGCTAGAACTCATGGTTCCCACAGACATGAAGTTCAGAACTTCGGTATTCTTACAAAGACATGAGATCTGCCAGAGGTCTGAGCGCAAACTTGAAATCATTTGAGATCGTTGCAGGTCCCTCTGAACCTAGCACGCCCGAACCGGTGACGGACCTTTTGCTGGAGACTTTCAGGCAAATCTTGAGGCCAAGAGCACGTGGCAAATGATTGCAACTATTGTCAAACAGCCGAATGCTAGTGCAAGAAGTGTCTCCTTAGTGCTTAGAGTTTCCCTGTCTCAAGATGTCACAAGGCCTAGCACTTCGACGCAACTGGGGACACTATGGGAGGTCCAAGCAGAACAGCACAGGTCGGACGGGCGAATGCCAGCGAGCCTAACTCCAGTCCGATGCGCTCGGCCTCGAAAGACGGACTCTGAAGTTCACAGCAGCATTACGGACAAAGCTTGCGCAGTGGGACCTGAGACATACTGAGACACTGGCTGCGATCTTGCACGCGGAACAGAGCAGCGGGCGAGCCTCTCCATCTGCCGCACAGCTCCCTCTGAACGGGCTCTGGATCCCATCTTCCCCCTCAACACTGCCATTGAGTTGGCTTGGTGGGCTTCGTGCAAACATCGCCAGCCTTGTCCGTGTATTTTTTCTGGAACCTCACGTGTCCAGCAAGAGCAGGAACCAAACGACATGCTCCAATGCATTCGAGGCACTCCCTTCTAACGTCCAGAAGACTGAAATCCGTCTCCACTTCCTCCTCCGTCCAAGCAAAGATGCAACGCTGCTCCTTCCAATGCGTGGAAGTGAAACGCATCCTTGGCTTGCTGCAGCTGCTCCAGGAAGTCAACACCTTAAAGTCACTTTACAGGGCTGGGCTCAAAGGCTGCTGTTCACTCTCCACACGAAAAGATGGATGCTGTTGCAATCCTGCCTTCGGGTGGCCTGCTCTTTGGCTCGGCTTGAAGCTGCGGCGGCTGCCTCCGAATCTTACGAAAGTCAAGCACATCTGACATTGCTCTCGACAAGCGACAGCCAGTCAGTGCTCAATGTGGCTATGTCACTGCGTGGGCACTAGAAACTGAATCCCATTCGGACTCTCACTGACGACCGGCCGCGGTGAAAACGCAAAGCACAGTTTGGGCACTGGGCATGCAGATTCTTCCCTCCAACGATGGCGTGCTTATCTGCTTGTCCAGAACTCAGGGGGCAAAGCCCTGAAGTAAGTTCAAATTCCCAAGGACAACGCCACAACAGGCGAGAACCGTTTATGGGAAAGTTGGCAATGGCGCGTTGCCAGACCACAACCTCGTTTAATGTAGCCGAATGTGTCACCATGAAGCTGCTCTCTCGGAAACGGTGTTGCCCAAGACTTGGATTATACATTATGCAGCCTGAGAGTTGTTGATGCTGAGCATGACTATGGCCTGACCGCGCCAGTACGGCTGTGAAGCCGTGAACTTGGCTTTTTCACCAGGTACTGAGCTGTACAAGCTTCATCACAACAAAGGGATTTCTAAACGCCCTGAGAAACACGAGGGACCTCGCCGAGGTCGATAATGCAATATACTTCAGGGTCAGCATGGGTCTCTCGCGTCTTGCTGAGGGAAGGCTGGCAAGTCCCACGGTGATGCCAGTGAGGATGCATGGAGCAGAAGGCCAGGACGGCTTCGGTACGTACCCACTGTTTGGGCAACTGATCTCCATCTTCACACTGGTGTCACGCGCAGGTTGGCTTGGCGTCTTCGTGAAGCGATGCTAGTCGCTTGTTCTCTGGAACTGCTGGGGGGAGGATTGAATCCATCGCCCACAACCCGGGCTTAAAGCAGTGATCGGTACGTTGAAAGACTGGCCGTGCGCAAGTCAAGAACGAAGCACTTTACACATTTGCACAAGACAGGTGTCGTCGAAACCCCTGTTGCTTCCTCGCATCACTGTTTCACACAGCTAGCAAGCCCCGGCACATGCATCGAATTTGGTCATCCTATCTAGGCCTTCTGGGCTTTGCACTGGAGCTTGCTCGTGATGCAAACTCCAAGCCATTGCAATCTAGCCCAAGTGGTCCGCATGCATAAGAAATGGAACTGGAGTGCACAGGGACAGTGCAGCATAGTGATGCAGGATTTCATACAATGTTCGAACAAGGCTGTGTGCCTCGGACTTTGGCTCGATGAAGGAACAATCAGCTGGAGTCGGCTCTGCAGTCCCTATCACTCCATCTTTCCCGAATCCAAGGGAGTTTCACGTGCTTTGGCACAATCCTCCGACCGCGCCAGGGAGTTGCCTCCAAAAGGGCCACAAGACTGTGGATGCGCCCAGGCGACATCCACGTCAGCCTTGTCACAATGCGTCTCTCCGAGCATCTCTGCGTCCTACCGTAGATGCCTTGCCAAATTTGATCAATACCACATTTCGCTCTGTGAGGATAGTCGCAGCCAAACTCTTGACATAAGCTAGACGGAAGTGCTTCTGTGCTCGCGTGTTTACGAATCGCAGCTGAAAGAAGGTTGCTGCCCGACTGCGTGCTTGTGAGGGCCCCGGCTTTTGCTCCTAAGATGAAGTGCATCAACACCTGCATGCTTCGGAAAAGACCCTATCTTAGTGAAAACTTGTTGGGTCTGGCTGAAGAGGCGCTTGAACCAAGGCTTCTCGTAGCAGCAAAGCCAAATCTAGGAGAACTGGATCAGCCACCTGCTGCAGCTCGGCTCGTTGTCCATAGCTACTTCAAGCGATCTACGGTGGAGGAGAACATAACGATGCTTGGAACCATTCCAAGGCCAAGCTGACAAATACCATGGTTCCACTGGAGCTGCACTCGGGTTACTCACAATTGCAGCATCAAAAAATTTCCAGCGGACACCCTCAGGTCATGCATGCATGCATGCTCTGCGATCACAGATCACTTCTTCCAGCTATTTCCTGCCCTCAGATTGTGCTTGTGCCACTGCTGCAAGTCGTAACTTCATTGCGGAAACCTAGATGCCGGCCCCAAACCAATCGAATCTAAGGCTCTGACCGCACTTCTCACGTGATCGCTTGAGACCTGGACAGCTCTGAGAAAGTCACACTGGCTCGGAGCCTTTTCTGTTGACAAGTCAAGCGTCTCTGGACGACAGGGTCACGTTCCACTTCGGCAAAGAAGTCTTCGAGGCCGACAGGCACCGGGTTCCTGCATCGCGTATGCCACGGGGACTCGTGATCATGTGACTAGCACATGTGTGGCATGTCTGCGACGAAACAGCGCTTCAGATCCCTGCCTGAACGGTCGCTGGATCCACTTGGACTCCAGGAGTCCGCCCCCGACCTTTTTCAACAGTTTCTGGACCTGGCGTGCGTAGCAAATCGCTTCGTGAATCCAAATGCTACACAACTGCCACAACAGTACTCAAACAGCCAGAATGCTCATTCGGCCGGACATCCTAGCAGCCCTAGCAGTCGCTGTCTGCCTTTAGCTTACGTGCGGTGGAACCTGCTTTAGCTCATGTCTGGCAGGGCACCTTGCTGGAGGCTTATTTGGCAA
Source organism: Symbiodinium sp. CCMP2592 (assembly GCA_905221615.1). Taxonomy (NCBI): domain Eukaryota; class Dinophyceae; order Suessiales; family Symbiodiniaceae; genus Symbiodinium; species Symbiodinium sp. CCMP2592. The sequence goes on from CAJNDT010005855.1 coordinate 469,435, forward strand.
GCTACTTGCGGTCTCATGCGGTGTCCAGTTGCTGCCTCCCGTTTGTTGCAGTGTTGCTTTGGTCTTAGTCGAGCGCCGACATCGAACGCTGACGACTTCAGTCCGCAACCGCGGTAACTGTGTTTTCCATCGACATACATGCTCGAACTTCCAACGTATTGTCGCTGTCCGTGAAAGAGCATGGTCGTCGCCAGTAACAGTGGGTTGGGGCATACCAACTTCAGAAGCAACTTGAGCCCTTAGCACTGCAAGCAACGTCTACCATGATGCAGCGTCTCTTTGGCAAGTTCTCCGGGTCCGGCTTCTGACTGCAGCCTTGCGTGAAAACTAGACCTGGGCGTTCCTGCCTGCCCACTCTGTGTGCAGCAACAAGCAGTGCGGCCCCAAGAATCCTGGACACTAGAGCGGGACACATTTCCAAACGTGAACCCGGACTACAGGATTGCAACATTTGCCATGTATGCTGTGATGCTTCAGTCTCTGGTATCTGTGGCATTCAACTCGTTGTTGTTGGGACTTGCAGTAGAGGCCCTACTTTGCTGAGATCTGCTGAGCATAGCGGGGAATTGTAGGTCTGCCCACTAACCCCAGACCGTGCAAAAAGCCATCACTTTTTTTCTAGCCCCAGTCTACTTCTTCATGTCCGAAAGGCATGAGTGTGCGGTAAGCTAGTCAAGAAAGCACTCAACAAGTGTATCTGGAGACTTCTTGAGTCGTGTTCAAACCAGCAGGAGCCAGGCTCAGTTAGCAGACCAAGAAGGTCAGACAATCGAAGGAAGCGTAGAATGTCACTCCTTCTTGTCAGGATCGGCACCGAAGTGCAGCAGCAGCTTGACCTGGAACTTCCAAGAGTCACGGCTACAAAGCTATACAGTCTAGCGGAAGTGTCCAGTAACAGCAATCTGCAGATCTCTCAAGATTTGCTAACAGGCACAGTTTGCTACTAGAAGTCTGCAATCATGCTTTGCGAGCCGAGCCAAGTGTCCATGTCGTGGTCATTGTGCACCGCAGCAACATGCAGAGGATATGTCACTGCCAGACCGAGATGGACTCGTTTACGGCAGTTCACATCAATCCTTCACAGAACGACAGGCAGCCTCATCTCAATCAACCCTAGCCGCTCTAGCGCGTCCTCTTGAAGCCGTTGTTGAGGAGGAAGTAAGCAACTTTCAGCTTGGCCTTGCAAGCGGTGCAAGTTGACTTCGCCTAGACACGATGGACTGTGTTGGAGGCACTGCACATGATGTCGCTCTGCCTGCGTCATCACCTTCCTATGTCGTTGGACGATAAGGTCTCGCTCTTTGCCTCAAGGTGAGGTGCATTGCGCTAGAAGTTTTGCTTCTGTGCGCGAACAATTCCATCAAGATTTGCACTGAGCTGCTCTCCACCAGATTATACAACGTCTTACTGAGGTTCCCTCTGCATCATTCGAGGCGTGACTTCGATGGCTGAGCGGCAAGGCAGGCAGCCGGACTCGCTACTGAGAACCCTCAAGCCTTGTGAAGATGCAGGCAAGCGTCACGGATCTTCTGCCGAGCGCAAGTCTCTCACCACCACAGCGGGTGCCGGCATGGAACGGGGACCTTTCCTCAGCAGGACATAGCACTCGTTGACGAAAAAACGAATCGACGGACTCAGACTTAGATGCCTGCGCACCAATCTACAGAAAGCACAGCATAGGCATGGCTCAAGTTGACAAAGCTGATCAGCTCTGCAGCAAAGGCGCTTCAGTGCACTCCGCTGCTTGTGAGCCTGGCTGGTTGGTATGTTTGACGACCTACGACGTAACAGTGGATGTGAGCGGACCATGGTGCATCTGCAAATGGTAGTCCACGATGGTTCGGAACACGAAGAGAAATCCAACACTTCTGGCTAAGCTTGTCCGCCCTTGCCCTTTGACAATCGGGCCCACAGTATCCCACAGCTGGCAAGGGCTGCCTGCACTGAAGAGGTCTTTTCTGAGGCCGGCTCAGAAACCTTCAACGAGCGTCTTGCAATCGGCTTGAAGCTTTCGCAAAACCATGTAATCGGAAAGCTTGGAGATATAATCTGGATGCCAGTCGAGCTCTGCGATGTGACGAAAGAGGAGGCCTGACTCGGGCGGCCGCAGCGCCAGAAGTCCATAATCTTAATGTCCAGGAGTGCGTCGAAGTGCAGTACCATACTACATTGCATTGCTTTTTCGCGATACTGCTACTGAAATTTGACCATGCTTGACAATGTCTATATGAACTTGGCGAGAGGAAGCTGATAAGCCAATGCCTGGGTGACAGCATGGCCTGTTGATTTGGCGAACGATGGCAAAAGCCACTCACAGTGATCGGGTGCCAAAGCTGATCACGAGGAGAGGCCTGGGGAATCGCAAAGAGAGCTCATACAGAATCAAGACCACCACCTCAGCCGACAACTCAGCTTTAGGAAGATGTCCATGCCTCGATCTACGCTTGACACATCTGCAAGCTTGATCCGATGCGAAGAAGTATAAACAAGCGCACATAAAGCTTTGACGGTGTTGGGCTGGGGCCGCTACAGGTACTGGAATCTAGAAAGCAGTGCAACTTTAATGACTGCTAATACAGACGCACATGAAGCAGCCAACATGGTGATTCGTAGTGACTGTCCAGCTTTTGTGTACATTTTTGTCGGGGTATCGATGGAGCTCATTCGTGGCATTTGTTGGCAGATCGTGTCAGTAATTCGGGCAGTGGCTTCGTTAGATGGATGTGAGTTAATCTGAGCATTAATTCCCACATGCAGGCGCTGCTGACAGGACCAGACCGTCCAGCCAAACAGCTTTCCTCCAGCAACGTTGTGAAGCGAGCCCTTTGTTTCTGAGGAGATCGCGACACACGCTGCCAATGAACCCGCCACCCACCGCCGCCAGTCCTGTTTTCATGTTCGGCGCACTCTTCCTTGGCTCACTTCAGCTCCTTTTCGCAAAACTGCTGCTGAGACAGGCGGTAATGCCATGGAATCAGCTCCAACCTGGCCGCAGGTGAGCGGCAATTTTTCTCCTGATCGATGTTTGTGTCACACTTTCCTAATCCCAAGTACCCGGATCGGGCCTTGCGGCATGTTCAAGGGCATCGCTTCAGGCTGCATGGCGTGAATGTGATGCACCGACATACCTGTCGAACAGTACGGTGCTTTATGAGAAATCTGTGCAGAAAGTGCCGGTGGTCTCTCTCTCCTTGCCGGGTGAAGGTCTTGCATTCCTCCAAGCCTGGAGCAAGCACCGAAATCCGCTGCCTCCAATCGGCTCCACGCCGTGCACATGGCTCAACCCCGACGATGCAGGCTGATGCATCTCTGCTCGCTGTCTGTCAGAAGCTGGTGATCTGCATGCCGACAAGCTGTCTAGCTGGACGTTGTGGCCTGTGCTTTGAAGCTGCTATAGGAGGGTACAGGCATGTTGCAGTATATCATGCAGTACCTTTGTTTTGGGGACAGACGACCGGCAATAGATTCTCAAGGTTTGCTACTTCTTCCGAAGTTTCAGCTGATGCGCAACAGGCAATCATGCAAGGATAACTGGCTGCCGTGCAGTCTCACTTGACAGGCGCCTTGACTTTTCAAACGCCAAAGCATTTCCAGCAACCCACGGGCTCTTTTGTCAGTCTTGTGGCAGCCCATTTACTGCAGCTTGTCGTCTATCTGCTTCTGTAGCATCTTTAGCGCCTGAAATAGCGAAATTTCTGGTTGATGACAAATTCGACTTGGACGGCTTGGCAGACTATCCAGGATCAATGTCAGCACATAAAGTCAGTCCTTGTAGCGGTTCTGCAGTTTCAGGTTCCTTTGCTTCTCATGCTCCACCTGTGGATTCGTTCGAGGCTCGGGCCACGCTCTCCAAGCGCTTAAGAGGATCTGGCCTGATCCCTGAGCTCCTCCACGCGGCTCTGAATGGCCTGACGAGATTTGAACCCGGGAATGCCGAAGTGGCCCCTGAACCACGTGGGAAAGACCTTCTCCTCTCTCGCTCGAAGGGTCTGGAAGACTTCTGTCTCGATGGAAATCGTCTCCCGCTCCTGCGACGTCGGAGCGATATCGCTACAGGCTGCCCTGAGAAACCAATCGTTCACGAATGGTGACAGCCTCGGAGAGCTTCCGGATGTGAAGGAGCGCCTGTCTCGCCTTTGTCATGTAGCCTGCTGCACAAAAAGGGCCCCTGGTGTGCCGATGCCGCGTGCCAGAGGCTCCTAGCCTCCGAGTAGTCTTTCCATTTTTTCTTCCAACTTCTTCGACTTCTTCTCCTCCTGGTTTGCTGTCACATGCGGCTGTGCACAGAAGTCAATCTCCTGCTGTGGATCAAGGACACACTGCTCATCATGCACGTGCAGCTGCAAGCACGTTGCTGTCTCCTTCTGGTGGTGCGAGTCCACAATCTCGAACCTCAGCAAATGATTCGTGCTGGCTCCTATGCAATTGCCCGAGGCTGCCCCACCCTCAAGACAACTCAAACACCGGGCACCATGTAAAGGCAAGTGGGCATTCGGGTATGCGGCATGTTTGGTCGCAGCTGAAAGTGGAAGCAGTCCTTTCTCAGCCTGCGGCTTATGCCTGGCGGACTCCACCCGCTCCTTCTTTCCCAAGAGTCGGCCATCGACGTAACGTTTAGCAGAGGGCAGGAAGACCTGATGCTTTGCGAGTCCGAACTCTCAACGGAATCTGTCTCTGCAAGGCTCCTTGCGTAGGGCTCACTGCTGGTGCTCTCGTCGAAGGCTGCCTGGATCAGGCTGAGGCAAGCTGTGCATCCCAGGTGGTGGAGGCCCTGCCACCGTGGCCTGCACAGCCACCTCCGAGTTGTGACCACCGCCGGCATCCTTTTGGTATCTGCTGGGTGCAGCATGATGCATCCGATGAAAACCCCCGGCCTGTGCAAAAGCCTCTAATTCCTCTTCCAGCAGCTCACTCGCGCCTTTCAACCTTTGTAGCAGGCACCCCACTCAACATCGCTGCTCCCGTCGTTGCAAGCGACTTGGACAGGATGCAAAGTAGGGCACACACTCCTCCAAGCTAAAGTCAATCCCTGCTGGAGGAGCCTGCAACAGCTTCATGAAAGCCTTACTGACCCAACAGCTCCTTGGAGACCCACTCTACAAAAACACTTATGGATGAAAAACATGACTCACGATCCTGCATCATCGGAGTGCCATGCTCCACCCATAGCAAGCGAAAATGAAAGACCACAAAACCAGCGATCACTCGCGGAATCTGCATACAAGGCTTGCCGTGGCTTGCTCAAGACAAGCGAAAGATGTGCAGCTGCACCTTCTTTGGGGGCTTTGCGCCCTTAACCGGGAACAGTACAGCGTCGCGAGTTACCATGGCGCCCATCTCCTGTCGATTCAACTGCGGCTTTCCATAGCACAGCCATCTATCTATACTCCAGCCCGAAGAACTCTCGAGTCTTGTCAGCGCCCCAACCCAGTCCTCGTGCAGCAAGGTTTCTGCCTGCTGCAGCCTCGCAAGCAAGCTAGTCCTCTAGAATCTCGCAAGGCTATGTCAAGCATCAGTTCCTCAAATGCACAGACACAGAGACAAAGTCAACTCTACACCTGTTTGCAGCTTAGACACAAGTGTTTGGGTCCTTCAAGCACTTCTCCGGCCTGCGGGTCAAAATGAAACAACGACACTGAGATTTCCTCCTGGCTGACAGCATTGGTCCTGCGATGCAGCGCTTTCGAAGATCATCATCCCTGTCTGCACCTGGGATACTTTCTGACACTGCAGAGATGGAGCGATCCATGTCGTTTAACTTCCAGGCATAGGGATTGCAAGGCCACAACACCAAGGGTCTACACTGTACATTCCATAGCCTACGACATCTACGACCTCTTCGAAGACAACGATGCTCTCTTTCGGCCGGCACTGCTGGGCACCGCACAGGTCGTGGCAAACCCAGCTTCACAGGCTGACTTTGCTTTTGACGCTCGATCTGTCAGCATGCAGAAAAGAACACATGCAGCTGCTAGCGGCTAGCGGCGATGCTGTATGCATCAGTGAAACAAGGACCGGTCTGTGCCTCCAGTCTTTTCTGCTCCTCCTTTGCCCTCCGCTTGTCTGCATCAGCTGCATCTTCCTCCAAAGGCCTCGCTGGCTCTCGTCGGGCAAGCAATGGCTATAAATGGTAGGATGGCCTACATGGAGATACCGAGAGATTAGCTTGACCAGATCGGCAGGACGGGCCAACCTGAGTTCCACACGCCTGCGCGTCCGCCTCTTCCTTACAACTGCAATGCAGGCCGATGGCTGAGATTCTGCTCTCCAATCCGGCCCAAACACCAAAAAGTTGAAGATGAAGCATAACCTTCCTGGCAGACCCCTGCAAGATTCTCCCGATCAACACACCCTTCTGCGAAATCTTCCACCCTACAAACCTATGCTGCAGACGGCAGTTTCTCAGAATAAAAACCCCAAAGCTGCCTCCATGAGATCTGGCATCGAGATCTCGACTTCGTTCATCGGAGCAGGCAGGCTACCTAACCTCAGTTTCAACCATTCTTCAAAACCCAACTCTGCTTCTGCAAGCTGTATGGTCCCATCTCTCACCCTGCTTCTCCTTCGTGAGCTGCTCTTGTAGAGTGGCACGACCCGGACAGCGTTCGGACCTTTAATCATCCAGCTCCCTGAAAGCCAAGCATGTCTTGTCAGTGTAGCTCCCTGCTGCCTCGGAGACCAGAGACAAACCACATCATTGGGCTCCCCACGCAGCTTGCATCTGCATACGTTGGTTTGCCCTGGGCAAACCCAGGCTAGGTGCTCTGGATGGTGTCAGGTTGGCGAAAGGCTTCACACAGGCTGGAATGCGGTTGGTGTAAGAAAGACTTGCACAAAGGCCTTAAGCACATGCTGTGGCAGTTTCTTGCAAGCTGGTCTAGCTGGATGCAGCCAAGTCCAGCTTGCCTCTGCAACGAACAGACACTGCACCGTAACCAATCTGATTGCAACAGCATCGTGCCGACAGAGCCACTTTCGAATCCTGTCCGGCATTTGCTCCATCTCCTGCGAATGGTGGCCCCGCCGATGCACGACATCACCACTGCACCCTGGAAAGTCTCCAAACGGAAATCATTCCACCCGAAGCCATGAATCGAGCTTGCGACATTCACTGCACTCGCGAAGCTGCCTCATCCTGGTTCAGCGCAAGGCCGTCGCGAAGGCTCTTGCCAGCCTCGGCTCCGGGGAAGGGCTGCCTCCGGGCTGTGAAGAACAAGCAACTGGTTTGGGCCCTCGTGCTTGTGTGGCCACAAAAAGTGCATTCTGCGCTACAGCACAGTGCTCTCGTCCGAGTTTCTGGCGGCACTTGCTCCCCCTGGAGTCGCACCTACGCAGACATGGTCCCACGAAATCAGCATCTTTGGCACGATTGCACCCCTATCAGCACAAGCCGGTCGGCGCTACTCTCATGGTCCGATATGCCGCCAAAATCTACGAGACTATGCTGGGAAGGCCTCCGGGCCCCGGCGTCTGTCCAAGAAGTGGATTCCTTTCGAAGCACTCGGCAGAGAAGGCTTTGCTTCCGGGGGGGGCACGAAGACTAGCGCAAACTGCATGCAGGGCGCGGAGTGAGACCCGCGGTTGCATTGGCACGAAGCCCGGGTGTCTGCGCCAAAGGGTTCGGAGTAGCCCCAGGCGTAGCGCCAGGAGTCGCACCTGCCACACAAGGAAGCGGCCTGGTCTTGAGCCTATGCATAGCATGCAAGCAATACGATTGCCTCATGTGGTCCTTGAAGATCCCACCCCAACACACAGCCGAACGTGCGCCTGCCTGGTGTCAATCCACCTAACATGCTTGCCACCTCCTCACGCGGCCTCGGCAGCACGAAGATGGAACGAACTAGCTGCTCTAGTCTTACTCATTGCCTGCATACGGACTGGGGACCATGCGTGACACCTGCTTGCACCTGTCCGAGACTGTGGCTGCCTTAAGAGGAAGCCTCTGCCTGCCTTTGCTGGCTTAGCTTTGGAAGGCCACTGAGCGGCCCCTGAGCGCCTGCGCCTCAAGCATGACAGGGTCCGGCCGCCTTCATCAAATGACATGAAATTCAGGAGCAGTGCAGTGTGGCGACAGGAACCTGGGGCCTTGGGGTTCGAACAGGCGTGGCGCCAGGAGTGTCGCCATAGCTTTGAACCAGGCCGGCCGTGGAAGTGTCGGCCTCGAGAAGGTGGCTGTGACCGGACCGGAAATTTTCTTGCACGTTGTCTTCCCTCTGTGCGTGCGCGGCAGGTTGAAAGTTGAGACTTCGACACTCTCAGCTTGAAGGGCAGCTGCGTCTGCACCTTGCAATACATGCCGGAAGGACGCATGTGCACACCTGGAACCACTCGCGATGCTTCGACAGTGCGTGGGGCGGATGCCCATTTTGACGATGGCTTCGAGTTCCTCGTCGTTAAGCTGCGGGGCAGGCAGGCTCAATGCCTAGGTGCGGGCCAACGTGCTGCTGCACTAGTTCTGCACTAGTCGCATGCGTCGATTCTACATGTTGAAGCCACCTCTGACAGTTCTCTCCCTAGCAGCAACATCTCAACTGAGATCACCAGCCGTCCGCTTTCGAAGCTGCTGTGGGTCCTGAGTGTGGTAGATGACGTCTGCTGAGAAGCGCATGTCCGTGGATCATCTGGGTAAGTGGCATTGAGCTTGTTGATCATGTCGATGGCTTCTGGGAGGTTCTCCTCCTTCAGGCCTGAGTTTGCGGTAGGGTTTGCGGCTCTGCTGGGAGTGCAAAACATGCGCAACTGGCTTTTGCAACGTAGCGGCGCTTAAGCTTCCTCTCATCATCCTTGCGGCGGCGCCTTTCCTCATCGAGTCGGCTCCTGTGCTCAACGGCCTGTCCACACGCCGACACCGCGCTATGAGATGCTCTGCGAAGCTGTGAGTTCGCCCTACCTGCAGTGTCACGTTTGCCATGCCCATGGTGACCCGGGGGGTCTCCTGGCAACACGCGGAACTCGAGGCGAGAACCCCTTCACTTCCCCCTGAAGAGCTGCGACGCTGCGAAATCTACGAACCGAACTCTCTGCGTTTGCAAGCTGCATGACGCCCCGCTGCAAACATCAAACTTGTCCGTCGTCGGAAAATCAGAGAAGCCAACATGCGCTTCACATGAGGTCCTCCGGCCCCACTTCGTGGAAGCCGACTGGAGGGACGGCCTGTCAAATGCAAAAGCAGTGCTCGGTATAGTCTAGTCTTAAAGTCGTGTCACTTGGATGGTTGACAAGCATGGTGCAATCAGTTGTACCTCGAAGGGCACTTCCTCCCCATAGTCAATGTACTTGCGTGACTTGTACCTGGCAAGACTGCAGGACACTGCAACCGGGTGTGTCCCACACTCCCGAAGCGTTGGCATCAAAGAAAGCATGAGACTGCAATCATTCACGACGCAAGGCCCCAAACACACTTTGTCGCCAGGATCCGGCAGAACTCAATTTCGATTGTTCCGGCAGATGGAGGAAATATTGCACCACGCAGATGCTGCATCCTGTTCTTAGTGACGATCGTTCATCGGATGCCGATGGCGGGGGCCGGGGGGGCCGGGGCACCTCCGTGAGGTGCTAATTCCCGCGGCTTTGAGCTCCCGCCCTGTCGCAGACAGCCAACTCTTTCGGTTCACTGAAGCAACGCTTGGTCTGAAGAAGGTCCCTTGGTCTAAGCCCCCTTCTTTTCTGCAGTGCGGCAAGCCGACGTGCTTCTTCCAGCTGCTTCTCACGGGCCTTGCAAATATATCATGCTGCAAGATTCATCGATGTTGCTCAGCTAATCTATTTTTCAGGATCCGGTACGGATTTGCGACAGTTTAGACACATGCCACATCACCTTCCAGCACGTGGCTGTCACGAGATGCTTGCTTTACCAGAAATCTGTGCAGGATAAGCGCAAGCTGAGATGCCTTTCGCTTGGCTTTCTTGCCGCGAGTATTTGCCAGCCTTGCCCGGGCCTGGCCATCCGTGATGCTAACTCACATCAGATGAGGCATGAACACTTGGGATCTGGAAGAAGCAGACAGAGATCCCCTCTTCACAACAAGATGGTTAGTTACCAGTAGGGGAATGATTCCCTGGCTGAGGGGTTGAAAAGCTGCACGCGGCATTTAATCCGCCTCTGAAAGCATCTCTTTCTCATCCTCGTCCATGTCAATCGGATCCGCCCTGAAAAAGATGCATAAAAGCTCGGTTTCAGAGGCGGAAGAGACTCGCGCGTCACTTGGCCCCGTTTTGTTCGGTGCCTTGCGGGCTTCGTCTCCGGATGAGGATCGATCTCGCCCGGCCTTGGATCAGCATCAAACACTGCTGAATCACCTGGCAAAAGGACCAAACTTCTAGGACTCCAACTTCAATCGGCGCGGATCGTTTTCGTCCATTTCGTCCTTGCCCTGTCGACGAGAAAGTTTTTGCAGGTTAAGAATCTGCCGGTCTCTGTCGCAGCGCGGCAGTCGACAACACCTGCCTGAGCTTGGTCCAAGAGCTTCTCGTAATGCTCCAGGCACTGGTAGGCTGTACGGCCTCCGGAAAGCTGATGAAGTAAGCGCTCAAGCGATGCAGTATCCACTAGCAGCAGCAGTAACGTGTAGCAACACTTCAGATCTCTCGAATCCTTTAAACCCTTGCAGCGATTAACTTTTAATTGCCTGTGCCTTGTAATCAGAGGTTCGCTGGACCTCTTAAGTTCAGCTCTGAGCCCCAGGCCAACAATCGGAGCTATTGTTCGCCACTGGGTTGGAAAGAGTTTTGCCAAGTGTAGCAGCTTCTCCTGCACTTGTTGCATCAGCGGGCATCAAACTATGGCCGTGCAAGTACCGCAACAATTGAGGTAGTCCGCACGACTGATGTTCGGGCTAATAGGCACAGCAAAAGAGACCCACTCGGCAACAATTCCTTCTGAGCCTGCTCCAAAAGAATCCGATGCTTGCATCCGTAGCGCGTCCCTGTACATCCAAACATGTGCTGTGAAGTCTTAAACATACATCTCCTCCTCCTCACGTGTCCACTCGGTTTTCTTGACACTGGGGTCGAGCCTCGCTGGTTCGGTGTGCTGGCTTGGGTTTTGCCGTACTTCTGCCCAAACAAGCCTGTTCCGGAGTGCCCTGGTCGTCTCCACGGTTCCAGAAACTTCCCAAGATGCGGCTGCACTTGTGTGGTCTGCAGTTGTGAACATCGCCAGCCCCGGCAAGCTTTTGGTGAAATCCCTTCAGAACAACGGACACATGTTCATGTTGCCATATGTTGCCACATCTTTACAGTTTCGTCATGCTTCGTTCGACAACTCTGAGTTCCAAGCCATTCGTACCAGCGAGACTTGCACTGCTTGGGGCTTTTCCTGCACAACTTCATGAGATGCAAGGCCGCATGCCGATGAATGCAAAATTCTGATCTGCCCACTCAAAGCAGATTTTGAAGCCGGCCTGGCCAGTAGAGACGCAACTCGAGGCCAGTTGTTCAGGCCATATTTCATGACCGCAGCCTCTGAGGGAAGGATCGGAAGCCGGACTGGATCCCCCACTGCCCGTGACGCCCGTGCCTTGAGGACTTCATCCTCTGAGTTCTTCCACACGCCTCGAAGTCCACAGCGGCGAAGCGGCAGATCAGCGAAAAGCAGCCCTCTAACTTCCCCCGCCTCCTTTAATGAGGATCCTCATCTTCCTCAGCTACACAGGGAAACACCGGACCAGCCATTCTGCGTCCAAGTACGACTGCTGTCGAGCAGCGCTGGAAGCCCTCTTGGTTCTGGCCGTCAGGGCAGGAGACGGAGTTTGCGGCGGATGCGCTTCTAGCAGCGCAGCCGCAGCCGACCACACATTCGAGGTATACTGAAATGGAATTCTTGCATGAGTCCTTCAAATTAGACGTCTGGATGGCAAGTCAGTCCTGTTGTGTAACTCTTGCAGGTTCGCTGGCTTTCCAGACTTCCATTCCCATGAAGGACTTTCGAACCGTGAAATCGTCATGCCGAGCTGCATGGCTACATCACAAACTATCTATGCCATGTATGCCTCTATGCAAGTCTTCTTCTGCGTTTGCAAAACTGTCTCGGGCTCCTGCACCGCCGCACCGCTGATGACATGTTAGCGAGAGCTGAGCAAGACAGATGCTACAACATGGCACGGATGACCAGACAACAATGAAGTATCAAGCTCCCGATAACCTCCCCGACGAGGTGAGCCGAAGGAGACCTTCCTTGTAACAGCTCAGCCTCTTTGACAGAAACGCCTCGCAACTGTTGCTCAAGCCTGGAATGCAGTCCATGTCAGCCTCCATGTGCTCGTTCGCTCGTCATGTAAACATATCGTGCACAACGTTTAGTCTGAGCCCGTACGAGAGCTCGCAGACTTTCATCTGCCGGTGAAGTGGCCAGCTGACGGCTCTTCGATGGCGTTGAGATCTTTTGGGTACAGGGCAATGCGGGGTGGCCCTTGGGGCTGCTTCTGCTGTGTCGACGCCGATCCGGCCATACGCTGCTGCTGCCACCCCGGGGGAAACCGATCCCTTGCGGAGCCCTAGAGGCTCGAGCCCTCCGGCTCTCCCGGCCGGCTCTTTCTCGCTCTGCCGCTCTGCCGCTCTGCCGCTCTGCCGCTCGGCCGCTCGGCCGCTCGGCTCTGCTTCTTTCACTCCCAGCTCCCGGTGCCCAAGGACTGCAAAGTCTAAACTTCACACACGCGAGAATGCTTTTCTTGGTCCAAGCTGCAGGTAGAAAGGCGACACCTCGGCAAAGGTCTTTAGCAAGCCGCCCTCAACTTAAAATTCGGACCGTGGTTGCAGGTACAGCCTTTAGCCCAAAAATCCGTGTTGCAACAGTGTGCAAAGTCCTGTACAGTGGAACAGACCGTCTCGTTAAGACATGAGAAGCATCTTGTTCCGTGAGAAGAGGCGCAAGTATTGAGACGGCCCCATGTCGTCTGACTCCGTCAGCTTTTCACGGAGCACGGCGGCAGACAGAGCTGTCTCCGCCTGCCGTGGCGCGCCCCCTCTGCGTCGTCGAATTACGGGCTAAGGATCCCTCCCTGCACTTCCGAAACAAGGCTAAGCAAAGAGCTTTCGAACCGCAAGACACCCCTTGCACCTTGCCGGTTCACAAATTAATGACTGATGTGGCTATACACTCATGCACTTGCACCGGTGTGTCAGTGTTGACCTCACCCGGGTAATACGCTGGCTCGCAAACCGACGAGAGTCGCGGGCCAAATTTTCTCTGAGCAGCCTGCAGTATGTGCTGTCCGTTGGCTGCATGTCGAAGCTTCGGTCTCAGAGCAGTGAGTAGCTCCAGGATTCTTTGCTGCTCAATGCCCTGACAATCCTCCATTACTCGCTGCGCAATGTAATTGCCGAATCGATCTAAAGCTATATGCTCAAACGGTGAAGCTGTGCTGCCACTGCCAGCTAGAATCGTTTCCATCATATCATATCTTTCCTGAAGCAGCTCGTGCTGGTACTTCCCCTTCAAGGCATCCAGGAAAGCCTCCATGACAAGGCTGGCGTGCCGATGCTGAGCATAAGTCAGCACGTTTGCCGTTAATGCACGGCCAATCATCTTGATGTGCACCGCTTTCCCGGAGCCAAGAACTGCCCTGAGAACATTGTTGCCATACGGATCCATTATTAACTGGTGCAGATTCTCTTGGTGCAACAGTGCATCCAGAAGTGCCATCATGTTCCCACTGTGAGGGCAATGCTCTATAAGTCGCTGCATAACACGGCCGGAATAAATGTGCAAAGAGGTATCAACGGCATGGTCTTTGAGCTCCTCCACAATGAAGCTGACCGCATCGTGGCTGAGCAGCTCCACGCAGCGTTGCAGCACAAAGTTGCCGTGACGGTGTCGACAGCACGCCAGAACGTTCCCTCGTAGCTCCTGGGCCAGCGCCGCATGTAGCTCTGCAGGAGCGGCCTGCAACGCCTCCTGCACCACCCAGCAGCCGTGCTTGTCTTTCGTCAGCTTCAGTAAGGACCCACGGAGTCGGCGAGTAATTTTCAATCGCAAATCATCGATTCCAGGCAAAGCTAGGAGCTGACTGATGACAGGCATTGCATTCGGGTCACACGCCAGCACCTTCAAATCCGGCAGCAGGGACGTCACCAATTCCGCACAGAAGCTTTGCAGCTGAGTTGCACTCAAACTTGCCAGCTCACAGCTGAGCATTGAGGCTCCTTCCTTTGTGCGCAGCAGCGCGACCAGATTGGGGCCCTCTTGGTTTGGCTTAGAATGTCTGTCCCGAGTCTTCTTGCTGGCTTTGCCAGGCAAGAGATTTGGCAACGAGGGCAGGGGAGCTGGAGATGTTTGAGAATGACCGGCGTTTTCCAGGCCAGGAGGAGGCTTGACCAGAACGGACAAATGGTCTGACAGCTTCAGCGTGTGCATTGTACTCCCGCTTGAGGTTCCTGCGGCCTCTGCGGGAAGCTGCATGGCTTGGGTCATGGCTTCGGTCAAGGCTTGTGTCATGACTTTACCCTCTGAATGACAGACGGTCTGTGCATTGTGCACCGACCAGCTGCCAGAGTTGACCTGTGCAGTGTGCACCGGCCAGCTGCCACAGCACGGGCTGCGGTGGCTTCCATCGTGAACGATTTGCTCACCGGTCAGGGCATGTGTCATGTTCGTCATGTCTCTGCAACAGGTCGTTGCCCTGCTGCAGAGCCGGGACTTCCGCTTGAGCCCTGAATTCCAATCTGGAGGAGAAGCTGAGAGGCTCTGAGTTCTTTCCACGGACGTTTCGATCCTAACTCTGGAGCACCGGCTGCAACAGCGATCATGACTGATTTTGGCACTCCCCAGATTTGATGGGACGTGCCGCTTTGAGGTGCAGGTCAAGTGATCTCTGCCAAAGAAATCTGGAAATTCATTTGTGGCAACACAACCTCACAGGCCAGGCCTCTGGTGAAGCCGACAGCTCGTTGGGAAGTTGCGCGAAAATATTTCAGCCAGAAACCGCTCAGGTTGTGGAAGCATCAGGCTGCCGAAACGCGCTCCCGCGGTGCTTGATTCGGCCTTCGGAAATTGAAAACTCGGCCGATCCGAGCTAATCTCCTACCAATGCCAGAAACTCAGGCCGCCCGAGAATCGATCAAGCACCCGGTCAAGTAAGCCTATGTTTCAAGCCACAGTCTGAATCACACCTAGGAAGCACATACAAAACTTCTGCGTGCAAGATGTCCTGGCTTCAGAAGTGGTAAATTCAACGTCAGTGGCCTGTCCTTCGCCTGAGGAAGGTTTATTCCCGGCCATGGTGAGACACAGCGGAGACTGGGAGACAGCAGCTTCATGCAGATGATCTCCACAGCATCTCTGCCATTTATTGAAACTTTTGCCTCCTGAGCCTGTATCTGTTCAGACGCCCTGATGCAACGACAGAGTGCAAAACAAAGCGAATGCGACAGGTGTCAACATCCTAGGAGATGCCGCAGGGCTCAGGCAGAGTTCGGCAGATTTTGCTTACAAGATTTGGGCTAACGAGCTACTCCTCTTGCGCCGCCAACGAGCTCTCACCTGAGTGTTCACTGTTCTTTTTCCACCTCCAGTGCTCTAACTTCTGCCAAGCAACTCAAACAATGAAGATATCCTTCTTGCCAGCCTCAAAGGCTCAAAGGTTGTGCGGCCATGCTCGTGCATGCCAGACAATGTCTGCAGGACATGCAAGAGGCCCCGAAGCCAAGTTGCATTGTCATTGTGCAGCAGTCTCCTCACCTCACCGACCTTCGCACGCTACAGATGTGGGATAGCAGCATGCTCACTGCAGCTCCCAGTCAGCCGCCCAGTGCAGCCAAGAAGCAGCCATCTTTAGAGATTTGATCTCACGCCGGGTGAGCTTGTTCTCGAAGCTCATTCTCGCAAGCCTAGGGCATAGGCTCAGGCGAGACATGGCCAGGTGAAAAAGCGACAAATCAGCAAATGTGTTCGAGGCATTTCGAGGCCACAGCTGGAGGCTCTTGGCCGGTCCGTGCAAGTTGAGGCATCCGTTCACAAACTCGTCCAGGTCGACCAAGCCACTCCTCACACTGCGGGCACAATCCTAGACAAGCTCGGGCTGATGCCTCGGCTTCTGCCTGCCATAACAATTCTATATAGCACTTGCACACTTTTCCCCGATCGGCACTCTGTTTCGGAAGATCTTTTTCGAACAGCTTTTCTTGCGATGCTAGGCGCGTCTAGGCGCTCACAACAAGGTAACAAAGCACAAACACTGCAAGGCAGGTCAATGGCCTGTCGGTGTCCATGAAAGTGAACAGGACGCCAACATCCTGCAAAGAACCCCTTTCCCACGGCTTTCGCCTGGCACCCCGATTGCCCAGAAACTCGGGGTTGCCTGCCTCGGTGGAGATGCTCATGGACTCCAGGAAGCCAGCGAACTTCGGCGAGGAGAGGGCAGCCTTGAAGTCCCGAATGCTCACCTCGTTGTCCTCCTCAGGCTGCAGGGATCTATAACATGCATATATATATATATAACATCTAGAGACGCCCGCTGCGCAGAAACGCGCAAGCCCGATGTTGCAAGCCAAAGAACATGGTTGCCCACGATGTCGTGGAAAAGGTTTTGCAAGTCGTTTACCTGCACGAGGCATAGTCAATGCAAGCCGCTACGTGCACTCAGGCGATCACACTTTGACTCTTATCGCCAATCGGCCTGCTGGGTTCCTACAAGCACCCGCACCCTTCATCCATTGGGTCTGACGTCTGAAGCTTGTGTTTTCTCAGGCTGCAGCGATCCATGGTGCGCTCAATCGCTTATCAACGCTCAACTGAGCGACAGACGTCGAAGTTCCGCGGATACCGGTCAGGGAAGCCAGAGGCTACGCCAATCGAACCCATTCTGCTTCGGCTGGAACGCCAAACCCTCGGCAAACCCTCGATACCGCTACGAGGCTACGAGAGTTCCACGAGGTGAGAAATAAACCTTCACACAATTCCCAAACCCCGTGAGCCTGCGAGGAGTGCTTTTGAAGTTGTTTCATGGTGGCCAGGTCTTTGTCGGCAGCTGCGCTTTCCATCGCTGTGGAACAAAAAACCGCCGTCACCACGTTCACAATCTGAGTCGTTCGGATGCTGTTTTGCAGTCGGAATGCAGATGGATGCGGTGTCACTGGTCACGCTTGGATCAAACTCACTGCTCTGAACACGCTTGAACGGCCACACTCGCAAAGATGTCAACGAATCTCCCTCCGCCGGAAATTCCAGGTCGGCTTTCACACCACCCTAAACAAGTCCAAGCTTTCATTTTCTTTCCGACTCGTCTCTCGTCCAACCAAGGCAAGCCAAGCCACCGCGAAGCAGGTTATGGTTATGTAGATGATGAGGCACCTTAGCAGAAGAGACTTTCTTCGAGATGACTCATGACACAACTCCTGTCACAGCCAACAACAAGCTGCGCAGCTTGCACGGGAGAACTGGTGTACATGACCACAGCCAACTTTAGGCAGTCTAAGACAAAGAGTCTACCTTGCCGGGGTTCAGCTGTCCGACTGAAAACGTCCGAAGCACATTGCAGCCAGCGGGTCAGGGCGCCTTGATGTGTCAAACGAATGCATAGCTGACGGGCAGTGATGGGGCGCTTATGTTGAGACCAGGCGTGCATCTATCCGAGCTTGGCCGAGGCTCCCCATCAGCGGCTCCATAGCAAACTCCCAATCCACGCCACCGGTAATCGACATAAACAACGTCAGCATACTTGCCTGAAGCAGAGCGAAGGCTGGCTTGGCTCGCAAGCACCCTCCATGAGTGTGTATGTTCCATGTGGTCAACACTGAACTTGCGTCCAGGGCACGCTCACGCTGTTCCAATACTTGTTTGCATATTCATCCTTGCATGGGAAAGCGAAGCTTGCTGGAAAGCGATGTAATGGGACTTGAAGAACCCACTTTCTGCTTTGGCACCCACCTAAGCGGAGGTTGTGCGTGTGTGTTCGTGTACGTGCCATCATCGTCCGTGGAGCAAGGGGGTTATTCTCACATAGATACTGATTCTTTTGACCTCGCAAAGAAGCTGCCAGTGACATAGACATGCGAAGGGAAGACCCATTATCTTCCTGTACATCAGAAACGCTGGCCCCTGAGCCAGCGCGATTGGCAAAACCACGCCCGTGAGCTGGCAAGAATGGCTCACAGGCACCAAACTTTTGCACAACACTGACAGTTTGCGTAACATCTAGCGTGCATTGGTCGGCTAGCGACCCTCTGGCCCGCTCAACCACCCCCTTCTTTGTGGAGCTGTTGGCTTCGGTGCCGTGCATTTGGCACTACCTGCCAGGCTTGTCCTGTCTCTCTCCTTCCCCCTGTTTTGCATGCGCGGAGTAAGAGCAAGAGGGAGGGAGAGGGAGGCAGAGGGAGGGAGAGGGAGGGAGAGGGAGGGAGAGGGAGGGAGGGAGGGAGAGGGAGGGAGAGGGAGGGAGAGAGGGAGGGAGAGGGAGGGAGAGGGAGGGAGAGGGAGGGAGAGGGAAGGAGAGGGAGGGAGAGGGAGGGAGAGGGAGGAGAGGGAGAGGGAGGGGAGAGGGAGGGGAGAGGGAGGGAGAGGGAGGGAGAGGGAGGAGAGGGAGGGAGAGGGAGGGAGGTGGAGGGAGAGGGAGGGAGAGGGAGGGGAGGGAGGGAGAGGGAGGGAGAGGGAGGGAGAGGGAGGGAGACGGAGGGAGAGGGAGGGAGAGGGAGGGAGAGGGAGGGAGAGGGAGGGAGAGGTGTACATGCATGTCACGGAATCTTACCGAGACTGTGCAAACTCCGTCCTCACAAATGGGAAGAGCATTTCGATCGTTGGTCTTCAATATCTCCTGCATCACATCTGCTTCACTCCATCACGAAACCTGATTGGTGCATCGATGTCCTTTAGGCGGCAATCATCCAGGACCAGCTGCGTGAATAAGACACCAAAGGAATAGAAGAGCAAAAGCAACAAGACCTGAGCGTCGCAACACAGGCAATGCTCAATGCCTCGGCTGTCGAGCCTGTTCCTTCCCGTCGACATCTAAAAGAAGCTCTCACTTCAAAGCCGAGGTGCCAATGTCCAGAACAGGCTGTACATGCTGCTCATTATCGAGAGTATCAGTGCTCGCAAAGAACTGACATACCTGCCAGGCTACCGACTTTTGCATGCCTGATTGCCGGCAGATTGACCGGCAAGCCGGTGATGTTAGTCTTAGCGTGTCCCCCGCACTTGACGCGCCTTCAGGACGAACCCGTCTCTCTCTCTCTCTCTCTCTTCCGGGCTTGGGGATCACGGCAGCGTCCAGGCCGATCACCCCGTGCGCGCGCGCACACCCGCTTCTCGCGGGAGGTCTAACTCCACCGGTGCCCACCAACCGCCACAGCTGAAGCGGGGGAGCAGGAGGACAGCTCCCACCAGGACACCAAGGAAGCTTCTCGTCGCAACCGCAAGAGGCCCCACCAACAGAGAAACAACAACAAACTCACCCACAGCAGTGGGGGGAACACCGCAGCACGCCAGCCTCGACGCAGCCCGAAGCCACCCACGCCGCTCCACCACAGCAAGCCCAGGCAGGCGGGACACAGCAACAACCACCACCACAACAACAGCCCACGGCGGGGCGCCACCAACAACCATGCCGCACGCTGGTACTACATACTGGACACACCTCAGCCACGCGCAGTCCCACGCGAGCAGCCAACCACCAGGACCAGGCCAGACCATGGCAACACCACAGCTCCCACACACAAGCCCACCGCACCAGGCGCAACTCTACTACCACCAACAGGCAGCCCACCAAGCAGCACCAACGGGCCCACACCCGACACAACAACCACCCCTGCCCCACGCAGAGGTCACGCCCCAGACCTACCACTGGCAACAAAAAAAGGCACTACCCACCACCTTACAACCCGGACGCCGACCCCTGGACGCAGCAGCCAGCTCCCGAGGGGAGCACAGCGCCAGCAGAACAAGGCAACCAGGGAAAGCCACCGTCGCGGGGGGTGATCCAGCTGACACAGGCACCTCCACCAAGTCCGGAACAGAATCGCCAAGGCACTGGGCGAGATCCACAGGCGACAAGTGCAGGCGACAGCCGCACAACCACCGCAGCCCACAGCACAACAACCCTACACGGCAGCCCAGCTAGCCCAGGACGTGACTTCGGGTTCGCAACCTACGACAGCCAAGGCAATTTGGTCGACCCGCAAGGGCACATCATCCTACCACCAGAGGACGGCCCAGCACACCCTTTACCAGACCAAGCCGCAGCCACAACACCGATGGCAACCGGCCCCATCAGGCCCTACGGCCCGCATGGCATCGTCTATGCAGGACACTACGATCCCCACACTGACCCGTGGGCCGCGGCACACCAAGAACAGGAGAGCCAACAACAGCCACCACCACAAGGACAAGCCCAGCCCGCGGCAGCCCAACAGCAGAACAGCGGGGAAGGACCACCAGAGCCTACCACAGCCACGCAGCCCGCAGGACCGGACCCAACCTCGGCAGACACCTCCACAGCAACCGCAACCGCCGGGGAGAACCGTCCCCGCCCAAAGAGTTGTTGCCAGACCTCCCCGACCCTGGGACCACAGACTACCACCACGACGGAGGGGATACACAAAACAACGACAACCACCGAAGGCGAGCATGCCCCACACACAACCCCAGGAAACACGAAGGAGGGGGAGCGACCTGGACACGCAACAAAGCGGAGAAATACCGCATCAAGAGATGGCTCAAGGCACAAGGCATGTTCCACACGCAATGGAGCAGCCACCGAGCCAGGCCACAGACGCAGCAGCCAAGCCACCAAGCCGGCGGGCAGGACCAAGCACCACAGCAACCCGACCACCACACCAATGCCCACTGGAACCACCACAACCGCCAAGACCAACAGCCACAGCAGTCCAGCCACCACACAGGCGACCACTGGAACCACTACGACCACCACTACCACCGCAACTACCACCGCAACCGGCACCACCACCAGCAGATCGACGTCCCCCCGCCCAACTGGCAACGCCCCCAGATCAGCAGAGCGCGCCTACATGGCAAAGCTACTCAACATGGGACGCGACGGACCCACCAAGAAGCAGCCCAACACCACAGCAACCAACGACGCAGCCTACGACCCGCCCGATGCAGACTACCAGGAACCGGCTCACCACGCCGCCCTGGGTGGGGGGGAGTCGGCACCACCACCACCACTACGCACACGGTGCTGCGAGCAGGGAAATGGCTCAGTCGAGTGGAGTACCTGGGGGAGGTCCCCACCCCGCAGCCGGGGACATGCTACCCTCCACCCACCAACTCCATGCTCACAGCAGTGTACCCACCCATCAGCGGCGAAACGTGGTTGCTTGTGGAGCCTCTCTCGGAGGGGCGATGGCTCGCCACCGCCACGCAGGTTCCTTCGAGCACGACGCAGGAGCCACACAGCCTAGCCCTGCCTGGTCCATGCTCTTCACCACCACCACACCCGACCGATTCTACACAGCCCCAGCAGACACCACAGCTGAGGGGGACACCCCACCACAGCCGGCCGACAGCCAACACGAGGCGGACCAAGTAGAGGAATGGCGGAGCCAACCACACCAAGAGCAGCAACCGGCGGCACCAGCCACCACAGACACAGCCCCACAACAGCAGGACCCGACACTCAGCGACGGCAGAACACTACGACGCTCCAGCCGGGAACCCAAGCCGGACTCAACAACGACAGCGGCAGCAGCAGGCACCAGCCCAGCACCGTGGTACCACCAGGTCAGGGACGGCCGCCAAATAGGCCCACAGCCCAGCCCATCCGACCCACGACATGGACACAGACAGAACGGAGCTCATGCAGCGGGGGACGAGGGGGAGAAGCCCACATGGGGGGAGCTCGGACCTGAACGAGGTCCACTGGGACGGCTTCGCGACAGCTATGCTACAGCAGCTGCAGCTGATTCGCGAAAGCGCAGAGCAAATGCCGGAGCACGACGCCCTGGTCACAATGACGGATGTGGTGACCACGGCAAATCCATATTGTCCTGCGGCCTTAGCCGCCGACCCGCCCAGCACGCGGAGGATGCGACGAGCTCTCGGTGAGCCCAACGCCCTCGTAGAAGCTCTCCGCCAAATCCAGCGCTTCCGTATCACGCGGGGGAGAACATTGGGCGCGGGGGACTATGGCGAGGACCTGGCGCAGATCCTCTTGATGGTGGAAACCGGAGGGGTGCAGCTCCACCAACCGATGCCCATAGGCATCACATACCAGGACATCCAACAAGCAGCCAGGCAAGTGCAACGAGCGGGGGATTTACTTCGCTCCGCCCGCGACTCCGCCTTCAACGGGAACCTGGCCTGGAACACGCTGGGCTACTGGGAGGAGCTTCACAGCTTGATACAAGCAATGGCAAAAGACCACAGAGCTGGGGGAAACAGACCCCTGCAACGGTTCTCCTTGTTCGGCGGGGCGACTGGACAGCCAGAGCAAGCCGACATGAACGAGGCAGGGGACTTACCAACCCAGGCCTACGACACAGAGAGCCGTTCGGAGCCGACCGCGCCGGGGGGAGTGACGACGTTTGCGGCGGCGTTGGAGCCCGCGGGCACGATCCCGGACCTCGACGACACCCCGCCTTCTGAGTACCGCCCAGTGAGAGCAGCACGATCCCCAAGAAGGGATGATGACGACGGGGGAAGCCATAGGCGCAGGCGACTTCAAACGGCACACTACGGCCGTCACGGTCCCTACTAGAGAGCTACATCTAATCCATGTGGGGATGTAGCTTTCAGCCTTGTGCACCTTGAAAGCCGGACTCCCAAGTTGGACTGGCCTTTCCTCCGAAACCGGAGGGGGGGCATAACAGCAGCATAAAGCCAGCTGCCAAGACGTACAGCCTCTGGCCCGGGCCTCAGAGTGTTTGCGAGTAGTGACGGCAGTTGTGCGGGGGAAGTGCGTGCTGTGTTGTGTGTTTGGTAAGTCGTGTAACCTTTTCCAGAGTACAACTGCCAACAGGGGGAGCCCGCTTTGTCACAGTTGCTCTGCTCATGCAAAATGTGCGGGGGACTCCTGGCTCCCAGCTTAGCCCGGTAAACACTTGACACCGGGGGGGGAACCACACTGCTCAAAACCCCTTCAGTCTTGTGTACCACCGGTGGGAGAGATCCCCCGGCGGTCGCCGTCTGCTCAGGGTTCCTTGGTGGCAAAGGCCCTGCTCCGATGGTGTCTCTGCCCCCCGTCGGGTGGCTTAGTCTCGTTCCGGCGTCCTTCGGGGGGCGCCCTCCCCCATAAGTCGAGCTCGCCACCGGCAGTAGCGAGTACAGGCTCGCGGCTAGGCAGCACAACAAGGCCGCCCCTCTGGAAACCATGTTCGCAGGGTGTGGTTTCTGAGGTCGCTGCTGAGTCGGAATGCTGCAGCACTCCGAGGTCGGCTGGCACTTGAAAGCTGGCACTGTGCATGCAGACTGACATGGAACACTTGCAAAACAACTTGGCAACTGGTCGTGGACATGACTGTAAACATGTGGCAAGAAACTGTGACTGTGGCTCTCTCCCCTCTGCTCTGCTCTCGTAGTGGGTGCATGCTTTCAGGCTGTGCGCTGTTTGCATGTGGGAGGGGCCGGTTGTGTTGGGTTCTGCTCGGGCCTGTGGTGCTGCTGTTCGGTGCGAGGTTGTCATGGATGCTGAGCTGCTTCCCCGTGGCCCACGGTACGTCGAATCTCTCGACAAAAACTGCCGTGAGGTCGTGCCATTGCTGTCTGTTTTGTGCCACCTCCCCCCAGCGTGTGCCTGCTATGCTTTCGAATGCTCTCTCTACGTCTCCCTCTGGGTTGAAGCGGGCTGCGCGGTTCACCCGGTTGCTTCGGGGTTTGCGTTGCTCGGCTCGCCAGAACTCTAGGTTTTCCACTTCACCATGGCATTGACTTCTGCTCCCCCCCTGGCCATGTGACCCCAGAGCGACCAGATCCGTTCAAGGATGAAGGTGGACCATCGCTTCCATCCCCCCCTCTGCAATCTGACTCGTGTGGCTCTTAGGGTTCGGATCTGCCAGTCTGCCCAGGGTTCGGTTGCCTGCCTGTTGAGGAGGAGCATGGTCCGGATGTGCTGTGCTTGTACGGAGTTAGCTGCGCTGCTTTAAGCAGTCTGCTGTGTACTGGCCACGTCTCTGCTGCGTACAACGCTGCCCCCCGCACGAGAGAGGTATAGGCTACCATGCGGCTGCCCAGGCTTGTGCGTGCTAGTAAGATCTGCTTGTGTTTCGCAAGAGCCCCCCTGCTGCGTCTGCACATCTCGGCGACCAAGGCTGCTGTCTGCTCTCCGAAGGTGGGGAGCCCAGTGTTGTGATGGTGGTCTTGCGCGGTGCGCACTTGACTGTGGCCCCCCCGATCTGGAATTCCCCCCCACCCTCGGCCTTGCTGTAAAGAATTGCTGTTTTGGTGGGGTGGATGCTGAGGCCGTCTGCCTCCAATTCTTCTTCCAGGTGGGTGAGTATGTTGGCGATTCTGGCTCCAAAGGTAGGTATCGTCGAGGAAGCTCCCCCCCGCTCGAGGTGGTGGGGGTCCCCCCTGCGGGTCGGGGCCTTGTTCCGGGGTAGCGTCGATGGCTGCTTGTAGGTCACGAGCGACGATGGCACCAAAGAGGTCTGGTGAGTCTGGGCTGCCTTGGCGGATGCCGTTGGTTTGGGGGACCGTGGTGATGGTATCTCCCACCGCTACGTTGAGGGCCCGCGTCTCCAGCATGCTTAACCACAGCAGGGCTTCCCACGGCTTCCCCGCTCCACCGGTGGCACTGGATTGCGCGGGGCGCCAACGCGCGCTGCAACGAGCTCCCCCATGCAATGCTGCCAGACGCTATCGAACGCCTCGTATGTCCAGCTTTACAAGCCAGGTGCCCACCCCCCAGTCTCGTGACATTTGTGTCACGCGACGTATGGTCGCGATGAGTTCCACCCCCTGCCTGCCATGCCTCGCCCACTGCTGAGCGTGATGGGTCTTGTGTCGGTCCATGCGAGGGGGGTGGGAATGTTGGGCAGCAGCACCGTTATCCCCCGCTCGATTTCCCCCGGGATACGTGCCGTGTAGAGCATGTCTGAGAGGAGGTAGGTGATTCTGTCCCCCCACGCTGGGTCTCCGATGAGTACCTTGGCGGCTTCGTATGAAATGCCGTCGGGTCCGGTGCTTTTGTTGTTGCTCCATGTTGTTGTGGCCGCCGCCAGTTCTGCTCTGCTGAAAGGCTGGAAGGGTGTGTCTTTGCACAGTCGGCGGAGCTGAGCCTTGAGTGCCTCGACCCGGGCCCCCCCTCGCGGTGGCTGAGGCTTTGCGAAGATGGACTTCATGTGCCCCCGAAGGTGCTCCTGCCATTGTGGGTCATCTTGCAGGGTGAGTTGCCATCCTTTGTGGGAGTGGCATCGCTGCAAGCTTTTCCAGGCTTTCCAGTCCAAGTTGGCGGCGAGTTCCGCCTGTTGCTTGTGCCAACTTCGCTGCTCCTGTTTGTGGAGTTTGGCTACCGCCTTCCATGCTTGCCGGGCCTGCGGCCCGGGAGCACTGTCGTGGGCTGTGTGTCTGAGCTGTATGAGCTGTTCGACATGGTGCGGTGGTCGCAACTTCCTTGGCCCCAATGTGCTTCTGGCGGGTCCCCCCTTGGCCTGTGGAGCAACCGGCGCGGCGATCCCGTCGTGGTCGGAGAAGGCCCTATCTCGGATCGGCAGCACCGTCCCCTCCCCTGCTGCGAGGCCTTTGGTCATCAGGTAGTCTAGTCTCCTGGGTTGCATAAGTTGGTTGTAAGGGTGGTAGCTTGGGATGTGGAGTTGCTGTGGCGGCAGTCGGAGGCTGTGGTGGCTGGCCCACTCAAAAACTGTTTCCCCCCGGCCGGCGTGTGCTTGCACGTCCGCTGCTAGTGGGTGGGCTGTGGTAAAGGTTTCGTTGGCGTGTATCCAAACCAGCCATCGGTCGCGGCCCTCCAAGGTTTTGGTCCACGTGTGGAGGATGTCCCCCGTTTGCGGGATGGTGGCGTGGTGCGGGAGGTGGGCGGCCAACACTCTCAGGATGGTGGTGGTGTCGGGTTGTTTGAGAGTGGTGGTGACCCCCCGGGTGTGGGGTGTGACAATGCTGTGGTGGTGGTTGTATGCTTTTTTGTGTGCAATGCCCTCCCCTCGGGATTCGCCCTCACACTTGCCGTACACAAGCTGCCAAGTGTCTGACTCTGCATGAAACAAGCCCGCCTCTGCAATGATTTCTTGCACCAAGGCGATGCCGATACAGTCCAGTTCTGGGCTGGTCTGAAAGGTGTCCAAGAGCTCCAGCAACTTGTCGGCTGTAAGCCCCCCGACATTCCAGGTCAAAGCCCACGTGTTGCCGGTATTGTTGGCCCCCCCGGCTAGGGGGTGAAACTCCCAGGCATCGGTCTCCTCTCAGTTGATCTCCGCCTTCAGCGGAGACCACGCCGCGGTGATCGCATCTCGGCTGAGCCTGGTGGCCTTGGCTATCTCCCCCAAGTCGATCCAGCCGGGCCCTGCTTCCTCGACTCCCCCGGGACGGGGGGCGGTGGAGGAGCTGACTTTTACGCCGTTGATCCAGGCGCTGCCCGTGCTGAACTCCATCTGTAGGGCATTTTTGTCTCCCCCGGCGGAGAGGTACAACCTCTTGACTTTCGCAGCAAGTCTGGCCCGGCGTCGCCGATCTGGCGGCTGGGAGATCGCGATCCAAACTTTCCGGGGGCGACTGTGCTTCCCGCTGAGGATCCTCCCCCTTTCTCCAACCGTTCCAGTCGGGCCTGGACTTCCCTATTGGCTTCCTGCAGTTGTTGTAGTACATCTTCATGGGTAGTATATTTGGTAGTCATATCGTCCAGCAAGTTGATGGTTTGCTGCATCTTTTTTGTGACCTGGCTTTCCACGTTGTCCACTCTGGCTGCGAAGCCCCGGATGTCCTGCTTGACTTCCGAGAGAGCGTCCTTGAGTTCGCCCCGGATGGCCTCGCGAATGACGTCCAAGTGGGACGCGAGATTGTCCCCCTGGTCTGCTGCGCGACGTTTGGCAGGCGAGTTGCCTGCCTGATCCACTGTCATGTCATGGCTGCCCTGTGCGTTAGCCATGGCGTCCGCCTTTCCCAGGAAGTGTGCCGGCTCGCCGGTGTGCAAGTAGTGTGTCAAACGTGCCCCCGTGGTACTTTAGGACCCGGTGTTCTTGCGGCGGATCACTCCCCCGAACTCTGCCACGAGTAGGCTCGCTTTATTGTTCAGGTAGCTGGTCAGCAAGTCCCCCGCACGCCTCGGAGAGCAGCGGTCAACGTACAGCTCCGACCTTGCCGTACTCGCCCCGGGCAACCTCGAAGGAGAAGTCGCGTAGTGGTGCGATCGTGCCCGCGAACTTGTATGGCTTCCCCCCCTCTATCGGCTTTCCCTCGCAGTCAAGTTTGGAGGCCCTCTTCTGTCTGGGCGGTGCGGCCTTGAACCACTCACGGCTTGAGCCAAAATGGCTCTCTCTCTCTCTCTCTCTCTCTCTCTCTCTCTCTCTCTCTCTCTCTCTTACGATTCGCAGGATTCTTGATTTGGAAAACATCGTTTAGCATGATCTCAAGAACATCCTCAGCTATCCCTGACTTCATGAAATCTAGCTGAACCTTCTTTCACGACACACATGCAGTGCCTTATCAGCAACTCGTACTTCACCCATTTGTTAAACGGCTGGCGACTCAATCACCTCACCCGTTGCACTTTTTGTTCTGGGGCCTTGAGGCCAGAGCCACAAATGATTGTACGCACAATAACCTCCGAAGCCCTGTCTGGAATGCATAGCGGATATCCAATCAAATCAATTTCCAAGGTTGGAACCCTCTACCAACTTTCCCTGGTTGTTTGCAATTCCACCTGAGCAGGCGCATCACGCGGATGCCGCGAAGTGCCCGGGCTAAGCGCACAGTCCGAACGAAGCGCAGGTGGCTGGGGTTGACCTCTTCACACAGCAGAACGCTCGATGGTCCCCCAGTCAGCCTGGATCCCCCGCCTGGGCACTGGACGAGGACAGCGCCACATATTCGAGGACCGTTTCCAAAACTGACCTGCAGTGGCAGGGCTGGCCAAAGCTGGTCCAAAAAAAGATGTGTACATGATGCTCAGGTCACCATATTGCCATATGTAGTTTCTTCTTCCCTTTGTCGACGCACGTTGTTTTCTTGTTCGACTGCTCTTGCTTTTCTGTTTAGTCGGACTCGAGTCCGGTTTCTACCGCGGACAGTTCCCTAAATCGCACAGGTCCTCGGTATCACATGCCTAAGGTTGCAGCAAGCTGAAGCGGATTGATCGGTATGACACATGGGGTATGATGTTTGAGTTAAGCTGAACCGGTACGAGAACAACAACATGCTTATTCCGTGGTCGCTGAGAAACCATTTCAGCTGTCGGGAGGGGGGAAGGCTTCTTGCGAAGGCCTGAAGCGACAACTTTACTGAAAAGATTTGCCGGAGATTTATTTAGCAGCAATTATGCTGTGGAACTCTATTTTCAGAGTCCTGTTTGTGTTCAGCTCGTTGGGATTCCAACTTGCAGGGTATGTTTTTATGTTAGATTATTCAGTTCTTCTGCTTGACACACAAGCACGTCTTCAGTGCTCGGATAGTGAGGCAGTCTTAAAATGGCTTTGCTTGGCATGGCTTCAGCCGGGATGGAGGAGGGCGCCGCCCCACCCTCCGCAAACAGGCTCAAACATGGCTTGCCCTGGTCTGGCCTGGCATGTGGTAAGGAGAAACTCAACTCACAAAGGACTACTATTACAACTATCTGTGCTACTGACTGGCAAAGGTTGCTCTTGCGAATACCAATCTCATTACCACTACTTGTAGCCATGATCTCAGTGAGTGATGCAGAGGCAAAACACGATGATGACATGTCCACCTGCAAATACTGCGATGATGACGGTTATGACCTGTGACCGACCATTATATGATTAGACTATGACCATTATGACTGCTATGCTTGCTGCGGTTGCGAACACATTCGTTGTACGCAACTCACATACCCTTATGACATCTGCTGTCAGTCTTACTTTGACTGCAACTCTTACTGCTCCAAACATGCATGCTTCACGCACGATGCGTTTCGGTATTCGCCGAGCAAATAAACTAATGCTTCGGCGGTCGCAGAGGGCGGATGGCCTGCTGGATCTTGGGCCTCGACGAGGGAGGTGCTTCATTTATTGCTCCGGGAAGGCCCCTGCAACCGCTCGCTCGCTCAGAGCACGTGTGTCCAAGGCTTTCTGTTTCACGGTCGTGAGCCCTTCAAACAGACAGCCACCGGTCATGCGGCGAAATCAACATAGACCAACGTTGCACACATCCTTGATGTGATTACACGCCTTGGGTCTCCATGATTCTTTAGACGTGCATCGGCCTATTCATACAGCACCATCATGAGGCTTCGCTTTTCCCTTTCAGGAAACACCCGCTGCATTGTGCGTGGTCGGCTGTTGCATGACAAAGCTGCAGAATCACCACCGTAAAACAGCCTTTGGTATGGAGAAATTTCCAAGGTGAAAGTGTCTATTCACGCTGTTTCACGATTGACACATGGTCACGCTACCCACTGGCCATAGCCAAAATCGTCGGCCAGCATCGCTTAAACGATTTTGAGCACAACCCATGGCCAGTCGAGATAGCCGAGCCACACCAATATAATGAAGAAATCCTTGGGGAATCGCATCTGGTGTGTGTCTGGCCGTGTCTAGCCCGGGATGCAACTTTGTAAATCTCGACTTAAGACGATATTTTGAAACATCTTGCCATATGGCATCAACGTCTAACAACTGCAAGCAAGGCTCAAATAAGTTCCACCACCGCTCTGGTCCACAAAAGAAGCTCGCGAAGCCAAAAGCCAAGAGCTTGACACCAAGCTCCTTAACTTTAGCAAGCTGCGCGCATTTCCACTTGCCTCGTCTCAAGATACTTGAGGCAGTGAGACTCAGGCCCAGGATGTCATGCAGAGTGCATAACAAAAGCCGAAATTGTCTGTTCGAGCCGGACACTTCTTCGCACAGAATTGACCTGGCTCCTAAGTGTGTGCAATAGACCTTGCCTCTCCTTTTGCAGCATTTTTTGCAGCGAAGCTTCTGCAATGAAAAAGACAACGACTACAATGTTGACGATGGGAAAGACAACAGGTATCTCGTCTTGGCCAAGGAATCTAGACTGGTCCACCTTAGCTCCCCAGCTATGGTGCCAGGAGGACACATCCGATTAACATCGGCAGGAGCTATCCTCAATTCCTCGGTTAAGGCATCCAGGATACTTCCACACCTAGAATGATCAGATTGAGCATGATCACCGCTGTAACCATGTTGGTAAAGAGAGCAGACTCCACGAAGTGCGCGGCCATCATGGAGAAAGATGATGTTTCTTTCTCCTCGCGTTCAACGCTTTTTCCAAGCACGACACAGGGTCCTCAAGTATGCATATATATATATATGCGTGCCAAAACTAAGTTATGCATTTCCAACAAGTCATGATTGAATCATCATCCGAACCATCAGAAGCCTGCGAAGAGTATGCTGCTGAGGCCTTGCGGAGAGACTCCCGGCGAATTGTGACTTTCTCCGCCACGTTGTAGGCCCGCTCTTGGAAGACTCATGCAACATGTTCCATGGTTGGACTGGGAATGTTTGAAACGTAGCGATCCCGGCGGCCCACAAAGATTACATCTCGAGCATGTCTTCTTGCATTTGTTGGGCCTCTGGTTCGGGTGTCTAGGGGATATTCAGGTACACAATTTGGAGGCTGTTCGACAGTGACATCTACCCCTGAAAAGCTTCGGCTTGCCGACAAACTGCTTTCAGACTCTTTGAGCGTGCTGCTGACAAAGGTAGCCTCAGCCAGGACAACAGCTCTGCACATGGCAGGCACATCGTGCAAACGCCGGCAAGTGACGAATCAACTGCAAGACTCTATACTCTCAACATTGTATAAGTAACGGAGCACAAGTTATCTTATATTGTTAACAGAAACCCAGGAGAAGGCGTGCATGCAGCATTGGATGTGGCGTCTTCAAAAGTGTGCATGCTTCGCGTACAACAAAGTCCACGTCTTCTAGTAACTAGTAGCTTAACGGACTTAGTGAACTGCAATGACACCCAAGTCAAAGCCAAGCAACTATGCTGTCCAGACTGTCGGTGCTCCGTTTGTGGCTCGTCCGATCTGGAAAAGCCTTCGCTTCCAAGTTGTCCTTACGTTGCATTCGCACAACAGCGCGAAACGAAGAAAGCGTTCTCGCACATGCCTGAAAGACTCAGATCGGTTGTCGCCTGTGCTGCGAGTAAGAGGCAGCACTGACTGCAGGACTGCAAAATGAACTAGAACAGGCGTCTGGCAAGAAGGATCCTAAAGATGTCTCCGATGCTTCTCCATGAACAAGATCAACGACATCCTTGGCAGTGCATGCGCAACATGGAAAGCCAAAACGGTGTGCTTGCAGAGGTACCACTTTTTTCGGACTGACCCTGAGGCATGCTTCCCTAGCACAACTTCCATCTAGCGATCGCTGCGGCGCGAGTGGGAAGCAGGATGGCTGGATCACGCAGCCATAAGGCAAAAGGAAACACATCCCTTTCTCCAAGAATCGTTGCTGCGGTCATTAGAGACGACACTGCTCCTGGCATGTGCACTTGCGAGCGGTGGGCGAAGATTTGCAAGAATGGCGAATGCGAGGAGTGGGCACACAACATGGCTTGCTGCAGCGAAGAGGCAGATCATCTTCAGGTATGGTTTCGAAAACACCAGCTTTGTTTCGACCGACCTTGGATTCACTGTGCATCAGTCGCCCTGAGCAGCCACTGAACCATCGCAACTCGGTATCAACTCAGTCCACCAGCATCCTGTAAAAAGAAGGCCCCCGCAGGCATCAATGGCTCCCCGTTCAACAACTGCCAACCATTAATAGCAATAAATGGAAGAGAGAAACATCAACTTGTTGTGACATTCCTTAGCGTTGCCTGGCGGTACCAGTTCTCGCCAAGCAACACGATGCAGCTGAAGGCTAACTTCCTGAAGATAGGTGGTCTGCCTCGCGAACTGGTAGTCCAAGAACCTCCTCAACTTCCTTGACTCTGCACACTCCCTTCTACAAATTTCTGCAAGACAATCCTGCTTCTCGCCATGCAAAGCCTCGAGAGACTTCGATGGGTTTATGCAAAGTTTGCTTGCGAGGTGCTCGATCTCCTTTATCACATCCTGCTGCCTGGGCACCACAGAATGGCCGGCTCACAGACCGAAGCTACAGCTTCAAAAGCTTCAAGTCAAAAAACTTGCGCTGGTCGGGCCAGGGTGCACAGGGTCCGAAGCTGTTGGAGATTGAGGCAAATCTGAATGCATGGGCACTCTCAGCGCACGGCTTCAAGCACTGCAATAGCCACACGGCTCGTTCCAATCATTTGACGGAACGGGAGCGATCGCTGTGAAAGCTGCAGCTGGCACAAGTTGACAACACCGTTTAAGGGAAACTCTCTGCAGTGGGCCGCCACACACCCCTTCACAACAACGAATCCGACAACGCTTCGCTTGGAT
This sequence comes from Symbiodinium sp. CCMP2592, assembly GCA_905221615.1. NCBI lineage: Eukaryota > Dinophyceae > Suessiales > Symbiodiniaceae > Symbiodinium > Symbiodinium sp. CCMP2592. The sequence continues at coordinate 501,875 of CAJNDT010005855.1, forward strand.
ACACCTCAAACCCCGTCCTGCGTTGCAAGCAGCACGAACTACACTAAAATTAGCAGAAAGTTAACCCCTTTGGCTTATCCGAGCATGCACTGAACCTCGTTCAATGTCGCTTTTGCTAGCAGAACCTATCTGTATCAGCTTCTGGCATTGGCCCAAACTGGCACGTCTTTTTTGCTTTTTGGCAGCTGCTCCGGGCAGACTTCTTGTGCGAATCAGAGAGACTAGGCCGTGGCATTGATCACGACCTGGCCCACGAAGGACGAACCAGTCGTGGACATCGGCTCCTTGCAGATACTACAAGCTCATGCACCCATTCCTCCGAAGCCTGAAAGCTGGTACAACATTCCCGCCCAAACTCCGCAACTTCATGCAACTTCAACCTCAACACCTTAAGTGTGATCTCGATTGCGCTTGCAACATTCGATCTGACTGGTCTTGTCGCTAGCAGCCCTTTGTCTCGCCGTCCTGTGTCATGTTGCTGCCATCCACTGTCATGAGGCACCAGCTTGGAGTGCAGCCGCCTGAATCTAGAGGAAGGGGCGCTTGCGGCTGCTGTGGTCGCATGTGGCAATGAAGGCGCTAGAGGTTCAGGCTGATCCCTGAACACACCATGTTGGCCCAGTCGCCGAACACGCACGTGCCAGTGATGAACGGTTGCATCACAAGGTATCGAGCACCAGATCTGGCTCCACAATCCTAAGACAAAGACAAGCAACGCAACGGCTTAAACTCTGCGTGACCAGTGGTTGGGCATTGCCTTGGATGTCACAGTACCAATGTGCGAATGATTTCTCCAAGCCGCCACAGTCTTGGACTCCTCGGTGATCGTACCACAGAGCCTCCGTCTGACAGGCATAGATGCAGGAAACGGATTCCAAACAGCTTCGTAGCTTCTCACATGCTCCGCACTGTGAGGACTCCCTTGCAGCCAGGGCACTCTGCAGTCGGTAGGACAGTACCATGTTCCGAATTGGTGAGATACACCTGGTGCGACCCCTCCACAGAGCTACCCTGGCTAAGATGCGCTGGCACGTTGGACGGACGGGGCGTCGCATGCTTTCTGTGGCCCCGCGGCAGGGAACTGCATGTCACAGCCCGTGTAGGCAGCTAGGCAGAACCAAGAACGAGCAGCAAGCTTCAAGTACGGCCTTAATGCTGGAGACATCATCAGAAGGATCGGCGAACACCGCACCAACCTTGGCGCCGTCATGCTGTGGTATGATTTCCTGACACACCGACACGCAGTATAAAGCAGTTCAACTTGAGAAGAGGGCCATGAAAGGAAGGGGAAAGAAGCGTACCAGCTAAACAGTGGGGGGACTCGTCAAGTGAATCCATTGCAGCACATCACTGCGAATCGCTCGAGCGTGGCGGAGGTTTGACATAATTATGTCCAACTGAGGTGTTTCCTTGGGGTACTGGCGTTTTCGGGCCGCACAAGGCAACCAGCTTTTGGCCTCCTAGTGTGTGAAGGACGTATTGTCGAAGTGCTCAACAAAGTCGAGGCAACCGATTGTCTGTGCGAAATGTTGACAGCTGTTGTGAACTTCACTTGCAAAGGGAAGCTGCAAGCTGGTTGGCATGCACCCTGCCCGAAATGCCAATCAATACACCCCGCACAACCAGAGACGGGCGCCGCAAAAGTCGCAACACGCAGCTGCGTGTGCAACCGCAGGGTTCGCTATGGCTCACCGTGCCAATTTGCAAGACACTACACAAAAGTCGCTATGCTGCGAGTTGGCCTTCAAACTGCTGCTAGAAACTGGGTCCGATCTTGCAGGGTCGAGGCAGCACGTATGCACTGCGCAAAAGCAGTCTAAACATGCTGGACAAGGGGCCTCCGGGGGGAAAGGGGGTATCCAGAAGGCGGGACCAGGCCCTGCCACAACCAAGACCCCGATACACAAACCAGAAGCCCCACATCACATTTGACGCCGCTTGTCATGGTGATGTTGATGATCACTAATTTTCCCTTTGAGGATGTTGACAACAATGTTGGGATTGTGTGGATGACGAGCATGCTGAATCTACTTACCACAGTGGTGATGATGATTATCATAGTCATGATCATGATGCTGATGGCGATGATGATGATGATGATGATGGCTGTCATGATGATGATGGTGATGATGATGATGATGATGACGGCGATCATCGTGATGATGATGGTGTTGGTGGTGTTGTAGTCGTTGCTCTTGCTGTTGCTCTTGATGCTGCTGCTGTTGCACGATTAGGTCGTTTTCCTTGCACGATTACACACAGCATCCGGATCCCCACTACAACGGTTTTTTTCAACGCGACCGTGAATCCTTCAAGGCTCACATTCGGGATCGGCAACGATAATGTGAGCTTGTCAGCTGAATGTGGATTCTGAGTTTTGCACAAATCCAGGCCCAGTTGCAGTGTAGGGCTTGTGGTTGTGGTATCGGCGTCCCGGTTGTGGCAGCAACTAGTCGCAGCCCCCACCCCCACCCACCCCACGTTGTACAATACCTCCGCCACCTCGTGGTGAGGCCCTCTTAGCGCCTTTAAATCCATCATTGGCATGTTGCCGGGGGCGGCCCCGTGAAAGGACATACGATTTGGACCTGCGCCACTACATCGTTTTGCATAAGTGAGTTGTTAAACGACACTCCTGCAAGTTCCGCAGAGCTTTCATGACCTGATCGAGTTGCCTGATGTCTATGAACTTAAGTTTGGCAGCGTCTTGTGTCCTGTGTCCCCGGCCGCCTGCTTCGAGCCAAGGTCCCAATACACGGCATCGGCACCGCCTGCTTTCTTGAAGCACGTGGTCGATGCCTGCAGCACTCTCGCAAAGAGCATAGCTGGAGTAGGTAAGCTGCGAGAAACTGTTGATCGTGACCTCTGATGTAAGGCCATACGTCCCGCAAGAACAATACTCTCCGAACGCCCAATCTCAACAATAGCTTACGGTATCTCAAAGAGTTGCCTGATAAACTTTGATCAAACAACCCCTGCAAGCAGATCTCTGAGCCCTGCACCGTAGTCATCTCGGGCAGCGGAGATGCCTTACGCCCCATTCCGCACAGGCATTCACATCTTGAAGCAAGTTATGTGACCATGAAAGTTGCTTCGCTGTTGCCTGTTGCATGAGGGTGCACAATGTCTGGGCCCAGAGGCATTACGACTTCGCCTCGTTTCGGGAATCGGCTTTGGCCTGTGCTAACTCTACGCTCACCCCGTTCTTGTTCCACAGAATGCGTATGGGCGTACGTCGTCGTCCAGTAAGAGGCGGCCCGACTATGCAGAGTGACTACTTTCCTTGTGCTCTCCCAGGACTGGCTGAGCGGGTTCACAGCACGCAGGGGTTCTGTGCTCTTCGCATCACACGGCACAGCTCCACCTTTCTTCAAGTGTGCTTCGGTTGCGTTCGACTCTTCTTGCCAGTGTGGCAAGTGGCATGGGCTGCTTAGTGGGCACGCAAACAATGCTGGTTAAGCTCAGCCTGAAGCCGTGCTCACATGGTTTCAACATGTTACACAACTGAAGCATGTCTGAACAAGAACTTCCGGCGTGTAACGAAACATCAAAATCACAAAGGTTGGACTGTTTGCATGTCTGCATCCATCCTTAATTCGGTCTGGGCACCGTGGTAGCACTGAGAATTTGCACGGAAGAGATGTTGATCTCGCCATTGCAAGCCTCCTGGTATTGGGGACAGCAACGCACAACTCGCTCTTCAAAGATAATCGCTAAATCCCCAGCAAGCAATGTCTGTTTCTGAAACGCTGATCTGGGGATTCCACTTCCAGCTGCAGTGAAGCACATACTGCTGCAATCCCGGTCTGACGCTTTGCTGCTTGGAAATCTTGGAACAGAACCAGCACCACATCGTGTGCTTCAAGCACAGATCCCCACCGATCCCCACAGCACCTCGCAGTGCAGCTGTGGGCAGGTTGCAAGCCCAGCCGGGAGGTCACCTGCATGTCGGCATTGGGAGAGGACATGGTCAAGTAGGCGGTAGTACTGCACAAACAACACCGTGGAAATTCTGCGATGTGACATGACCCGTTTAAGGAGGACACAAGCAAGCATGATGTCGCACAAAATTCCAGCGACGCTCACACTTCGGCCGAGGCACCATAGTGAGCCGCATCAAACTCTGCAGTTCCGGGAGTTTCGCCTGCACGGCGGACATCCATGACATTCCCGCTGAAGGTCAGGCTCTTAGTGCCTCGCAACACACCATCACGAGCGTTCGCCGAACAAGAAGAGTATCAGGTCTGTTCTAATTGCCCCGGCATAGTATCTAGGAGTTCCGGGTTACGGGTCCGGGTTCCGTCCCGGAACCGGTCCGGGTTCCGGGTCCGGGTCCGGTTCCGCGTTCTGGTCCGGGTCCGGGGGGGGGGGGGGGGGGGGGGGGGGGGGGGTCCGGGTGACTGGTGACGAGAAAGGCGGTATTATGAGGAGTATGGCAGATGTAAAAACAACATGAGCGTCTGTCTCAGGCCCTCCTCACCTCAACAAAATCCTCCCATGAGAATCCCTTACGCTCACATCCTCAAGCTTACTCGTTCTCGAGAACAGCTTTTGACGTGGAGATCTTCGGTCGGCATCGCAGCCATTCGAAGCGTTTCCGCTGGCTGAGTGTTGTGGGAGGGTGTCGAAGACCAGAAGCATGCACCAAAGGCAAGCCGCATTCCCCCTTGACAACTTGGGCTTGCCAACGAATGTCTTCGACAACCGTTCTGTGTCCACACGCACCACAAGCATGCCATTACCCGAGAGAAGCGCAAACAATTCGCAGCTTTTCCTGTCAATCAAAGCCACACCGATGCGTCCTTTCGCAGACGGTCTCGCACCACGCAGCACGGTGACGATCAAATCTTTCTCTTCGACAGCAGAAGCCATAGCCCGCACAAAAACACCAAAGCGCTCAGAGAAGTCTCCACTTCAGAAAGACTATCCTGAAGTGCGAAGTCTCACGTGATCGACTCTAGTTACTCTAGCTTTCTCAGGTAAGTCAGCGGCTGATGTAGGTTTCAAACATCGCAAGTAGTGCAAGCGTCTATTGGCACTGTTCGGAATCACGATCGCGGAGACAAAGGTACCACATCATGCACAGTTCAACGATGAGTCAATCCACACCTTCGCTGGCGTGCGCATCGCACATTTAGCTTGGAAGCCTCCTGCACGAGTATCCCTTTGGGATCACGTCACAGCCGCATTCGGCTGTCTATTTTCCGAACATGGGCAATCGTACGCAGCCGAACCTGGCCCTTTCAAGCTCTTTGCGCGTCCGCGCAACGAGCTCTCCGCGCGTGAACAAGAGCCACGAGCCAACAGAGCAGGGCCGCAGGGCCGGGCCGCTACTCTTGGGAAGCCGACGTTTCATCGCTTGCAGTTCGTGGAATTCTAAGGCACTTTCCAGTGAAGCCGACGCGGGTCAGGCTCGCGTCGAGCACATCCGTGCAACTCCGAATCACGCTCTTCCGGAATCTTGGGAAGCAAGCATCGAGCGAAGTGCCCAGCTTCGCGACCTCCCTCAAACAAAGCTCTTCATTGAACTGGTCTCCAGACCTTGTCATGCCCTCCCGGGAAGTGTAGCGGCTGCAAGATGCTGTCTTGGTGGTACGATCCTACTTTCCTTCAACATTCACAGTGCTTCTTCAGTGCATTAGCAGGTTTGCAGAGTCGGCAAAACTAGTTCCGAATTGCAGCAGCATGATCACACATGTTTCGCCTGCAACCCCACTTCCCAGTGGCCGGCAGTGAGGCATGAACTCTAAGAAACGAGGTTGAACACCCTTTGAAAGAAGCATTCTACGCGCGACTTCGATTGGTGCTTCGTCAGAAAAGCTTCAATCGCAGCCCGGTGGCTGGAGTTGCAGCTGAAGGCGTCCAACTTGGTCTCAGGTGTCCCTGGTGCCAGATCCAACCACAGCACATCACCAGTGTTCCATGAGGCAGCACAGGACATGGCAACGGCTAGCACGGCACGGTTCCCTGGCTCAGGCCTAGATCAATGTTCATAGCCAACACATCTGGATCCTCCTTGAAGTCCTTCTCCATACCTCGAAGCCACTACTCCAGGCCACAGAACTGAAGCACAGGCTGATCGCCCCAGCTTGCGACAGCATCTACCAAATAGTGGCAGTTCCAGCACGTGCAGAGAGACAGCTGGATGCAGGAGGGCACACTGCGTCAGCAGTGCGGCCTGGTTCGGCCCGAAGGAGCTCCTTGGACGTATCCCGACCCGGTCAAGAAAAAGTCTGGACTGTTGCTGAACACTGAATATCCATGACAGGACATGGGCAGCTGCCACCAGCCAGTGAAATGAAGAGTCTTGAAGCCTTGAAACATCTTGAAATCTTTCTGATTCTACTAGCCAAGGCTCACATAGCACAGCATTCTCAGAATGGATCGCATCTGTGCCTTTTCGACCGGGCAGACATGCACAAGATTGCTTTCAGCACGAGGATGTGAAGCTGAGACTTCCTTCCCAACAAGAAGCAACTGAATGAGTGGATCAAGACGGACACAGAGTCTGGCCGTCTCTGCGATTGCGCTGCAACCAGCCTTGCGAGAGACGGCCTCTGCCATCTGCTCCTCCTGCAAATGGAGCCAGGGACTAAGGACCATCCGGAGCTCTTCAGTTGGCTCAGGATCGCGGGCCTTGGTGGTTTCCCACTGTGGCAGGGCCGCGTCATAGCCTCGCTGGAACATGGAATGCCGACGGTAGAGCGGAGCAGAGTTCCGTTACTTGGGAATCTCCGAACAGCTACAAGTGCACAAGGCGAGAGCTCTCGAGCGCTGCGGGCCCTCCAAGGTCCGCGGCATTGGTCGTAGGTCTGCCAGGCCACCCGCTGAGACTTGAGCTCCTTCGGCGTCACCGTCTTCGTGTCAAGAAGCGGAGTTGCCGTCGGAAAGGCCTGGCACTTGGCATCCTCAGCCTGGGTGCGTGGAGCGCAGCAGCCTGCGCACGAGAATTCCGGCCGACTAAACTGAGAAACAGAACCACTCTTGCAGCTTTCATGCTTTTGGGTGGTTCCACGGGTCCTGGAATGTCGGTGGACTTGTGCGGCACCTGAGCTGGCACTAGTGAACTGTAAAATTCCAGCCTGTCCGGTGGATGTCTGGAATGACGCAGCAGCCAAGCACAGTCACGGCACCAGATCTTGAATTTCCATGACATGGCCGTCGCAGTTCTTGAAGCAGCGCTCTGCAGTTCCCCAGATATCGTTGCATCCATGGGTCTCGTTGTAGCGCTCCTCGGCCCAGCAGAAGATGAGTTGAGGATTAAGAAAACTCCTTGATTTCCTGTCTGAGAGCAGTACCCACACCAAGAAGTCGAGGTGTGCCTTGATGTCCTGCACCGGGCGGAGTGACGGCTGACATGCGAAAGAATCCGGACTGCGGTTCGTGCTCCTGATCGAAGGCCAGAGACTCATCTAAATAGGTCGTCTTTCTTACAAGGATGCACTATATCATCTCAGACCCATCATCAATCGTCAGAATGCCAGAACATGACGTCCTTGATCATTCGTTCAAGGAAAGACTTGTAACCTTCGCCGGTGACCGGCGCACCTGACATGTTCGTCTTCATGCATCTTGAAGTTAAAAACAGGTTGATGATTGCAGCTGCGTGCTTTTCCTCCTGTGCCGAGAGTACTGAGTATTGTTAGACGGTGTAAACTTTTGAGGTTCCAGGAGGGTTCAAGGCTTGAGAGAGTGAAGGAGGCTCCACGAAAGGGTAACATCAACCGGCTGAGCAACTGATCTGAGAGTTCTGGAACCCTGAGACTTGTGAAAAATGCTTAAAGCTTCAACGAAAGCTTCGCGTGCATCACGTGTGCCATGGCTGGTGCCAGGTTTAGATATGGACTCGGCACCGGCCACAGATGCTGAGGAGATGGCAGTCGAGAGGACCGCACTGATCACCAAGAAAGGTGCAATCCTCCCCGACGACCTTGACCTTCATGCCAGTAAAACGTTGCTGCTGCACAATCCGACATAGTGCGTGGTCGCTGAACCAGTTTATGCTTTTCGTTAACACGACAGACATGGCAACGTCGAAATTGGGACAGCTTGAATCGGAGCTGGTAACACCGCAGTTTGGGTGACCCACGATGTGTACACGACATGCACTTCATAATGGCTGTCCGACCTCAAGTCGCCGCGGTTAGAAAACAAAACAGACCAGGGATCCTACATTCCTACAGTGTCTGGCATCTGAGAGAGCTTCGGAGAAGTTCGCAAGCTCTAGGAGCACAGATTGCCGGAACAAGTCACGAAATTGAACCCGCAAGCCCCAAACCACTGACGGAGGAAAAACAGTAATCTCTGATGCAGGTGCCACACCCTTGAAGCAAGGTCCCCTTTACGCAACACTTGTTTGCTGAGAGGGAAGACATCCTGCCTCCGAGGTGCAGTGGTAGTCACAAGCAGTCCTTAATCCCGGTCGCGACAGTATAGTCTCAGGAGCAGAGGATTTAGAACCGTGTCTGCGCAGCTCTTTGCTTTATGTTTGTTCCAAGTTCAAACTGGCCGTATATTGCCTCCCAGCCGAGTGTCATGTCCTTTCCAATCTGTGCCTCCCATTGTTTGCACTGGGAGTAGGCCTGGAAGAACTCCTGCAGCAACTCCGGACGTGTATCAGGCTCTGACATGGGTCCCACATGCTGCCTCGTACCACGGGGTCGCGTTGACTGTCTGCAAGAGAGATGTTGGAGGAAAGCGAACATGATCAGCAGCCTGACCGCCGAGGATTGGTTCGTTGACATCTTCTCATGGCACTTCGTACATTGAGAGCCATCACCTACACGTCCGTTCAGACGAAAGGATCAACAGAATTTATCTGGTGAGGCAATTTGCCCGGAACCTGATACGTCTCGCGGCAGTCGGTAAAGAGCTTCTTGGAGTCAGCAATCGCTGCCAGGCCTTGCAAAGAGCGAGCAGTCGGGGATGGGTCGCCGAGCAGTCGAAGCGGAGTTCACGCTGTACTCGGCCGCGCGCTGTTCTTGTGCGCCGTGAAAAGCCGTCCTGAAAGCTTGGGTATGAATGTGTTCAAGAAGGCGATTATTGAGCTACTGATAAACTGCTCCGTTGCTCTGCGATCGTTCCTTTCATGGTTGCGTTCAACAAGTCTTTGATGGTGTCCACAATGGCCGAGGTGTTCGACACCTGAACGCATCGGCTCGCCACAAGTGCCAGAGAGCAGAGCGTGGCTAACGTGGCTGTGTGGCGTGGCCTGCGCGATGCTGGACAAAGAGCTGGCAGCGCTCTTGTCACCTCCGACGACTGGAACGATCCGCTGGGTCATTGATTGGGGCAGAGTACACCGCCATCTGAGTTGATGCCGCAAACACCATATCTGAGAGTTCTGGCTGCTCTTCAGCAGATCCGTCAATGCTCCAGCCACGGTGTTGAGGTGGGCATCGGACCTCTGCCACTTGTCTGTTTGACATCGTTGATTTCAGTGTCGTGAGACCACCTCATCTCCATACCTTCTGAGGTTTCAGCGCCTGAGCCCCCTCCGCGGCAAGCTGTGCGACGACTGGCGATGCCTAATCCAAAGCAAATGCTCCAATCTGGGCAGTCTAGAACAAAGCATTTTCCGCTTTCTGCATGAGCTCTGACACGCCCCAGCTCCCCAGCTACTGGATCTCTGCACTGCTTCGTGTGAGTTAACATCGTGACGTCGCACAGCTGCAGCAAGGCAAACGTCGAACTCTCCTGGCCTGTCCGGCTTCTACTGAAGCAAAAAGAAAAGCCTGCAGCAAGGATGGCTCGGCTAGTCACTTTTATCTTAAGGTGGATACACCCTTCCATACACGACGCCAAGATCCGCACCGCCAGCGGAACAAGGATCATCGTGCTAATAACCTCGATTGAGGCTTCATGCAGAGAAGGTTGCCAATGCCCAAATGTTTTCTTCACATCGTCGGAAGCACTGAGCTGAGCTACAAGCCTGCATTGTACCGGTGAGGTCTAGAACCCAGTCCCCCAGTCAGGATGACTTGAGAGAGCTACAAACAATGCACGAAATGATCTGCGCTTGGCTTTCTCCAGTGCGGCTGTAACAAATCTCTGTGCAGAACAGCTCTTCGGCATCGTTCTTTTTCTGCCTGTGGCATGCATCGCAACAGCCTCAGAGACCGCTCTCCAAGAAATTTAGCCTCGGTCTGCGCCGATGCAAATCTGGAGTTGTCGTTCTGTTGCTTTCTACCGTGCAGGAGTGAGCAAAGATTGATGGCCTGGGAAACAGAGACCGAGAAACAAGAGCTGTGGATGATGCTGCACGTCCCGAAGCCACAAGTTGGCAACTGCCTGGCAAAAGTCAGGAAGTACCAATGTGCAAGCTACACGCAGTCGAGATGTTTCAAACATCGAGAATACTCCAGGGGAGGGGCAAGCACTTAGCTGGCAAAGTTGCAATCACTTAACTTACCCGTGGGACTTGTCGAAGAGCTGACACAGAACGTCGAGCACCACGGGCAGTCCTGCACCCTCACGTCCCTTCACCCTGCACCCTGCCTGACACTTACCCAAGAAACCTTCGACTTCTGAAGACTGCTTTCCGAGTCGTCGCCTCTCCGCCGACTTGTGATATCAACGACAACACCTTTGCGGTCGCTGGAGCTCAAGCTCCAGTACAATCGAAGAAGGGTACGTGCTTTAAAGCGCAGCACCTCACTTTGCTCCCCGGCAGCTGCGGCCATCAATGGCGACATTCCTGCAGACACGGCGGCTTCCGTCATGTTCCAATGGTTCGGCTGCATGCTGTGACCACATCCGAGGACGCTACTGCAAGAAGAAATGCGACCAGCTCGACACAATGCGGCATGATGCGGGAGGCCTTCCGCATTGCGATGCTCGAGCGAAGCACCTGCGGCCAGCAGCCAGCGAACCACCTCGCAGGGCATGTCGACGGACGAATCGATGCATCGATGCCTACTGAGCAGAGCTGACACTGGGAGCCGGAATTTAAAAAACGGATTTACAGGGATCGCTTTGCATCGGCTTCTGCCGATGGCGTGACTCGTCAAGCGACAAAACAGTTTTTTCAGCTGGACGACTTGAGATGTACTGCCGATGGTGGTTTCGATCATGGTTGGCTGATCGAGACCCGTGCTCCTGGTGCACCGAACGAGCGAACAGGAGCCAAACGTCAGAAAGTCCTGCACCCAACCGATAATCGTGTTGATAACGCTTTAATCTGGTTTCCAGGGCTCGAAAATGCATGTTTCAAGGCTTGGAGACGCATTCATGGTTATTTCAGCTTTGCTGAACACCAGGACCAGCCCGAAGACCACTGCAACCAGCAGGACCGGGACGACGAGGAGATCACAAGAAGACCAACAGTGAATTCAAGAGGAATCAAGAGCACGGCAAACTTTCCCCCTGATGCTGGCGGGATTCATGAGGATGCGTTGCCTCAACCACCAACACGTAGCACATGCACTGAAATTTACAATGAACGCGGATTTCCGCGAGGTGGTTTCCATCTGATCCTGTGTACTGATGGGACTTGAGCGCAAACTTTATGCACCACACCACAGTGGCAGCCGTGTCCCGCGAAACGTTTGCCCCGGCGCGCCACGTGCCCCCTCAAACAACGACCGTGAGTGAACCTTCTGCGCGATATCCATACTCTGCCGAGCCTTCCAATTAACAGGTTCCAGAAGAATTGCGAGACCTTTAGCCTTTCTGCCCGTACAAAGCTCTGACCCTCTCGGACCTCGACATTGCCTTCGTGCGCTGCAATCATGAGCGGTGTGTCTCCATCGCTGTCAACGACCTTGAACCAACTTGCGGACGTGCTAAAGGAACTGGCTCGAAGAGCTACAAACATCCCGACGGGGTGACATGCTGCTGAGCATGAAAGGAATGCCTCCTGTCTGAGACCCTGAGAGGGTCACGACGAAAGCCACCTGTTCCCTCAGCCCTCGGCATCCACAGGGATTTTCAACCTTGCATCAGGACTGGCGGCTGGCGACACCCGTCCACGAGATAACAACCTGCAACATCTCAGTTCATGCCAAGGAGCGACTTGACGCAAAAGTCAACCATGCTGCTGGATCCACCAGCAGCTGCATAGTGCAGCCTGCTAGACGCCGGTAGGTTTGACAGTTTGGGTCTGATCATGCAAACAAAATGCAACTTGAAGACCAGAAGAACCCGTGCACATGCAAATGTCAACTTAGACGCTGCTGTTGCCCCTGCATGCCCCTGCCAAGGTACCAGACAAGACAAGCATGGGCTCTACTTGAATTTCTTCCCGAAAGCCAAGCAACGCGCAAGAACCACGTACGTCGCGACTCTCCGGCGACGCCCCCCGCGACAACAGCGCCCGCGCCGCAGGCACCGCCCCTGCCTCACGCATGCAGAGATACCATCTCAAGCTGAACAAGGATTTGCGAGTACCCGAGCAACTGCCTCCGCTGCAACTAGCAGCGCATTGGCGCCTCGCTCATCTTGCTCCTGCGAAGGGCCAATGCTCTCAAAACCTCAGGGTGATGAAGTGCTTCTGGAGTGCTCCTCCAAAGACGGCACGACCAGGGCTCCTCCACACATTGAAAACGGAGTTATCCCGAATTTCCAGAGGATGCGGCTTCATGATGGATCGAGGAAACTTGCAGGGCGCTCAGCAGGTGCTTCGAGCACGGGCCAGACAGCAGCATGCAGCTGCAGCAACAGCATCGGCACTCAGGGCTGGACTGTCTCACGTCGAGGTGTTGATAGAAGCGGTTCGAAAAGAAACTTGCATGTCAAAAAACTGTCATTTGGAGGCCTGGAGGTCCATCGAGCAGAAAATGAAGCATCTCCACAGCTCCTGCCTGACGAGGAAATCCGCTTCTCTCATGGGCCATGTGGCACGTTGCAAGGGCGAAACCAACAAACACAGCCCTGCCGATACTGTACGTTCACTTGACACGTTGACTCCTGGCATGTCTCTAAGTGCGTGCTCAACAGCCTCGTGACTGGCAGCACAAAGAAGTGCAGTGCCTGGACTGCATTTGCAAAGCTTGCAGGGCTGTCAGCAGGTTCAGAGAGAGTATGTCTCCAAGTGCCGACACGCTGTGTCAATTAACAAAGCGAGGAGCTGACTTCCATCCTGTGCGCTTTCAGTCAAGTCGACCAGGCCTGGCAGAGAACAGACTCTGAAGGACCTGTGAGGGCCCTCAGCGCTCCAACCTTGATGAATCAGCCATGCGAGGAGCTCGGGATCTCCTCGCTTCTGCTTCCATGGTGCAACCGCACGCCTAGGGTCTTCAGACTTCCGTCCTGAGGAAGCAGCCAGAAGTGCCAAGCCGCAGCCATCCGAGTCGGATGCCTGCGAACTCAGCTCAAACACGGTGCAAGATTGAGCTTCTGCGATGCAGGTGTTTGCGTGTCGTTTTTGGCAAGAGCTACGCACATTATGCAGATGCCTGAAACCTCAGGATGTTTCGAGTGTGCTTCGTTTCTTGACGAACTTTTGAAAGTCTGGGGTGGCGAATCATCATTCGGTGGAGAGCCAGACCCAGCTCGCTGTCACATCAGAGCTACCAACCAGACCTCTGCATCTGCGCCAGCTTCAAGCAGCAGCCGGACCAGTTCCAGCGAGCCTCACGTGCGAACACCCCTCTCGTTCGCGTCACACATGACTTCCTTGCGATCTGTTGTCTCGCTCTTGAGGCGCATTTCCAACACCAGTTGCTCAAAAGCGATGGCACAAGGTCAAAACTAAACGACAGATCACTGCTGCTTGCAAGGTCTGGAACGTCGAACACCTTACCTTCTAGCAACCACAAAAGCCTGACCTGCAGCACCAGCTGCAAGTAAAGGTGTCCGCTTGTCTTGGTCACGAAGCTCAAGGGCGGCCGGCAGAACATCGGCCGGCACCGCGCGGAGAAGCCTGCAAGCCAGTGCAGGTAAGCTTGGATATGACACGTCGGCATGTTCTGCCCAGAAGCAGTGCTGCGGCCGCGGTATCTCCACAACTGCAAAGACGAAGCAGCTGTGCCTTCGACGTCGTGCCATTTAAGGCTATGTGCGGGCCGAAGCGGATGTTTGAAGGCCACAGAATGCATCAAAGGGCCCCCCAAGGTCCCGCAGTGCAGGCACAGCCTCCAGAGCTTCTTCGTCTACCTCACAGCGACTCGGGCTCAAAAACTTCGCCATGCAGCTGAACGCACAAACAATACTCAGCTTGTGATATCGAAATCGTGGTTCCAACAACCGAATGACAAATATCTGATCTTGCTTGTTGGCAGCTAGACTTGATCGTATCTTCCACACCGGGATTCTCTTGGCCTCCATGGGCCGAAAGCTCCATCCGCCCACTTAGTCCGCCATGGCACAAGCATTGGCAAAAGAACGCTGAATTTCCTATGGGCCAGCTAGGAAGTATGTGGGGTTTTGTTGAGACGCCACGGCATTTTGTGCGTGTGTGTGTGTGTGTCTGTGTGTGTGTGTGTGTGTGTGTGTGTGTGTGTGTGTGTCTGTCTGTGTGTGTCGTGTGTGTGTCTGTGTGTGTGTGTGTCTGTGTGTGTGTGTGTGTGTGTCTGTGTGTGTGTGTCTGTGTGTGTGTGTGTCTCTGTGTGTGTGTCTGTGTGTGTGCTGTGTGTGTGTGTGTGTCTGTGTCTGTGTGTGTGTGTGTGTGTCTGTGTCTGTGTCTGTGTCTGTGTCTGTGTCTGTGTCTGTGTCTGTGTCTGTGTCTGTGTCTGTGTCTGTGTCTGTGTCTGTGTCTGTGTCTGTGTCTGTGTCTGTGTCTGTGTCTGTGTCTGTGTCTGTGTCTGTGTCTGTGTCTGTGTCTGTGTCTGTGTCTGTGTCTGTGTCCTGTGTCTGTGTCTGTGTCTGTGTCTGTGTCTGTGTCTGTGTCTGTGTCTGTGTCTGTGTCTGTGTCTGTGTCTGTGTCTGTGTCTGTGTCTGTGTCTGTGGTCTGTGTCTGTGTCTGTGTCTGGTCTGTCTGTGTCTGTGTCTGTGTCTGTGTCTGTGTCCTGTGCTGTGTCTGTGTCTGTGTCTGTGTCTGTGTCTGTGTCTGTGTCTGTGTCTGTGTCTGTGTCTGTGTCTGTGTCTGTGTCTGTGTCTGTGTGTCTGTGTCTGTGTCTGTGTCTGTGTCTGTCTGTGTCTGTGTCTGTGTCTGTGTCTGTGTCTGTGTCTGTGTCTGTGTCTGTGTCTGTGTGTCTGTGTGTCTGTGTCTGTGTGTGTGTGTGTGTGTGTGTGTGTCTGTGTCTGTGTCTGTGTCCTGTGTCTGTCTGTGTCTGTGTGTCTGTGTGTCTGTGTGTCTGTGTGTCTGTGTGTGTCTGTGTGTCTCTGTGTCTCTCTGTGTCTCTCTGTGTCTCTCTGTGTCTGTGTGTTCTGTGTGTGTTCTGTGTCTGTGTCTGTGTCTGTGCTCTGGTGTCTGTGTCGTGTGTCTGTGTCTGTTGTCTGTGTCTGTGTCTGTGTCCCTGTGTCTGTGTCGTGTCTGTGGTCTGTGTCTGTGTCTGTCTGTGTGTGCTGTGGCTGTGTCTGTGGTCCTGTTGTCTGTGTCTGGTGTCTGTGTTTCTGTGTCTGTGTCTGTGTCTGTGTCTGTGTCTGTCTGTGTTTCTGTGTCTGTGTGTGTGTGTGTGTGTGTGGTGTGTGTGTGTGTGTGTGTGTGTGGTGTGTGTGTGAACCTCCCTAGCACATGGAGCAGAGGGTCACTCCTTCACGATTGCAGGGGAGTGTGGCACTTGCGTCCTACCACACTCAACGAAGCTGTGGATGCAAGTGGGAAGCGGGACCTGATCAGTCCTGTGTACCTGCACAAAATTGAGCTGGGGCCCCTGTGCCAGCCCGATTAGAAGGCCCCTGTGCCAAGATTAGAGAAACAAACAACATACTCTCCTCTTCTCACTCTCTTGGCCGAATCAGTCAGTGTGACTAGCGTGGGTCGTTGAGACTCCAGAGCAACGGCTTTCCGTCATGGCGCCGTGGTGACCCTCCGGGGAGACCGGTGATGAACCGGGTGTTCAGCCTTCGTTCAGATCGTTCAGATTCTCCCGATGCTACTTTATCTCTCTCTCTCTGATGCTCGCATGTGCATCTGACATGAGTGCAGGTGCGGTAATGGACGGCTAATGCGGTAAGTGCGTCTAGTGTGCAGGTGCTACCTCCCTAGTCTGTCCCGTAGTCGACCGCTTCTTTATTTCTCAGGGAATGCAAGGGCATGTGCATCCGACATGAGTGCAGTTGCAGTAATCGACGGCTAGTGCAAGTGAAACAGCGCTCTCTTCGGAGAGTACTCGGCCTCTCGCTTTTCTCTCCCCCTAACCCCACACCCTAAGTTGAGGACCACGCAGGACGTGGTACCTCTCATTCCATTGCTCCTGGGTGCTTTTCTGCACAGCTGGAGGATGGTCCGCCGCTCCTGGGTGTCTTTTGCTACACAGCTGGAGGGTGGATGTTCCCTAATCCTGCTACTGGCCTTGGACCCTGCTCGGGTAGCTGGGCAGTAGTCACTCCGTTCCTGGGTCTTCGGTGACAGCTGGAAGGAGTGTCCTCACCCTAATCTCTCCCCCTAATTACAACATACAAACACATGTGCAATACATTGGTCAGAAGCTGCTAGCCCTGGACCCCTTCGAGGGTAGCTGGGTAGCAGTCTTTCCTTCAACCCTCCTTACTGTTGCCTTTGGGGGCCGTCGCGCCCAGCTGAGGAACAGTCCCCGGCTGGATCTGGGCCCTTGCAAGGGCAGCTGATTAGCCTTCCTTCCCCTCTGTCGCTTCTGGGGGCTTGCGTGCCCAGCTGAAGGACAGTCCAAAACCCTAACTTTAACGCCTCACTACATCTTGGACTACCACAACATCCCGGACCACATCGACAAGATTTGCAAGCGGGCATTGCAGCCCACAGGGCTTTGTGGTTTAGTTTTGGTTCGTTTAGGTCTGGGAGCCCTGGCGTGGCTTTATTTCACTGCACACAGCCGCCCCAAGGTGGGGCTGTGTGTGTGTGAACCTCCCTAGCACATGGGAGCAGAGGGTCACTCCTTCACGATTGCAGGGGAGTGTGGCACTTGCGTCCTACCACACTCAACGAAGCTGTGGATGCAAGTGGGAAGCGGGACCTGATCAGTCCTGTGTACCTGCACAAAATTGAGCTGGGGCCCCTGTGCCAGCCGATTAGAAGGCCCCTGTGCCAAGATTAGAGAAACATACAACATACTCTCCTCTTCTCACTCTCTTGGCCGAATCAGTCAGTGTGTGTGTGTGTGTGTGTGTGTGTGTGTGTGTGTGTGTGTGTGTGTGTGTGTGTGTGTGTGTGTGTGTGTGTGTGTGTGTGTGTGTGTGTGTGTTGGTGTGTGTGTGTGTGTGTGTCTTGGTGTGTGTGTTGGTGTGTGTGTGTGT
>CAJNDT010005856.1:0-275000 GCA_905221615.1 Symbiodinium sp. CCMP2592
TCACGGTTGTTTGGGGTGGGTTTCGGGATGTATGGATTAAGTTGGGGATTCAGGGATACATTCACATTGCAATGCTTTCAAGATTTGGTGTTCAAGTGTTTAGGACTTTGCTGCTTCAGCTTTCGTGTTTTGGGGATGCGGGTCTGTGCACTCTACGCGTGTCAGTTGGGCTTTATCATTGGGCTTGGGGGAAGCCCTCGATCCCGGCTGAGATTTTCTCCGGAACACATCGAACATCTTCACTGTTGCACTCGACGGCGCCCCATCGGGCACATTTCAACACCGATAAGACGTAATGCTGATGTAAACCGATGGCTAGTTCGATTTCGTGGGGTTGTGGCCACGCTTTGGGTTCTTAATGTGCTACAGTCTTGTGCGCAAAGGCGTTTAAGAAGATTTCGTTTGGCCTCGAAACTGTCAATACTTCTTACTGAGACTTAAAAGGGCAAGCTTGCGGCAAGAACGACTCCTAGAAAACCCTGATGGAGGGCGTAAACCCCGACCTCGAAGACCTAGACCCAACCCCAAAATCTAAACCGTGAATCTGAAACCCTAATTAAACCCCAAACCCGAATCCTCAACCCTAAACCCCAAACTCAAAGCCTTGGACCTTAAACCTTAAATCCGCATCCTTAGCCTTAAAACTTAGCTTGGCGAGACCGAGGATGGGGTTTGGGTTGGGGCAAGGAGGATGGGGTTTGGGTTGGGGCAAGGGGGCCGACTGGGCTTACGGTCTTCTTTGGCTGCGACTCCTGTTTGGTCTGGACGAAAGAGATACACACAAGCAAACAAAGATGAAGACATCTTAAGACTTTAAGACATACAACATACGTTAAGGCATGTAGCATGAACAACACGCTTAAAGCGTGCAAATCAGCACCAATAAGGACGCATACGGACAGTTACTCGCAAACGAAGACGTATAAAGAGTTTAGAGACGGAGCTTTGTGTTGAAGGGTTGTGGGGAACCATACTTGGATTCATGGGTAGTTGTAAGTGGAGTTATAAGTCCTCCGATATAGGTTATGACTAGAGCTACCCTACTTATGACCCGCATTTATAGCTACCCATGAAGGTTCTCTGATGTGCAGATTCAGCCTTCGGAGATTTGGGTGCCAAACCCTCGACTCGACCCGGAAACAGCCAACCAGGGATAAATAAAGGCAAACAAACCAAAACAATACCTACCTATCTGCTTACATACCCATACACATACATACATACATACATACATACATACATGCGTGCGTACATACATACATAAATACATACGTACATACATGCGTACGCTCATACATACATGCACATATATAGGTATGCATGCACGCATCCATGCATGCATGCATATATCTATCTATCTATCTATCTATCTATATATATATATATATATAGGTATGCATGTACGCCTTTGTATATGTGCGTGCAAGGAAAACCCATTCGCTACCCACATAAGTTCACGCACAACTTGATCATCATTTGTGCGCAGACATTCGTAGAATGATGCACTAACTTCTGTTGAAATTCTCACATGCTGGAAGGACATCACAAACAAATCCACTGTCGTCTTTAGCCAACCTGCGACGGGACCTCCCAATGAAACTTTGGTGATGGAAGTCCTTCAGTTGCCCTCTGCTTGGAGGTTCACGGGTAGTTATAAGTGGTGTTATAAGTCCCCCGGTATGGGTTATAAGTATAGTTACCCTACTTATAACCCCACTTATACATACCCATGAACCTCCAAGTGACGGAACTGAAGCGCAGATTTCTCGGTTACATTCCCGGCGAACTACAAACTAGCTCAAACTCCTAGATTTCAGCTTCTAGCCCCATCGTAGACAACTACATCCCAAGCCAAACACACAGGCTCGCCAAAACTCCTGACAGCCCTAAAGCTTGCATGCTGTTTTAAAGTCAGAGCTTTAACCCTCTACAGCGAGACTGGGAGAAGGGCCCGAAAGCCCTTGATGTAGATGTCGCAGCCGCCCCTGACGATGATCAATACCTTTCACGCCGGAAGCTGAGTCGAATTCCGGAAATTGTGCCGCAAGGTGCTTCGCTGCCCATGCACACATTGTAGCGGCAGATATTGTGTTGTACATGTGTACATATATGCACACATGTTACTACATGTAATCATACACATATGCATACATATATACATACTTACATACCTACATACGTATGTACATACATACATACTTGCTTATGTGTATCTAAACTACACATAAACATTCATTATACATGTTTTGTGCATCGAATGGCCGGCATGAAGAGAAGAACACAATATTAAGGGTGTCCAGCGTACAGACATTTGAGCATGATTCGGGGGATAGAGTTTTACAGGAACTCAAGTGCTTACAGTCCCGATACAAGGGCTGAACCGATTAGAATACGGTTTGTTTGGATCCATGATACAGTTTAGTGATACAGTCTAGTTTTACTATGCAAACCTAGGAAATAATACTGGCAATTGTGCCGACCCTTGTATTGCCTAAACCCCAAACCCTAAACCCCCAAAGCCCCTAAACCCCTAAACCCCTGTCGATCAGTCCCGAGCATGCCTTAATAATCAGAATAGGCTTTTGGGACCCCTTATACGATAATTACAATAAGGAACCCCCAAATTAGTATACTTGGAGGGTCGGAAAAACTTAGTAAGTAGGTAGTAAGTAGACGTATAAGTACCCTAGAAGGAACTCTAATTGGGGTTAGGATACTTCTAAGTCCTTAAAATAGCCAGATACTAAGTCCCCCGACCGTCCAAGTAGGTAATTCTTCAACCCCAAAATAGTATTAGCAATATATAAAGGCCCCTATATTATAGTACCTTCTAGATCCCTTATAGTAGCCCGTATAGACCCCTTTAAAAGGAACCCTATAGGTAATTTAATTCTTCAACCCCCTATAGTGGCGCCTGCATCTCGTCGGTCGTGTGGCCCTCTTCGACAATCACGGACCCCGGAGCCAACGTCTGCCACACTCCTTCCTCTGAAGGTTAGGTTCAGGGTTTAAGGGTTTAAGGGTTAAGGGTTAAGGGTTTAGGGTTTAGGTTTAGGGTTTGGGATTAGGGTTCAGGATTTAGGGTTTAGGGTTTAGGGAAGGTAGGGCCCCCCGCAAAAATCAGGGTAGGGATATCCCATATAAACCCCCCTATATGATCTTCCTCTGAAGGCTGAAGGTACGTAGTGCTTGGGTAGATGGCAGTTGGGTTAGTATATTTTTACTATAAAGGAGCCCCAAACCTTATTAACATGATGAAGGCCGCTACTTTCTCAAGCTTGAAGGTCTGCACTCTTGATATAGTCCCCAGCCCCGACTTGGAACATCCTGACTCGTAAACCCAACGACTAAACCCTAGACTCCAGGCTGTAAATTTCATATCTACAACCCTAAAATCTGGATCTACACCCTATAACTATAAACCTTAATCCCTAAACGACCTCAATAACCTCCCTAAACCGTCAGCTTCGTCCTCCAGGAGCGACAAGACGTGAGACGCGCTCGCGAGATGCTCCCCAAGGACCTGCTGGGGTCTGTCTGGTGACAAAGGGGCCTTAATAATTAGAATAGGGATCCCTTGTAGGGGTCTATAAGGGTTGCTTAAAGGGATCTACAAGGGAACGATCAAATAGGGGCCTTACTAGTTAGAGTAGGGTTTTGGGGTATAGTAGAGCATAACTATAAGAAGACTAAGGCCTATATTACTTCAGAGTGCAGGCTTTGGCTGTTCAGGTTCATAGTCTTCTGAATTGTTTTCGTGCTGGGGCTTCGGACATTGGGATGTTTTGGTGGTGCGGAGTCAGAAATCCAACTCTGCATCATAAACTCCATTTTGAGACCACCCAGGCGACCCGCTGAGCACCAGGGGTTTTTACAGGTGTTGCTTCAGCATTTGTTGCGATTGTAAGACTTTCCCAGGGCTTTAAGAATTTCGTAGCGATTTTGCCGGTGCTTCTTCCCAACCCGAACGTCCTGCCAAAGGGCTTTGCATTGTGTTGCAGTCTTATACTTATAAGACTCAGGAGCTGACGAAAAAAAAAAAAAAAGATACCCTAGATGAGGGACCCTATGATAAGCTCCACCTTGGGCTAGCGGCCCTTGCCTGCGCTCCGTCCCAGAAGTCGCAGCACAAGGCCCCTCGAAGCCAGAAGCCCCCCGCCGCCTTGGCCCATGCCCACGAAGTGTCCAGGATCGAAGCCAAGTACAGTAGACCCAAATCTCTAAGCCTCCAAGCCCTCAACCCAAATCCAGGAATGTTCACCTGGGGATGGTGATCTAGCCCCTAAACCCTAAACCGTTTAAAGTAAACCCCATAAAGTTGGAAATCGGGTTAAGGCCAAATAGTGCTGGGATTCCGTATATGTTACTCTTAAGGATTAAGGCTATTGGGTTTCCAACTTTTGGGCTTCTACTGCAATCCAAGGCCAGACTGCGGCAACCAGCTCACGGCTCATCCAAGCAGAGTGCCCGGATGCCCTGCAGAGCTGTCCCAAACTTGTACACCGTGTCTGGTCGCAGCCGGAGACACATCAGCAACACCTGAGCCCTAGCAGTTGCTGGTTTCGACAACCAGACGATAAACATCGGTCGTGGGAATCTGCGCCGAAGGGAGGGGTGTCGATCAGCAACTCGCCCCTTCATGAAGCATCATACAACTATCACAGCATCGAGCGAAGAGGCTCTTAAAACATATGTCTGCGCAAGTGGTGGGATATGTGAACTTAAGAACCTCATCTGGGACATAACATAATTTGACCCTGAAAAGTAAGGTCTGCAACGTAAGGAGATCTTCGTAATCCTTATATGCAGATTGCGCTTTGCAGACTAAGCCCTGATCCCTAACCACTCAACCTCAATGCCGCAACCCCAAAGTCTTTGACCCTTACCCTAAACCCTGAACCCCAAACCGTTAAAGTCAACACCCTGCGTATTCCCGAGGACCAAACGCCAAAACCCACTATGACCCCGAAGCCGCAATGCCGAACCCCGACACCCCCCAACCCAACTTGAAAACCCTGTTCCCTCCGATCAGGAAACCCTGAAACTAGGTCATGGTTGCGATAACATCAAAAATCTAAACGCTTTGTTCAGTGATTAAGGACCAAGCACCCATACATCATGTGAAATGTTAATACGTTAATACCGAACATCTAAATGCTACCCAACTATGACAAAAAGCAACCCTGCACCCCGAAACCAAGTTCCGAAGCTCCGAAGCTGCGCTTGAAAGGCGCTTGGCAGCTTTTGAAGCCACGATGTATCCCGAAGGCCGAAACCCTCATTCGAAACTCTCGACTTCGGAAGCCCCAAACCTGAACTATCAAACCAAGAAATATACATTTCGATACAGTATATACATACATGTGTATATATATATATATATATATATACAATACATATATATATATATATATGTATGTATATATATATATATAGTATTGTGTATTTATATGTATTATATATATATATATATATATATATATATATATATGTATTTATCTATGTATATACACACACTTACATACATACATATATATATATATATATATATATATATACACACACACACACCCCAACCCACGACCCTTGAAGACACGCTGCGCGTACATCAGGCCCCAACAAGTCGATCCACGTCGGGGGGGCGGGGGGAAATACATAAATCAGTAAATAAATAAATGAATATATACATGTATATATATATATATATATATGTGTATGTATGTATATGTATGTATACACATTGCATATATGTATGTGTGGGTGTGTGTTTTTGTTTCTCGATGTGCATGACACCCAAACCAGGAATTCCGAAGTACGTGCAAACTCGAATCAAGGGCTGTAAGCCGTGCAGACCCCAGCTATGCCCAGTGCCTGGTGTAGCTCCAGTTCATCCTCTGCAAGAAGCACGTACGGTGTAGGGCTTCGGGCAGCTCATCAGGGATACTTGGAGGTCCACGGGCAGTTGTAAGTAGGTTATTATACGTCCCATAATATTCGCTATGAAACGTTATGCATATCGTGCAAGATTCCCGATCGGGGATGTTTTGTCCTGAGTGCCTGAGGTTCGGGAGCCTTTGGTGAGCCGAAGATGTTACCACCAGAGTCATGCTCCGGTGGCGCATGGTACGTGACATCCTCGCAGCATCCTATACATTGCCAGAATGATGAAACACGTGATGTACCGAGCTTGGGCTACTTAGGGGTCGCTGGCGGATTCAATAGGCTTCGCGGGGGTACATTAGAGTACAAGAATACGGGACTACACAGCTATATCAATTTTTAGACCTTTACGGGAGTTTCCAAAAATTGGGGACCCCAATATAGTACCCTAAATAGTAGTATCCTAACTATAAGGACCCCCAAATAAGGTACTCCCCGAAGTTTCGGAAACTCCCAAATTGCCGTGGATTGGGCTTCGGTCTTCTAGTCGTGCAGCGCCCCATCTCGGAAGCAGCGTGTCGTGGCTTAGGCTTAGGGTTGATGATATAAATCCTGCATTACGTTCATGACCCTAGACTATGGGAACTACGGTATACTCCTCGTCATTATATGGGCCAGGCAGGATTTAAATCATCATCCGTAGGGTTTATGGCTCCGCAGTGTGGTAAGACTGCCCTCAATGCCCTCAAAGGGCTTGAGGTGCAGATGTACATACAAGGGAGCAGACGCCTCGCCCAGAAACGAACGATGGGAGTCAGAAAATGTTTCAGAGGATTTAGGCGACACACGCTCCTCCACCAGTTTTCTTGGCTGCGCTCGGCGAAGCAGCCGGATGTGGTAGAGGTTCATCTGGGCTTTACGGTTTAGGGACAGGGTTTAGAGCTTGTAAGGTTTGAGGGTTTATGCTTAGGGGCTTTTAGTGTAGAGAGTGCCCCTTCCTCTAGAACAAATGTCCTGCTGCAAAGCTCGGCTGGGACAGTGGGCAAGAAGTGAGGCAACCAACTTGTCATTCAGCTATGCTTCGACTCCGACTCACTCAAAACTTGCCTACAGAAATGACTTGAAAAAGACGGCGCATAGTCGCGAAATGGAGGCAGGCTGTCGACCTGTAACCCAGGTTGCAGCAGGGACTGCGACAAACAAGCTATAGGTTGTCTAACCCACGACGAGGAGAAAGGTAGAAGTGAATATTGGGAGTTTCCGAGAATCAGACGTACCTTGTTTTGGGGTCCTTGCAATAAGGATCCTGCTGTTAAGGGTACTACATTAGGCTCCCCTATTTTCGCAAACCACTAAGATGACATCTGGACTAAAAAGGCGAAGCCCCTTAGGGTTCCGCCACAGTTTAGGGTTCAGGGGTTTAGGATTTAGGGGTTTAGGGTTTGAGGGGTTGAGGGGTTTAGGATTTAGGGGTTTAGGGGTTAGGGTTTAGGGTTTAGGGGTTTAGGGTTTAGGATTTAGGGGTTTAGGGGTTGAGGGGTTTAGGGTTTAGGGGTTTAGGGTTTGGGGTTGAGGGCTTAGGGTGGTAACAGTTAAATCTGAGATCTCAGCTACGTCAGCCTCATCAAGCAAGACGCCCACAATAGTCAAGGAACCAATGCTCCGAAGCCGAATCGCTAAAACCAATAGGGGCTCAAAATGGCAAACCTTTGCAAGCCTTCTAAGCTCATCCCTTTCGACGCTACTGTCCGGTTCTTGGCAGGGAATGGGGGACTGGATTATGGAGACCACTATTGGGGATTATATAGGGACTACTATAGGGATCCATTCCTCCATTCCCTACTAAGCACCAGACAGGCTAGGCTCCCCGACCGCGCAAAAGATGGTGTTCCAACTGGTCGAGACCCATTGAATCTTGGGCTGAACCGCCTTACGCTGTGGAGTTTCAGGCCCTACCTATAGCCTCCATTGTAGTTCCTTTTTTGGTTAACCGAATTTATATTATAGGACCCTAACCATAAAAATGGTTAACGAAAAAAGGAAAAGGAACTACAATGGAGGCTATAGGTAAGCTACTGTTTCGGATGGTTTGGATCCTTGTGCAAGGGCTTGCAGTCAGTGTTGCCCTGCGTTGTGCTGCGTGGTCATGGGTTATGTGTTGCGTCTTGTTGGTTCCGTGTTCTTGGTGTTTATTTAGCGTCGCGCTTTGTGTGTTGCGATGTGTGTGTGTGTGTGTGCGTGTGTTTGTGCTTGTATTTGTCGTTTTAGGGTGTGTGGTTTTGCTTGCGTGAGTGAGTGTGTGTGTGTGTGTGTGTTTTGCTCTGCTGTGTGGTGCTGTGCTGTGTTGTCCTGTCCCGTCATGTTTACGGGTTTGTTGTGGCATGATGCGTCTGTGCCTGTGCCTTTATCTGTGTGGTGGTTGCGTCGTGAGCATGTGCTGATTATCTGCTGATGAATATATACATTGTTCTCGCTTATTGTCAGTAGATGTTCGTGCACAAAGTCGCAGTCGTCTTTGTTCTCCTGCTCGTGTTCCTCCTCCTTGTCGTTGGCGTTGTTTTATCGTCGTGGATTCTGTCGCTGGGTTCTTGTTAAGGACATACTAGGGATCTATAGTCACTGATACGGCATACTTATGGTAACTTAAACTAAACTCCTTAACAAGAACCCAGGTCGTGGCTATTGAAGGAGGAGGCGAGGTTGGGTTTCTGTGGTTGTCGCCGTCTTCGTCGTGGTGGTGGTCCTCTTTGCGTGTTGTTGCTGTTGCCTGCATTATGAGTACTGCGGTGCTATGTATGCTAGTATTATGCCATCGGAGCTGGCAAACTTGGCAACAATGACGGCGACGAGAAGGATGATGATGGTGAGTGTCTCGCCGTTTACGACGATGCTGCAGATGTTGCCCAAGGGTCGATAATAATTACCTTCGTTAGTGCTCCAGATGCCCATGCATAGACGCTGTTCAGGTACTGTTCTTGGGCACCTGGTAGCCAACTATCAGCCCGCAGCCAGCGAAGGCAAAGATGCGAAGCCAAAGCCTCAATGACAAGATTCAGGTTAAGCACGACTTTTCAAGCTTAGAGCCGCACTATAAGGGCCTTAGTAATTAGAACAGGGTTTTGGGGCCCGTTTATACGATAATTAAAATAAGGAACCACCAAATTAGCATGGGTAATTATTTAAGCCTTTAAGCCCCTACATTAATGAACATGGTTCGGGTTTGCAGCTTGGGATTGGAAATAGAACTGCGACATGAATGCTGTTGGTAGAGCTACCGTGCAGTGGCACCAGCTTCCGGATGGTTCAGGGTTTAGGGGTTTAGGGTTGCTTTTGAGTTCTTATGACAGGAACACGAGATGACTACCTAGAGGCTCCATGGTAGTTCCTTTTTAACTTTTTGGGGGTTCATATGTAGAATCCTATAAGGTAATCCTAACAAGGAACTAATTACTATGGATCCTCTGGGTAGTTTGGAATTTAGACTGGCCAGTGCGACAGTAGTACGATGGAGATACTGTAACCCCTTTCGTTCTCTCAGAGAACGAGCCCCAGTCGTCGCTGTCGCAGCCGCGGTCGGTCCCGCCTTTACGGACCGCCAAAATCCTAACGGAAACCCCCGACTCCAGACAGCCCCACACCAAGTCACGAGCATGAAACGCTGTGTCGCTAGATGTTTCGGAGAGGTCCCGTGAGGACCACTGGTGCCAACAAATGAGTGGTTCATGCAAGGGGCTTAAACCTTATATAAACTCTGAGCCCTAAACCCTAGCTAAACTTGCAGGCAGCTTCCCTGGCGTGGCGAAGGCAGGGATCTGAAGCTGAAGGTTTACTGACTTCGTCTTTAGAGTTTAAGCTTAGGGTTTAGGAAGCAGGAAAGCCGCCTGGATAGTTCATAAAGCTACTTGGAGGTTCATGGGTAGTTGTAAGTGGGGCTATAACCCGGCTTACAACTACCCATGAACCATGAACCTCAAAGTAATGCAAGGCCCAAGGCTTAAGGGGGAAAACCGTAAACCCTTCACCCTGAGCCCAAAACCCCTAAAGCTCAAACCCAACCCCTAAACCTCAATTAAAGCCGAATTCCACCCGGACCCCTAAGCCTTACTTGGAGGGTCGGGGGACTTAGTAAGTAGGTAGTAAGTAGACTTATAAGTACCCTAGAAGAGACCCTAATTGGGGTCATGGTACTTATCAGTCCCTAAAATAACCAGACTCTAACTCCCCCGACCCTCCAAGTAAGGTTATAAGTACCTTCCTAAACCCTAAACCCTTATAGAATCCCTATAGATCCCTTTGAAGGAACCCTTAAAGGGTGAAGACTTCCGGGCTACTGGCATGTCCGTCATCACGTACTCGAAAAGCCCGGTGATATAGCCTGGTCCAAGTTACGGGAGTTTCCGAAAATACGGACCCCAACATAGCACCCGAAATGACGTCTAAACTCTAAGCCCTTTAGATCCCGTATAGAACCCGTACTAAAGGAAGCCTAGGACCTACCCCTGGTGCAAGTTCTACTGTCTGGTTCTTAGTAGGGAATGGGGGAATGGATTATTGGGACTATACGGGTAGTTGTCAAAAATAAGGTTCCTTTTTGGGTACCCTAAATAGTAGGTGCCGTATTATAATAGGGGCCCAACAAGGACCACAATTTTGACAACCACCCATATAGGGACTACTATAGGGGTCCATTCCCCCATTCCCTACTAAGCACCAGACAGTCTATACAGTCTAGGACTCAGGCGTCGATGTCGTAGTAGTCGTCGTAGCAACAGCCGCAGTCGTAGTAGAGGCAGTCGTACTAGTAGTTGTAGTAGTAGGAGTAGTAGCAGTAGCAGTAGCAGTAGCAGTAGCAGTAGCAGTAGCAGTAGCAGTAGCAGTAGCAGTAGCAGTAGCAGTAGCAGTAGCAGTAGCAGTAGTAGTAGTAGTAGTAGTAGTAGTAGTAGTAGTAGTAGCAGTAGTAGTAGTGATAGTAGTAGTAGTAGTAGTAGTAGTAGTAGTAGTAGTAGTAGTAGTAGTAGTAGTAGTAGTAGTAGTAGTAGTATAGTACTAGTAGTATAGTACTAGTAGTAGTACTAGTACTAGTAGTAGTAGTACTAGTACTAGTAGTAGTAGCAGTAGCAGTAGCAGTAGCAGTAGTAGTAGTAGTAGTAGTAGTAGTAGTAGTAGTAGTAGTAGTAGTAGTAGTAGTAGTAGTAGTAGTAGTAGTAGTACTATAGTAGTAGTAGTAGTAGTAGTAGTAGTAGTAGTAGTAGTAGTAGTAGTAGTAGTAGTAGTAGTAGTAGTAGTAGTAGTAGTAGTAGCTAGTGTAACTGTACATAGTCTGCGGGCTGGCTGTTGTGCTGTATGCTTTTATGCATGCTCTTCTGTAATTCGTATTCATAACATTTTTGGCTCAAGTGAGCACGGCAGTGTGTCGTTGGTAGCTTCTCGTTGCCGCGACGCAATTGCGCGCAGCCCGTCCTGGGCGGACGTTCGACCTGTCACGGTCGTTGGACTTTCTGCTTGGACGGAAAACGAGGGTGCGTGCTGCCCCTTTGGGTTTCCGTTCTCCACAATTGGGGGCTGTTCTGGGAAACGGCCACCCAGGCGGCTGCTGCGCCGCAATCTTTTAACGTGGCCTCGAAGGCGCGCTTGTCGTGCGCCTTGAGGCCGTGGTCCTGTGTGGCACGGGGCTCTCTCCTTCGCTAGGCGACCATGAGCGCTGAGGTCGCAGGTCAGCCGGAAGGAGCCACGTTGCTGAGGTGCATCGAGGATGGGTCAGTGGAGTACCCGGAGAAGATGCCCTTTATGTACTGGCTCCGTTGGCGTAAGGAAACGGGGTCCCGTCCCACCAAGAAGAAGGACGGACGATCCACGACGCTAGCAGATGAACAGCGTCTGTGGAAGGAGACGATGGAATTCCTCTACGACAACTTCGATGCCGAAGAGGAAGAGGAAGAAGATGAAGAGGAAGATGAGGAAGCTCCAGCTGCGGAAGCGGGCCCGGGTGCTCAGGATGGCGATCCGGGCCCCAGCTCTGAAGAGCTTCTGCCGGAGGCCGGGGTACCGGCTCCGCGTCCTGCCGCTGCGCCGGCGGACGTGGCCGAGACGGCGCGCCGTGTTGGTGCGCTTGCTCTCTCGCCGGTGGCCGGCGGCCCGGCCCGTTCCGGGCCTCCCTCGTCTGCTGGGACGGGTGGTCCCGTCACGGCGGAGACCCTGCAGGCGGACCTGCGGGAGCTCTACCGTCCCGACCAGGAACCGGTCGCGGATTACCTGACGCGGGTTTCAAGGCTGGTTGTGGCCTTGAAGGCGCACCAGGCAGAGGTCACGGTGGAGGATCTTGAGAAGATCACTACCAAGGCCACCATCCTTGCCGAGGAATACGGCAAAATGGGAGGTGACTGGCACCCTGCCAGGATGGTGCGGGCCCTGCGCACCAGGTTTACCGTTGCCGCGGTTTCTCTTGGGTCGGAAGACCGAGAGGAGGTCGAGAAGGAGATCTCGTGCCTCGGCGAGCTGATCTTGGCCCTGGGAGGCAAGAGCAGCGGCGATCCCGAGAAGGTTTGGAGCACTCCTTCTTCTGTCCCGGCCCTGGCGGCCCGGACGGGCGCCGTTGCGGAGTCGGGCTCTAAGTCCGGAGCACCGGCGCCTCTCCCGGTGGACCTTCAGCTCGCGATCCCTGAGGATCCGCAACCTGGTCCGGGGGACTCACCCCTGAAGTCCCGCCTTGCGGCTCTGGAGATAGAGCTCGAAGGGCTTAAGAAGGATAAGCCCGGCGAGCCTCACTCCGCCAGCGGCGGAGCCGGAGAGCTCGCTGCAGCTTTGGCGGCCCAGACCGAGGCGCTCAAGGAGGCCTTGGCGTCTCGCGGAGGTCAGACGTCGATCACGACCGTGAAGACGGACCTCCAATGGCCCTCGCTCACCGACGATCGCTCCGACATCCGGGACGTGGTCCAGTTCTACGAAGAGTTCGAGGACGTCTGTGGCCTTGCCAACAACTGCAAGGGGATGAATTTCCGGGAGAAACTCATCGCCCTTCGTGCTCGCTGCCGCGGCTCGAGGCTTAAGACCTTTACTAACGTGTACAAGGCTGCCTCCAAGACCGGGGAAGTTACTGAGAATCCCCAAGCCGTTTACGAAAGGATCAAGCAGCGGCACCTTGTCTTCGGCGAGAGCCGAGAAGAGAAGGAGATGAGGGTGGACGCGGAGCACGTCGCCCTCACTAAGGGCCGTCTCACAGGGCACCAGTTCGAGCCCCTGTTTGAGGCCTCCATCGCGGAGCTGGAGAGTGTGGGTCTTGGCAAGACAGCGAGGGAGCTCTTCCTAAGCTACTTGCGCAAGATGCCTCCACATCTCCAGAAGGAGATCCGCGGTGATAAGCGGTTGTGGCCTAGCGACGGCGCATCCGCAGGGCTTCGAGGCCCTTCGACCTGGGAAGAAGCGCATAAGGTCGTCCTCGAATATGAGCAGCGTGAGGCTGCGCATCGGGTGACGGCTAATAGCGTGTACGCAGGTTCGACGGAAGACCCAGCCCTGTCCGCCGCGCGGAAGGAGGTCGAGAAGCTGAGGACGGAGCTCAAGGCTTCTAAGGCCGCGGCCAAGGCGGCCGCCTCTTCCACGCTTGCCGCTGGTCCGAAAGGAAATGGAAAAGGTAAGCCTATCTGTTTCCATTTCCGCGACCACGGGAACTGCCCAAAAGGGGACGCGTGCCCTTACTCGCACGACAAGGAGCTCCGCAAAAAGGCCCTCGCGGCCAAGAAGGAGCGGGACGCGTCCACCCTGGCGACAACGCCGGGGAAGGGCAAGGGCAAGGGCAAGGGTGGACCCGGAGGGCAGCCCAAAGGCAAGGCCAAGGCCAAGCCCAAGGCGAAGTCCAAGGCGGGCGCGAAGCCGCCAGGGACTATCTGCCCTTTCTTCAAGAAGAACGGGTCGTGCCGTAAGGGAGCGGACTGTGACATGGTCCATTCGCTTCCCGCCACTGGGGGAGCCGCGTTGCCTTCGAACTGGGCGGCCCCGAGTGGCGCCGGGATGGTGAATCCCTTCGCTACGCTCTCCATCCAGATTGGGAGCGCTGGCACGGTTGTTGCGGCGAACTCCTCCGCTTTCCCGCTTGCCAAGAGCTCGTCGTCGAAGTTCAGCTCGTTGGACGAGCTGCCTCAGGACTGGTGGCACCTCTGCGAGAACGAGGTCGGGGGGTACCAGTACAGAACAGTCGTGCAGGTCATCGACGGCATGGTGGAATGCATGCTGGACGGGTGTGCAGGCTCGAACCACATCACGGAGGAACTCCTCTGTGGGATCCTCAACCGGGCTGCTGCCTTGGGGATCGGCACGGAGGACCGGAGGTTTCCTGTCGTGAAGTTCGAACGCTGGGTGCATCCGGAGTTCGTCCATGGGATCGCTGCAGGGAAGCCGGTGCCCCTGAAGGGGGCCGTCGTGCTGAGAGTCCGCTTTCTGGAGGGGCTCTCCCCCGACAACTGCAGCGAGGGTCCAGAGATATTCGTGCGCTGTAAAATAGCCGCGAAAGGAACCTCGGATTGGCATGGGCTCATCCTTGGCGGCCGCGCCTTGGATTGCTCGGGACGGCAGGGCTTGGGCTTCAAGCCCCTTCCTGACTGCCACTCCCTGGAAACCCTTGGGATTAAGATCCCCAGGTGCGAAGACTACAGTAGGTCGCGGAAGGACCGCGCCTACGCCTTCGAGTCCAGGCTTTCTAGTCTCGACGGTGCTCTGTGCTTTGAGCCGGGTACCGGAGGCAGGGACCTGCTCCGGTACAGCGGGGAGAACCCGCTGGAGCTCTTGGCCGGAGATGGGGTCATCGCACCTGTGAAGAGGGAAGGCAGTGGAGGCCAGGATGGCTCCCTTACGGAGGCTGTCCTCCCGGTAGAGTCCGCCAACTGCGAAGCAGTGCCTGGGCTGTGGCCCACAGGAGCCGAGGAAGGTTCGATCTTGCTGGTAGCCGAAGAGGACACGACTGTCTCTCCGGGTGCCGTCGTCGGCGAGGTCCGGACCGGGCTCGCGCAGACCACCGCGTGTGAATGCGGAGGGGTTGAGACCCTCTTTACGGACGCGAGTGGTGACCCGTGTGGGAACTGCGGATTAGGCACTGCCGAAGACTCGACCTTCCCTGGATGCTTTGCGTGCGGGTCCACCGAGAGGACCGCCGTCTGTGGCCTGCAAGGCTGCGGCGCATGCTCGCACAGCAGGGGTTGGCGTAAGGGCCTGAGGGTTGGGGCGGTTTTCGCCCTTGCCGCCGTAAGCACGGTCCTAGGAGGGCCTTGGGCCACGGAGTCCGTGGTTACGGATCCGGATGCCGTGTCCTTCCTCTCCTCCATCCCCACTGAGGGCCAGTGGTGGCAGACGAAGGGAGGAATGGCTGGCCTTTGGAGCGGCAGGCCCCAGGAAGGTGACCCGGAGAATCGGCCGGATGTCGAAAGGCTTCCGTACGAGACTTGCCTCTTGAAGTCTTCTGGCGGCCCGTGGCGGTTGTGGCAGACTAGGGACCTCAGGCTTTGGCCCGAGTCTGTCGACTGGTCGACCGTGCCCGTCACGTCCGATCTCGCGGTCTTCAGGACGAAGACGGGGCCGCGTTGGGCAGGATGGGATGCGGGTTCCGCTACGAGGGGGCTTGGAGGAAGCCACGGCCGAGACGTCACTAGTGGTTCCAGAGTGGACACTAGGAACGAGCCGGTGTACCACATAGTGGAATCGGCCGACATTGAGAAGATGATCGAGGAACCTCCCTCCGACTACTACTACGACAAGCTGCGGGAGGATATGGGTGCGAGGCACAAGGGTGCTTGCCCGCACCTTCTCGATCACCTGGTCTCTTTGGAAGCTTTCCTCGACAAGAGCATCCTCTTTGGGTTCTCCTTTGGTGTCGCCAAGGCTGAGATCTGTGTGTCAGAGGGTAAGCTCCTCGGGCACCGGATCGGGCGGCACGGGAGTGCGCCCGACGAGGAGCGATGCCAAGCGGTCGTGGATTTCCCGCCGCTTAAGGAAAAGCTCCACATCCAGCAATTCCTTGGGTGTGCGAACTGGCTTCGGGGCTATCTGCCAGCGGAATATGGCCATGCTGCTAAGGTTTTGGGCCAATGGCAGAAACCGGGAGCGGAGTTTCCGGAAGGTGGCCTGGGGACAGGCACCACTGCCGGCTGCAAGGCTTTCAAGGCCATCAAGAAGATGATGAGCCACCATATCAGCCTGGCGGCCTTCGATGAGGCGTCGGCTGCTGATGGCTCTTGCCCGCTTGAGCAGATAGCGGACGCCAGCGGGATTGCGGTAGGGGGCTCGGTGGTGCAAATGAGCAGGGACCTCTCAAGGATTAAGGTTCTTATGACTCACTCCAAGAGTCTGACCCCTGCGCAGCAAAATTGGCCCCCGCTGATTCAAGAAGCCTTCGCACAGCTCGAAGTCAAGCGAGCAACCCGAAAGGTCTTCGGAACTATCCGAACCCTGTGTTGGACGGACCATGCCAATCTTACGAGAGCGCAGTCCTCTGATATCGGCTCCGACCAGAAACTGGTTCGATGGGTTGCGGAGATCTTGATGGATGGGTCTGAGATCAGGAGTCTCAGTGGTCGCAGTGCGACGCTGGGGGACTCCTTTTCCAGGAACCCGAAGGGTCGGGACGAGCTCTTGGCCGCCCGGACCAAGGACTTGGTCGGGATGACTGGCCAGCTGAAGGGGTTCGACCTGGACCAGTACCTTGGAGAAGGGACCGAAGGTGACGGTCCTGTTCCCTGGGCAGTAGGGGAAGACGCGGTTCCCGATCACGCGACGCAGGTTGCCCCGGCGACCGCGGCTGCGGTGCCGGTCGGGGTCGCGGGCGGTCCCCCTGTCCGCGTTATGATTGTTTTCGATTATGCCCCTTGGACGGAGCAGGAAAGGGCGCTCACGGAGATCCGTGAAGTCTTCGTCTCGGGAATCCCGGGGCACTCCATTGCGGTGAGAGGCTGCTGGGGCCCTTTTGAGGACGATGACGGAGTGGCGTCCCACTTCGACGGTATGACCGGTAAGCTTACCGGGCCCAAGAAGGTCAAGAAGCTCCGCGTCGACCTGCTTACGTCCTGTGCGAAGGTACTTCGGGAAGCCGCTGCGTTTTCCCCTACCTTTCTGGTAGGACTTGGCCAAGGAGGAGTTGTCACCGCTGCCTTGCGGTGGCCGCTGGTGGTTGAAGTCACCCTCCAGGCTCGCAACCTGCAGCGCAAGGAAGCCCGCGTCGCGGGCCTCGCTTGGGCAGGGATCAAGGGTATCTGGAGCCTTAAGCCTAAGGTCTGGAAGGCGCACTCTACTCATGCTGAGGTGGCTGAGGCGTGCCCAGAGATGGGGCGTGAGTTTCCCGAGCCCCCTATACCAGGATATGGGATAGTGGGCAAGATTGCCGCTTCCGCTGAGGTCCTTTCGTCCCTGAAGCTAGAAGGGATCTCCAAAGTCGCGGATGTTTCCTTGCGTGGTCTCGTTGACGCGCCCTCTCGGGAGCTTTGGGATCACGAAGGAGTCTGCGCCTGCGGAAAGAGGACATACCTATTTTCAAGGTGTCCTTCGTGCATCCGGCAGGAGGCGGAGGAAACAGCTCTGGAGGTTGCTGAGGCCCAAGCCGAAAAGGAGGCCGCTGAGGGCCCGGAGTCTGCCGACCCGAGCGTGTCACTCGAGGTGAACGCCCTCTTGTCCGCCAGCCTTGCTGATGGTTCGGTGGACATTGATACGGACCTCATCCGAGCATGGGCCAAAGGTTTCCTCCAAAAGCCCGTGGAAGGGCTCCTGCCCACGGTGTACGGCAGGATTAAGGCGAGGGTCTGGACTGGGGGCGACCTGGAGCTTCCAGTCGAGGGGTGCGAGAAGGACGGCCCTTCTTTGTGGAGTTCCTGGGTCGTGAACGCCTCTGGTGAAGTCCTGCAAGGGCACCAGGCCTTCCCGTCCTGCCTGAGCGGGCCGAGCTCGCTCAACTGGGCTGTCGAGCCCAACTGGCACAGCCACAGGCATGTGGTTAATTCTGAGTGCGAACGCATATGGAATCTCCAGGAGGGCGAAGTTCGCCTCCGGGAATCCTTTGCGTGTCTCCTTGGTCTCAAGGGAGAGGTGGACCGCGTGGAAGGTTGGAATGATGGGGACGGCATCCAGTCCCTTGGGCATCGGAAGTCGCTCAGGGCTTCGCCTGTCATCGCCGCCTTCCAGTGTTCAGGAGAGGAAGGCCATTGGATGGCCGTCCAGCTCTCGAAGAAGATCGAGGTCAAGGAAGGAGAGCTTAGCAGGACCCTGGCTTTTGTGGGGTCCGCTACCAAGGCCCCACGGGTGGTTGTGGAGTTGTACTCCTCCCACCGGCCCTTTTGTGTCAAGTCACATTCCGTGCGGACTTGCCGGGTTAAGGTGTCCGCGTCCGGGGGTTCTGGTCCCCTCAGCCTCGGTTCTTTCCCTGTGCTGTCGGACAAGGACAGCCCGGAGAGTCAGAGAGAAAAGCTGGCCTTGGCGGCCAGGGATGGCGCCGGGCTCTGCGAGTTCGGCGTCACGCCAGCTCTTCGCACGGCTTGGCACGAGGCTCAACGGAGAGATCCGTCCCTTACGGCTTCGGTCAAGAAGCCGGAAGCCCCTTTCAAGCTTGGCTCGGACGGAGTCTTGGAGAGGGAAGTGACCATCAAGACTGGCCAGACGGTGGTCGTCCCGGTCGTCCCGAACGGTATCGCCGGGCCCAATGGCGTCACGTGGCGGAAGTCATGCTACATGACTGTGCATTGTGGCCTCCTGGGGGCGCACCGTTCGGCGGAGGTCACGTTCCGTCTCCTTGAAAGGGCCGTCTGGTGGCCAGGAATGGAACCAGACGTTAAGTTGTGGGTGTCCAAATGCCTGGCGTGTGTTAAGGGCAGGGCCCGAGCCACGAAGGTCGAAGCGAAACCTGTCAAATGTCTCGCGGAAGCGTGTTGGCAGGAAGTTTCCGTCGACTGCGAGGGTCCTAATCGGGAGGACCGCGATGGCTTCCGATACAGTATTACGTACTTTGATTGCCTTAGCCACGCAGTGCTTCTGGAACCCATGAAGACACTTACGCATACGGATGTGCGTAGGGCATTTCTGCGGTGCGTGCTGAGATCA
Organism: Symbiodinium sp. CCMP2592; assembly: GCA_905221615.1. Classification (NCBI taxonomy): domain Eukaryota; class Dinophyceae; order Suessiales; family Symbiodiniaceae; genus Symbiodinium; species Symbiodinium sp. CCMP2592. The sequence goes on from CAJNDT010005856.1 coordinate 18,949, forward strand.
CGCACCCTGCCCCGCCTCATCCGATCTGATCGAGGCACTGAGTTCAAGAATGCCATGATGCTGGAGTTGTGCTCCATGCTTGGGACAACTCAGCAGTTCAGTATGGCTCTCAGGCCTTGTGAGATGGGGTCCAACGAGAGGGTCCACCAAGAGGTCCAGAAGGTTCTGGGTAACCTCATCCGGCATATCGGCGGCTCCATGGAGAACTGGAGCGAATGGCTCATGGTCGCCGAGTATGTGTTGGATAATACCCCGGGGGCGCATGGGTACACCCCCAGGGACCTGGAACGGTCCTGGAGCCTCGCCTTGCCGTTGGAGAAGGACGTTCTCCGCGAGGCCCTCCAATTCGAGCCCATCACGGACTGGGCCCGTTCCCAGTTCAAGCAGTTTTCCGACTTGGCGGCCGCTGTGCGGCGCCATTGGGACGCGAGCAGTGAGGCGCGTGCCCGACTTGCTAATCGGTCGCGTCGCACAGTTGAGCTCCGCGTGGGGGACAGAGTTGTCTGGAATTCCCCCAAGCCCCGGCCAGAGGGGGCGGGGCGTGTCCCTTGGAAGCCTGGTCTGACCGGCCCTTGGAGGATAGTGGCGGTTAAAGGCCATAGGCTGCAACTCGAACTTGTTCCTGGTGGCCCTGGTGAGGCGCCAGGCCGGCAATGTGAAGCCCACGCGGAGGATGTAGTGCTCGTGCCGGAAGATGCGGAGGTGCCCGAGAAGAGGGACCCCATAGAGTTTTTCGACGAGCCAGAGCATCAGCCGCCTTCATTGGGTCAGCAAGCGGCCGGTGAAGCTAAGCAGGTCGAGTTTACTGTCAAGCGCCGGGGCCGCAACTTCGTGTTGCGTATTGGTGACCATGTTGCGTACCATGGCGCCCGAGTGGGCCCTAAAACCTGTCGCCTAGGCAAGGTCACGCAAGTGGACGAAGCCAGGGCACAGGTGGGCGTCCACCGGTACATCCCCGACGCCTCAGGACTCAGAGTCCGGTGGCACCTTGCGTTTTTGGACGAAGGCGGTTCTCTGACCCGCGAAGGGACGAGACAGGCCATAGAGTCCATCACCGTGAAGGAGATTATCTCCAAGGTGGATCTTAGTAGGGATGGGGTTCTCGCTGCGTCTTCTGCCCGGAAGCTCGATAAGGCCGGTTACTCCTTGCAAGAGTCCGTGCCGGACCGAGTGGGTGTGGCAGCTTCCCCGATTGACGTCCCTGCTGCGTTGAAGGAGCTCCTTGCTGAGGCTCCCGCGCCCTCCTTGATCGTCGGTAGAGGTAGCTCCTGTGCCGCGGTCCAGGGGTGGATCAGAGATCACCTAGAGGGTATGGACGTGGACCTTGTCGAAGTAGCGGTGTCGGAGCACTCGCTTACTCAGGTCAGTAAGGCAGGAGGCCTGCGTAGCCCTCCTGCTGCGGTTCAAGGAGCCAGCTCCTACGGGATCCGCTGGGACTTCTCCTCAGAGGAGGACCGGCAAGCCCTGAGCCTTCTGGTCGATACGCTCGACCCCAAGTGCCTCGTTGTGGGCCTATCCGGTAAGGGTATCCCCAAGGAGTTCCTCTCCCTGGTCAGTAGGTGGGGAGCAATGGTGGCCGAGAAGGGGCGCCAGATGCTTGTTACTATCTCAGATCAGGAAGGACTTTGGGAGCCTTGGGAGGCCCAGGGGTGGGCTCCCGTGTTTGGGACGCTTTCGGAACCGAAGTTCCCTTGGGCTTTCGGCCGAGCTGATCGATGTCAGCTCTTGGGATCAGTTCCTAGGGGTTCTAAGCATTCGGAAGGAGCGCTGATCTGTCTTTCCAACTTCAAGATGGATTCGGTTTGCGTTCGCTGTGCAAAGCCTGACGCTTTGGGCAGGGTAGCCCATCAGCACGCGAAGGCCCGGACCTCTTCGAGGGTGCTCGCTCCGGCCTTGTGCCGTTGCCTGGCGGATGCTGGTCTGAGGGGCGACCAGCCCCCTTGCTACGACAGCATTTGCTCAGTGAGCGGCCAGCCGCCGGCTGAGCCTGCGAAGCCTTCCGCTCCGGAGGTACCGTTGCCGGACGTTAAGTCTGGCGAGGACCTCTCCCCTCAAGAGAGAGCGAAGATGGAGGCTGAAGTTCTGGAGTTCTCCAGGAAGATGGATGCTCACTGGCGGTCGAAGGCAGACGCCAAGGATTGGGATGGTGTCTTCGCGGACCTGGAGGTCTATGCGTTGGCAGGCCAGGCTGTGGCTGCCGATCCCCGCCGTACGCCAGAGTATAAGGCGCAGGTCATTGAAGGCCTCAGGTTGGGCCCTACGGAGAACCGTCCGGGGCTCACCGAGGCTGATCTCGCAGCCATTAAGGAGACGGTGGGCCGGAAGGCCGCTGCATTCTGGGTCGAAGGTACGGCGCGTACCACGGTCCGGAAGTTTGCGCACGACTGCGTCCCTACGGGGCCTCCGGTCAGCTCTCAGCCCCATGCGCTCCGCGGGGAAGCGGCGCAGTGGGTTGATGACCGGCTTGAGGAGGAGGTCCAGAGAGGGCAGCTTGTGCGAGGCCCTTCGGCCTGGGGTTCGGCCCCTTTCCCTACGAAGGAGATGCCTTCCCACAAGCGGGCGAGGAAACGCCGCTTGGTGGTAGATTACCGCAGGGTAAACGCCAGGGTGAAGAGATCCACTTACTACTGCCGGCGGAGCACGGATGTGCTCGCTGCAGCGGTAGGATCAGTCTGGTATAGCTTCGTTGATGCGGTTTCCGGGTTCAATCAGATCCGCAACACGAAGCGTGCCAGGGAGGTTCTTGCCATTGTTGCGCGTAGCGGTAAGTACCTCCCTATTGGGCTTACCTTCGGGCCTGTCAATGGTCCCGACGATTTTAACTACGTCGTGGACCGCGCGTATGCGCCGGGTCGCAATCGAAGGCTTAGGTTCACTAAGGAATGGGTGGCCTATGTCGACGACCTGACGGTTCGTACAGGTAGGGTCGTTGACGGCCGTTTCCTCACGGATGCGGAGGCAGAGGAGGAGATAAGGACGGCGTGCCGGAAGGGCAGCCGCTCCGCGCCTCAGACCGCCGCTTCCGCCCTTGAAGCCTTAGGCGCTCGAGGCCGCGACGGCTCGAGCTCCAGTCCGCCTGACGCGGACCGGAAGGTCGCGCCTAAAGCAAAAGCAAAACACGATGAATCCCTAACGGACACTAACCACCCCACAAGAGCCCTATACCCTAACTCGCTTGTGTTCGTCTTGACCGCTTGTGTCTTGACCGCGGGGTCTAGGTTAGGGTTCGGGGTCTTAGTGTGCCGCGTCGGGGGGGTTCGGGGGGGAACGTGGGGGGCAGCTCGGACGCAGGCCTGTACGCCCGTGGGTCGCTACCTCCTTTCTATGCTACTACTCGTTGCGTGCGTGCTGCAGCAAGGGTGTAGTGAGGTAGTCCAGGGTGTAGGTCGTGCTGAGTGTGAGCCCTACCCCCTCTCTCTGTGCAGCCCCCTTGAACCCCCTGCCTTTCAGGACATGGCCGCGCAGCGTGGGCTCAAGACGAGTAGCCCAGTAGCTTGCGACGGGCCGCGCGGGCCCTTGCCATCGGCTTCTTGCGCCTCGCGGTGTGCTTTGGCACACGTGGGCCGGGAGGTCGCGTGTACCCCTCTTTCCTTCGCTGCCGGTGGGTCCTCCGTGGACCGGCTGGTCGCGGAGCCACTCCCACTTTTTCCTCCGTGTGCCGGGCCCCTCGTGGGCCAGGGAGCCGCGAGGGGCGCCATGGGAGGTGGCCGCAGACGCGGGAACGAAGGGAAAGGCGGTCGTGATAGCAACTCACGATGGCAGCCGTGGGTGTGGCTAGAGAACCCCGCGGTTTGCCAGAGGGCGCTTACGCAAGCCCTCCGCCACGGCAAATTCGGCCTGCAGGGCCATCTCGGCGAAGGGGGCTGGATTAGCGTATCCGCCTTAGCCGAGAAGCTCCAGATCACTTCGTCCGCGATCGAGGCAGGTGCGGCGAGTGATCTGGAAAACGCGGCTGGCGGTCGGGAGAAGCAGCGGCTGGAGCTGGTCGATGGCCGGATCCGGGCTCTCCAGGGACACGGCCGTGGGTCAGGATTGACCGCGGGCACCGTGTATGGAGACGGCCTCGATGAGGCCGGCATGAGGGAGCTCTCGGTAGAGTACGGAGGCTCCACCCTCTGTCATGGCACAGAGGTGTTTCATGCGCGGCGGATCGGCCGCGACGGCCTCCTCCCGGGAGGCGGAAACGGCCCGCGCCTGACTGTCCATTGGGTGATCGGGCCCGGGTACCCAAGACAGCGGGACAGTACGTCGGGCTTTAGAAAGAACTCGACCTGTCTTGTGGTCTCGAACCTCGAGCTCCTAAGGGCTTCCGGGGTGCCCGTCTGGAGAGGGACAGACGGATGTGTTCTGACAGGGCGTGTCCCTCCAGAATGCATCCTCCGAATCCTCACGGTGCAACCCGGCTGTGAAGTCTTCGACCTCTCGCTTGCAGAGCGTCAGGGTAACACCCTGCGGTGGGTCGATGATGCGGAGCCCGGGAGCGGAGTCCGCAGAGAGCAGTCGGCGCCGCCTGGCGGAGCCGGCCCGGTCAACTACTATATCGGGGACGAGGACTCGTCTTCCGAGCTGGAAGTTGAGGTGCGGGCCAAGAGCTCGGCAATGCCGGCGGGACCCCCGCCTGGACCACCTAAGGAGGGTGGTCCCCGTGGGATGCCCTCTGCGCTGCATCGGTCCAGGACGGTCGATGATAGGCCGCCGCCAGGGCGGGAAGGCAAACTAAAGCCTACCCCCAAGGTGGCCCCAGAGGGAGCGCCTTCGGCAGGGGAACAGGAGCGGGGAAGATCACACCGCCCCCCTCAAAAGGTGCCTCCCGAAGCACCGCCTGCGGACACGATCCGCTACAAGACGCCGCCCAGGGCCCGGGATGAGCTGCCTGAGGATCCTCAGGCCGCGCCCGGTGACCCTGAGGGTGCCGGTGCAGCGCCTGGGGATCAGCCGATGGAGGCGGACCGTACGCTTACTCCAGCGGATTTGTTCCACCCGAAGAACTTCAGCAAGAAGGCGAACCCGAAGCCGCCGCCGAAGAGGCCAGCCGTTCCGGAAGGAATGGTCACGGTGAAGCCTGGCCCGACGCCGAAAGGGGTCAGGCCTCCACCGCCGTTCCTGATCATGGAAACCGAGAGGGCCGAGGAGTTCTTGAGCACCAGGCCTGGATGGTTGCTGGGTGGGCCGGCTGAGCCGCCCATCGCGCGATCTCCTCCTCCGCCACCTGCTGCGAGGAACCGGTCGGAAAGGCCCTTGCCTCATGGAGGGCTGGGGCCCGGGCCTTACCAAGGCCCTATCCGGCCTAAGCTTGGTGGGCCTCCGCTCAAGGCCGCTCCGAAGGGGGCCGTTCCTAGTGCTGAAGCCCCTTCTGCGAGCTCGGCCTCCACGGGAGGCCCAGAGGGCTCCCGAGAAGGAGGTACGGCCGTCCCAGAGGAGACCGAGGAGGAACGGGCCAAGACTGAGGCCATCCTCCGCGGGATCGACGATTTCATGGCATCCGTGGAGCGTCGGTCGGCAAGCCAAGAACGGCCCGCTCCGAAGTCTCCTGCGCGGCACACCTTTGTGCCTTTCAGTGTGGATCCGATTCCCGAGGAGGCTGCAGTGCCTGGGGAATTCGTCGATCTCGGGGACACCCCCGACCGGAGTGCGATCCATGGCGGGGGCGTGGCTGGTTGCCCTACACCCGAGGAGATTGGGAACGGAGACCCTAGAAGGGTTCCTTCCCGTGGGTCCGGCCACAAGTGTGGTATCCGCGGGTGCCGTGCCGAATTCGAGCACGAGTACGAAGCCGCGTACCACCGAGCGGCGGTCCACGGAAGGGGCCTTCCGGCGAACATGGTGCCGGCCCCGTGCGACGATGCGTTCTTTGGAGAAGCCGCTGTGGCTCTGAGACGCTTCCGCCACGGAGAAGCTCGCAGAGACCACAGAGACCGTGTCTGGGTCTTTGAGGCTGACCTGGGCCGGTTTACGCATATCTCCAACCCGGACCGCTTCTGTGATCGCATCGGGGCGGAGCTGCGTGATTTCAGGCGGCTCCCGGATGGGGCGCCTTGTGTCACTTCCGATGGTCTCTGGCGCACGTATCGCCTTGACCGGAGGCCGGTGCAGCGGGCGAAGCCTCCCGTGCGCTACCCGAGTACCATTCTCGGGCCAGCGTACGAGGAGACGGACTTCATGATGCCCAACGCCGCAGCTCCGAGTCCCTACCGTCACTTGTTTAGGGACGAGACCCCGCTGGGCGAAGCGTTGGAGGCGATTCGCGAAGAGCAGGGGAGATCCGGAGAGGTTCCCGAAGATGTTGAACCGCCTCCTCCGGCGTTCCCCGACGAGCTTTTGGAGCCCCAAGATCCGGACGTGGACGCTCCCCGGGAAGATACCCCGAGGGAGCACGTCCAAGCGATGAGGGAAACCTTTTCAGACCTTATCTGGAACGCCCACGATGGGCTCAGAGAAGAAAAGCTCGCCGCGGGTGTCTTGAACCCTATCGCAAAGCAGACTGACACCCAACTGGAGATAGATCCCCCTATGCTGGAAACGGATCTGCTCCCTCGAGAGAAGGGGGGTGTCCAGAGGACTGGAACCCCGCCTGATCCACGATGGGGTGCGGAGCCTCAGGCTTCCAGCCCTAAGAAGAAAGCTCCGCCATCTTCGGCGACGCATTCCGAGGATCAGGAGATGGCTCCTGCTCCTCCGGATGCCTCTCAGGAGGCGTCTTCCTCCTCTGCAGCGCCTGCGGCCAACGTGACTCCCCCAGCTGAGGCAGGGAGTCCGGAGGTCCGGATCCCTAGCCTCGCGGAGTCTATGAAGGCAGGCTTGGCACGGGAAAGAGCGGCGGCACGCGCCAAGGAGGAGCTTGCTGCTTCGGCCCAGGAGGCCGCGGCTGCGGCTCCTGAGGCACGGCGCGACACCCGCCTTCCTGCAGTGACCAAGGAGGAAAAGGAGACAGCAGAGGCTAAGTCCCTCTCCTCCCTCAAGCGCGCCGTTGAGGAGAGCGGCTCTGAGCGTCAAGGCCCCGCGGCCAAGCGGGCCACCACCAAGAAGGAAGAAGCGCCCTCGGCACCAGCCGGCCCTGCAGGAGCCGCGGCCGGGACAGGCGCGGCTCCCTCGTCTAGTGGCGAGGCAGGTGCCGAAGAAGGTGCCAGCGGGGCCGCTGCTCCGTCGAGCACAGACAAGCGGCGACCCGCGGAGCCGGAGGGACCGCCGCCGCCCAAGAAGCGATTCACAACATGGCAGGATACCATGGAGTCGCCGGCTCCCCAACACCGAGTTTCGGGGGTTTACGGACTCTCGAACGAGGTTCCCGGGGCCGATTGGCGCGACGTGGACTGGGATGCGACTCCACCGCCGGGGCCTGGAAGGCCCGGCGCCCGCGACGTGGATCCCAGGCTCACGGTCCCCCTTGATCTCCAACATGATGAACAGATCAGGGAATTCTTCCGAGGCGGTGGTGAGCATACGCTCGAGCAGCTCCTCGCGTTGGCGCGGCGCCGGAGGCGCGCGTTCGTCTACCAGGCTGCGATTTTGTCGAACAGGCCAGTGTTTGAAATCTGGCCCGATTACGATGAAAACGAGCTTGGACCGACACCCGAGCGCGTTCCGCTCCTCACAGGCAAGGTCTGGCCTTGGGGCTGGTGGGATTGCTTTACTTGTGGGCGTGCGAACCCACCAGAACGCAATACCTGCCGGCACCATGATTCCGAGGAGCTCGGAGGTGCCCCCTGTGTGGGGATCTTCGAGGACAGCCTGTACTGGAGCACGCCGGTGGACCTGCGAACGGCGCCGGCGTGGTTCATCGAGGTCTGGCTCGATGAACATAAGGAACGCATAAAGGAGTACCTTTATGCGAAGCGTTCGGACGCGATCGCCGCCGCAATGTCCAACGCCTACTGGACCTGTGGGCGGGACACATGCCAAGAGAGGAACATGTTATGGCGCAAACTGTGCTTTAAGTGCAGTGGCCCTAAGTCGGGCGCGTCGTTCATAACCCACGGCATGCCGCCCCAGGAAGGCGACGATGAAGCTGCTTCTTCGTCGGAAGAGAGCGAGGGCACGAAGATGGAACGGATCGAGCGTTCCATCAACGCCGATCCCCTTGCGGAGCATGCGAGGAAATTCCTCCGCTCCGGACGGAAGAGGCTCCGCGCTGAAAAGCGCAGGCAGGCAGAGCTCTCTCAAGACTCTGCCCGAGCCTGGTGGAGCCAACCTTCCTCCGGGCGCGGTGCACCCAGTGGGGGCCGCAGCTCTGGCAGCAAGGGTGGTGGCAAAGGTGGTGGAAGGGGAAGCTCGAACCGCTACGGCAACCGAGGATGGTGGGCCGGAGGTGCTGCCGGACTGGCATACTCCTCCCGACTCGGCGAGCGTGCTGGGCAGCCCGCCCTCACGCTCCCACTGCGTGGCCCGGGTGGCCACAGAGTGGCGCCCGAGGCCCCTGCCGTTTCTTCTCGCCCCGCTGTCTCTTCCGGGCCCTCGAACCGTGGTGGGTTCCTTGGGGCCGTGCGCTCGATAGGCGCTGCGGTCTCCAGCTGGGCTCTCTCCAGGAGAGCGCGCAATCGCGCAGCCCACGCCACAACGGGCAACATTGGATGGAAGATGGGTTTGGTGGCCGCTGCGCTGGCGCCTACCCTCTTCACTGTTGAGCGCGGTGCCAGAGAGGTGGCACACGTGAGCCTCACTGCAGTTGCCACTGCGGCGGAGGACCTCATCGAGGAATCCTCTGGTATCCTCGTTCGGGGTGTCCGCGTGGTTGGCTTGACGGCCGTCGTCCTACTGTGGACGTTCGCGGCCGTAGTGCTGTGGTGGGCCGGACGTGTCGCCACTAACCGGCTAATGCACGCCATGAACGGTAACCCCTTTGGGAATGCTGTTCTGGTGTCGCTCGAAGGCCGGGAGGCTGTCTTTGAGGTTGCATCAAAGACTAAGGCCGGAGCACACAGGGTTCTTGTGAAGGTCGGGTCGGGCGCGGACGGCGCAGGCTGCGACTGCAAGGCATTCCTCAACGAGGGACGTTGTGGTCACATAGAACGCGCTGTTGAAGCTGCGGGGCAACTCGTGGCCATGACAGGCGCGAGCGCTGCCCCAACGCTGTCCGTCGCCCCGGCCGCGACTAGACGCGCCCGTGCGATCCTCGGCGCGCCGGCCCTGGAACAGGGGTGCCTTGCCGGCATGGTGTCGAAAGCGAGATCGCTCTCTGAAAGAGCTCGGAATGTCGGGAACCCGTCCGAGGGTTGCCTTGACGGCTTTACCAAGCTCAGAGGCCGCCACGAGGTGGCCACAGTGTCGGCGCCTCCGACAGAGACTGTTCCGAAGACGCCTGCAGCGGAGGCTTCCCGCCAGGGTACCTCTGCGGCGTCTCCGGCTCCGACAGCTCCCATGTCGAGCCAGGCACGGCGTGTCAGAGACTTCCCGATCCCTGACGGCTTCGAGCGAGCCGGGGTCAAGTTTCTGACCCTTCCGGAGTATCACGCTGTGGTACAAACGATGCTATCGGACGCTGGGCATGGGGACCACGTTTACGTGCGAGCCTACAGCTTCGATAGCAAGCCTTTGGTTGGAGCCCTCGTGTCCTCGCTGGAGCGAGGCGCCCGAGCCCACGTGCTTGCCGACAACTCGCAGACGAGCCGGACCAAGCTCCAGCTGCAGTCCCTCAAGGAGCTAGGGGCGGCTGGCGTCCAGGTCCGTGTCGGCAAGGGCACCTCGGTCAAGGCGGCTTACGCCGCCGAGAACCGCACGGACGTGAGCATCGGCGCAGGCCTCGCGGGCATCCACCACGCCAAGACGGTGCTCGTGACGAGGCCGGACTCCACAGTTAGCGCCGTGATAGGAAGCCTAAACTTTAGTGCTAGTTCACGGGCCAACGCGGAGGTCGGCATCGCGGTCGCCAGTGTGCTGACCTCTGAATTTAGCCAAAAGTGGCTAGATTCGTTTGGCACCGAGTGGTCCAAGGCGCTGAAGCTCGAGGAGTTCGAAGCACCTCAGCGGAACCACCGCGGGCGGGCAAAACCCTCAAATGTCCAGCAGCCCGCCGCGCAACCCAACGTGGAGCCGCAGTGACCGTGGACTAGAAGTCGCGGACTGCGCTCCGCCCTTCTAGCCACCTGTGGCAACTTCAGTTTTGGTCGCAGCACCTAGCTGCTTTCCGATGAGACGACAGGGTGGCGTATCCGCTCTACAGGTCTTTGACGGGAGCGGCTAGGGAGGCACGGTAGTGCTCCCGAAGCGCGTGGAGTAACGCCGCAGCTTCAGCTGCTCGTTTCACCAGCCCTGTGGCCGCAGTGCGGCGCAGGCTGTGTACAGTAGGAAACCAGAGCCTCGTGCAGCACAGGCCGTGAAAAACGAAGGTCTTGTGCTGAGTGCGAAGGGTTTGTAGGAGGGCAGGGTCTGTAGGTCAGTTTTACGGCCTCCGGCCGCCCGCGGAATCCTACGGCTCTATCGTGCTCTCGGCTGAGGGGCGAATGTAACTGTACATAGTCTGCGGGCTGGCTGTTGTGCTGTATGCTTTTATGCATGCTCTTCTGTAATTCGTATTCATAACATTTTTGGCTCAAGTGAGCACGGCAGTGTGTCGTTGGTAGCTTCTCGTTGCCGCGACGCAATTGCGCGCAGCCCGTCCTGGGCGGACGTTCGACCTGTCACGGTCGTTGGACTTTCTGCTTGGACGGAAAACGAGGGTGCGTGCTGCCCCTTTGGGTTTCCGTTCTCCACATAGTAGTAGTAGTAGTAGTAGTAGTAGTAGTAGTAGTAGTAGTAGTAGTAGTAGTAGTAGTAGTAGTAGTAGTAGTAGTAGTATCAGTAGCGGTAGTAGTAGCTGTCGTAGTAGTAGTAGTAGTAGTAGTAGTAGTAGTAGTAGTAGTAGTAGTTGTTGTTGTTTATGCAGCAGCAGCAGCAGCAGGAGGAGGAGGAGTAGTAGTAGTAGTTGTATTTGTAGTAGTGGTGGTCGTCTTAGCCGAAGCGCCCGTTGGGCTGTGGCAGGAGCAGTAGCCCCAGCAAGCAGCAGTAATAGTACTGCATCACTCTGGACCAAAATGGTATCAGAGGGGACTGCAACAACCCGACAATGATACTACCCCGTAAATGGCTGTTCAAGTGGGCCTTAGGGCCTCAGGGTGTAGGGGATCCTGCTCGTCTTGAATTTAATTTAGGGCTTATGCAATCAAAACCGTTTTTCAGCTTAAACCCTAAACCCGAAACCGTTCAGACGCTAAGCCTCAGCTCCAAAACCTGAAAACCATAACGACGAAGGCGGCCCAGTTCGAATCCCTGCAGAAGACACGGGGTCCTTTTTCTTCAGGGTTTTTTGGTTTCGGTAACGGCAACAGCACCGACATTTCTTGGTACATTTCCCCTTGTTGTTCTTCTTCTGGGTCCCTGTGGGGGCATCGGTGATGCAATGGATCATTGGAGCTTTTGCTACCTTCGAATAATCCCAACGGTCCTGAAAATTAAGGGTCCATCAATAGAATAGGGTCTTGGGGCAAAATGTGGTAAAACCATCTCATGACTATACGGAGTGAGTATAACAGCGCTAAGCAGATAGTCATTTAGGTCCCTGTGTGACCTTCGACAGAATTTTCGATGGAGCCTAGGTCTACCAATTACCAGCTGCATGCCTGCATGGCCGCACATCATGCCGAAGCGATGCCGTATCTGCGGGGCCTGAGTTTAGCATTGTGGCTTCACTTTTTGCAGAAGTCTACTGGAAGAGCATCCTTCGAGTAGTTCTTACGCGGAGAGGTGCGATGACAAAAAATAAAGTAAGCCTCCAGCTGAACAACGTCGTCTTGCTTTTGGTAAGAACCCTCGCCACAACCCGTCTCGAGCCGTTAGATGAGTCCATGTAAAGACCATTCCGTGCCCTAAGCCCTAAACTGCCCTAAACCTTCAAGTGAAAAAGGCGAGTGGGGGATCCCTAAACCCTAAATCGGTAGGAGAATGTACTTGGAGGGTCGGGGGACTTAGTAACTGGATATCGTACAGTACCATAACCCCAATTAGGATCCCATTTGGGGTTACTTATAAGTCTACTTACTACCTACTACCTAAACCCTAAACCCTAAACTCTAAATTCCAAAACCCAAAACTCTAAACCCCAAAACCCAAAACCCTAAACTCTAAACCCCAAAACCCTAAACCCTAAACTCTAAACCCCAAAACCCAAAACCCAAAACCCTAAACTCTACACCCCAAAAACCCCAAACCCTAAACCCTAAGTCCCCCGACTCTTCAAGTAGGAGACTGGGGGATCTTGCCTGCCACTCCCGTGGGCGCACGAAGTAGAGGCTGCGGAATCGCTTGAGACCTTAGAGAGGCCGACGTGGATTTTTTTAGGATTTACAGGGTTTGGGGTTTAGGCTTTACAGGTTTTTTTGTTTGTGAACGCCTTTTTCTGCCTAGCAGTTAAGGTCGGCCGAATCCGCAGGTAGCGGAAAGCGCTTTACAGGGTTTAGGGTTTAGGGTCGAGAATTTATAAGGCTTGGCGGTAAACTTTAGGGAGTTGAGGGTTCAGGACATACACACATCCATCCATCCGTCCGTCCGTCCATCCGTCCATCCATCCATCCATCCATCCATCCGTCCATCGTAGACATGCATACATAAACCTTCGCATATGTAAACATACCCACAAAACCCCAACACAACGCTATAGTACGCAGTCCTTACGGTGGGTACACCTTCAAGCGCTGCTTGTAATGAACATAGGGAGTGGCGAATTTCGATGGGTGCAGGGCTCCTGTAAATGTGTAGTGAAACTCTGACTAGAATATACAGGGTTCTGCAGGTTAGGTTCGACGATGAAGATTTCTTCTGCAAGCCAAATCCTACTCATCAAGGCACTTCGTGCCATTTCGTGTCTGCATAGATTTGAAACTCTAAACCGGATCGCACGACTGTACCACGAATCTCTACACCTGCGCCCGAAAACCCGAAGCACTAATGCCGAGACGGTATCTGCTGTCTTTACGCTGGCACCAAGTACCTTCTTGCAGAGCTCCTGGGTTGGAGCGCTAACGAACTCCGGTCTCGACAACAGGCACGGTAGGGTTTAGGGTTTAGGGTTTGGGGACGTGGAGCCACTCTCCGCTTCAGTCTTGAAAGCTGTCTTTCGTCAAGAGAACATTGAAGGATCGAGATGCCTACTGATTCGGTGCGACTACAGTCCCAAACAACATGTGTCGGTGCTAACTTCGAGTTGTCAACCAGGAACATTCGGGCTGGACTCGATTTCTCAACCGAGACACGAAAAGATCACCTTGAGGCTGAAGTGCAATCGCTAAACACAGTGTAGTATGTTGTAGTACCTTATACTAACATTTTCAAAACTCAGTGTTGTATTATGATACGCCATACGACGAAGGATCCGTACATGCCATACACCCCACTGCCCAGATCCTAGAGCTAAACGGTCCGACTTAGTTCACGGCTCATGCGAGGAGGCGCCATCTCGCGGTGCCATGCTGCGGGAAGAACTTGGAGGGTCGTGGGACTTAGTAACTGGTTATTTTAAGGACTTATAAGTACCATAACCCCAATTAGGGTCCCTTTCAGGGTACTTGTAAGTCTACTTACTACCTACTTACTAAGTCCCCCGACCCTCCAAGAATGCTTCGTCGACAGCTGGGCGGAGGAAGCCACGGTGACTGCTGTGCTGCTTGAGGCCTGCGTGCCTCGACTCTGCTTAACCTAAAACTTATGATGATGATGATGATGATGATTGCTGCTTGAGGCCTGCGTGCCTCGACTCTCTTTAACCTCAATCAATTCAATGCTAATGCTGATGGTGATGAGGAGAAAGAGAACCCAGGGGAGGAGGGGTAGGTCATCGTTCTTGCTTCTGGTAGCAGCAGTGACTTTTGAGCATGCTGAGAGATCAGGATCGCGCAGGTGTTTGTTCTGGCCGAGTCAAGGGTGCTTGCTCTCATGGTGCGCATTCTATGTCCTGCGGTCTGTGCCTGAGAAAGCTGCGCAGGCAATCTATCAGACACATTCAGACACCAGACGGAGGAATTTGCCTTGACAAAGGGCATCGAAACGAACCGATACAAAGAGAGAGATAGAGAGGCAGAGAAAGAATGACGGGGACGAGAGCTACAGTACCCTTACAGATGCCTTATCGTACCCTTTAACAGGATCTCTTTAAAGTTTAAAGGAAACCTATTAAGAGAAAGAGACAATGATGCATTGATACCTACGGCAGCTGACCACTATGGTATTCGGAGGCTTCCTTTGGCAGTCCATCCACTGCTTCATTAACATAACTCCATAAACCAAACTGAGCCGCAAAATATGAACCAAACTGAGCCGCAAAATATGAACCAAACTGAGCCGCAAAATATTAAATAGACTTGCAAAGTTTGTAGCATCAGGGCATACAGAAGTAGTCATGTGAAGGGCGGGTTCCCTAAGCCAGTCCTAAATCCCAACCCCCCCCCCCCCCCCCCCCCGGCCCGATGGAAGGGCACCCCTTCGCCTGAACCCCTGATGACTGACTGGAGAGCTTCGGAGGGGATCTTAAAGCACCACTATAGGGGCCTTAATAACTAGAATAGGGTTCCTTTTAAAGAGGTCTATATGGGGTACTATAAGGGCTACTATAAGGATCTACTCTAGGGACCTTACTGATGAGAACAGGTTTTGGGGGATCGTTATACTCTAATTATAGTAAGGAACCCCCAAATGGCATTGGTAATTATTTAGACCCCTATACTAGATCACTTCTACCGGTCTTTTCGTGCCATCACCTCAGCGCCATGAGTCAAGATCCACCATGGCCTCGGTGAGATGAAAATGTTCTTCCGAAAAACCGGGAAGCCCCAAACAGTTCAGGGCTCCGGGCTGAGGATTCAAGGATTTAGCATGGTTTGGGGTTTAAGGGTTTCAGGGTTTAGGGTTTTCGGGTTTTTCTGGTTTAGGGCTCCCCAACAAGGGCTTATGGTACCACCCACGGGGGATCCTTGTCATGATCAGCAGATCCTGAAGATTGGAACTCCTAGCTGTCCAAAATACTCATTAACCCATGCGACAGTTTTCTCCGGCTAAGGTTGAGGATGTAAATGTACCGTGCGAGGCTTCAGGTTTGGGAATGCTTGGCGCGCGGGTTGTATTCATACGGGCCCTTAGAGCCTTAGGGAGGTAGGGGAGAGGGCGCAGGGGACTATACTTCCTTAAACAGGCCTGATTAAGTCCTTATTATGGGTATTAAGGCCCCCTACCCCCCTCCACCCTACCTAAACCCTAAATCCTAACTTCCTTATTAAGGCCTTACTACAGGCATTAAGGCCACCTACCCCCCTCCCCCTACCCCCGTAAGAGTCCTCATGATACATTGTGCTTCATAATTTTGAGGTCCACGACTCGGACCAAAGACTTCCAAAGGACCAGAGCTATCTGCCGCCACGAAGCAGGCTGTCACTCGTTGCAGCACGCCCTCGAATGCCCTGCTTGCAGGTTCGCGGGTAGCTTTAAGTGGGTTTATCAGTTACCGAGATAAGGCTATTTCTAGGGCTACTTGGAGCTTCATGGGTAGCTATAGGTGGGTTTATAAGTCCCTCAGATAAGGTTATAACCACTTATAGTTGCCTAGGGTTTAGGGCTCACGGAGCAAGGGACAGACCAGCCGTCTGAAATCGAGTACCGAACACGACACCAGTCTGCAAGATGTGCAGAAACGATGAATCGTTTCCCCCATTCATTTAAGAACCCCCTATTCATAAACTTATTCAACTGAAAGCATCCTGCCTGTTAAACCCGTCTTGAATTAGGCTGATGCAAGAGCAAGAGCAGTAGCAAGAGCAAATCAGGAGCAACAGCAAGCGCAGCAGCAAGAAGAGCCACAGCAGGAGCACGAGCAAGAGCCAGAGGAGGAGCAACATCCTCCCCGAGGTGACAGCAAATAAAACATCGTTTTTTGGGGGTGAGGGGGGAGCCCTCCCGCTCAAAACCTGGTGTAAGGGATTCAGAAGTTTGGTGATATTTGCAAGGTTTCGGCGGTGAGATGCAACTGCTGCAGGTGTTGCCTTGATACATGAGCACGAGGCTTTGTTTCCATTAGCTTCAGCAACAATGAATCGAAAGACTCTGCAGCAACAAACCAAGATCCACGAATGCATCCCCCGAGTCTCCTGTTCTCTTAAAAAATACGAAAGGGCTCCTTAAAGGGATCCTTAAAGGGGTCTATAAGGGATCTATAATAGGGTTCTACAAAAAAGTACGAAAGGATGCCAGGTGAGGAAGTGCTGCAACTGTTGGCGGCTTTTCGGGCAAACCCTTAGGTGTTCAGTAGAGCTGAGGGTTTAAGGCTGAACCGTATATCTTACATGCAAGAGAGCAGCAAAGTCGCGTCTCGGTCTCTATTCACCTGAACCATCTAAAGCGCCAACTCGAGATCCCCTATATACTCGCCTTCGTTCGATTCCTGGTATTTGCACGGCCGTGTCTTCCTAGCAACCTTCAGTCAAACCCTAAACCCTTAACCCTAAACCCTTAACCTTCTTCTGGTCAAGCTATCAGAGAGGCTACGGCCGTCGCATAGTCGGCCCTTCCTAAAAACTCGAAACCAAACCCCCAAAACCCTGAGGCCCTGAAAGCCCTGAAACCCAAACCCCCGAACCCCGCTGAAGCCTCATCCACCTCAGAGGGAAGCCTTAATAGTTTGAATAGGGTTTTGAG
This sequence comes from Symbiodinium sp. CCMP2592, assembly GCA_905221615.1. Lineage (NCBI taxonomy): Eukaryota > Dinophyceae > Suessiales > Symbiodiniaceae > Symbiodinium > Symbiodinium sp. CCMP2592. The sequence goes on from CAJNDT010005856.1 coordinate 35,596, forward strand.
GACTAGATTTTGGTAATTATTCGGGCCTCTCAAGACCTCATAGAACCCTTAAATGAGCCTTATAGAATCGTCGCAGAACCCTCTGGAGAAATTAACGAAACCTATATTAAACTCTTGCCTCATTCTGTTCGCGCCGCTATCTTCGCTCCGGGTGGCATGAACCTCAGGAAGCAGGCACCGGAGGGGGGTTGACCGAGGTTTAGCGCTTTAGGGACGTGGGAACTAGAACTTATCGATGTCGTCGTTGTGGTTGTAATGATAACGTGAAGTATATACATCCATGGTGAAAGTCACTGCATATGAAGAACAACTTGGAATCCACCATCAGGTCACCATTATAATCAACATCATCAAAAAGTGCGATTAACACAGAAATTCAAACCATGATGCTGGCTGGACAATTTGCGGCACATGTATAGGTCATGCTCGGGCTCGGACTGGCACAAATAACGCTACAAGCGCAAGTAATACTGAATGCTACTATCAGACATTCACACCATCATCATCCAACATCAACAAAAACTCCATGTCTGCCGCCACCACCACCATGCTCAACACATGGCTACTACATGATTACGAAGCGAGCTGTGTTTCTGAGAAGAGTTGTTGCCTCTCAGTACCAAACGTCGCCATGGCCTTGATGTGCTACTGGTGACTGAGATAAGGATGCAGCATACATATGGTCCCTACAATTGTACTAGCGCCAGACGCACAAATCATAAACATCACTGTCAACATTCACTAGTTGTGGTGGGTATTGCCTCCCTACCGCACGAGTCATCAACGTCATCCTCCATCCCGGAAGCTGGGTCTGGTGAGCGCCCGGATCCATGAAGCTTCAGATCCAGGATTTACTGGCTTGGCATTGCAGTGTTGCTGAACCCAAAAACACCTAAAGCCGCTTGTGCATTCACATCGGGGGTCCGAGTTACATCAGTGTCGTCGCAGTCATGAGGGCATGGAATTTCAACGGGTCCGGGCAGATACTCGACCTCCTTGCATGTAGAAGTCTCTCTGAACATACAAATATTTCACATAGCCCGCTTCAAATCAAACAGGATTGTCAATTGTCGATGTACCGATGCCTATTTGGAAGAGGTTCGTGCAAGCGATGCCCCTAAACCCTAAACCCTCCCCACGACCTTTTTGCCCCGCTGGGCTGGCATCTGCTAGATTCGCACGGATGCGGCTGGACATGAGGTCCACGGTGCGACTGATCGTCTCACTGTCCTCAGAAGGGCGCGGGAACCAAGCTAAGCTCGGTGGGATCATAAACCCGAAACCTGAATCCCTGTAAAAAAGGCCTACTATAGGGGCCTTAATAAATGCCAATACCATTTTGTGGGTTCCTGAACGTTATAAGTTATAACTATAGCATAGTGGGCCCTAAAAACCCTATCCTGATTTTTCGTAGAGGTGGAGTTTTTGATTCGGCTGGCCTTGCTTTGGGGGCCTCGAGTCCCACCTTCTTCAGTTCAAGCCAGCGAAGCCATCCAAACTCCTAATACCCTAACCCGGCCCCAAACCCTTAAACTCATAAACCCGAACCCGCTAAAAGCCAAACCCCAAATCCTAAAGACCAGAGCTGTTTGCCAGGGTGTGGGAATCAGGTTACAGGATTAGCATCTAGAAGTGCCAAGGGCCGGGATCACTCGGCAGGCTGTCTCTAGAGGTTCAGAATTTAGAGCTTTAGGGTTTAGTGGCTTGGGGATGTTTACGGTGCGGGTTCAGGGATCGAGGGTTCAGGTGTTCAGATTTTAGAACCTCCTCTGCTTCGTGAAGGTGATGAGGAGAGCGATGGAGCAAAGCGTTCGGTCGGAAAGCCAACAAGAAGCAACTCACATAATTTGTAGGCGAAATACAAGTCATCTTTATATGCCCCGAAAGACTCATTATATGTTCAGTTATTCTGAACAGAGCCCAGATCTAAACCCCCAAATCCCCAAACCCTGCAACCTCAAAGAGCTTGCCACAGCCAACTGCTGCCGTATCTCGGGTCTCTGTCCCAGTGAGCGCATCTCTCCCAGCAGCTGCAAAGCAGAAGCCCACTCCTGCTTCGCCGCACCTTGGGCTCGGGGTTACAGGGTTTATGAATCCCATAAAATTGGAACATGGATTTGGGATTGGGGATGGTTGGTGCTAGGATCCCCTACTTTAGCTGTGGGCATCAGCATAACAATGACTCAACTTTCTGCCTCCTACTTTAGGGTTTAGGGCTTGGCTTTCGGGTTCAGGCTGCAGGGTTCAAGTCTCGCAGGCTTGGCTTGATTCAAGCTTCGAAGCCCGCAGCTCCCAAGTCAAAGTTTGCGAAAGGCCTCCATCTAGGGTTTAGGGGTTTAGGGCTTATTGTTTAGGGTTCAGGGGTTTAGGGTTTAGGGGTTTAGGAATTAGGGATCACATTCATCAAGCCGGCATCACGAGCCAAAGTCTGTAGATCAATCATGTGAGTTCCCAGGGTCAGAGAACAGAGGCCCTATAATTCCGTAACCCCTCACCCTAAAACGCTAATTGGCCTAATAAACTCTTAGTGCTTAACTTATAGAGCCGTTCTTTAAACACCCTAGATCCATTACAAGCCCCTTGAAGGAACCCTAAGCCACAAAACCCATAACATCAGCCCAAGGAGCATGCTTGCACAGCAAAGTTGTGCATGGCCACATTTGGCCGAATTCCTCGCCTCAGAGCAACAGCCGCGAAGTCAAGATGTTTAACCCTGAACCCTGCCCTAAACCAAACCCGAAGCCTGAACCTTAATGATCTGAGTTGGATCAGGGTTTGCGACTTTTGCCGTCCAGTCTGTGAGACATTCCGACACAGCTTCATTGGTTGTGTTAGTTCCGTTCGTTTCGTGGTTTTGTTTGAGAGGGTTAGGGTTTAGGGTTCAGAAGTATGGTGAACATTGTCCTTGCATTCTGATAGAAGCGGCACAAACACGACTACTTCAGTGACAGTGCTGGGCATAGAAGACTCTGCAAGGGAGCCTGGCTCCGCAAGGGAGCCTGGCTTGAATTAAGAAATCAGCCACGGTTCATGCACCCATATCGCAAAGACTTTGCCCCTGAAGTACCATGGTCGGAACTCCTTCAAGGTCCTACTGTCTCCTAATACCAGGTCCTTATTACTTAGTCTTAGAATAGGGCTTCAGGGTGGTGTATCCTTTGCGTTTCTCACAGGAACCCTAAACCCTGAACCTCAAATGCTAAACCTTGAAAACCCCGAACCCAAAGGCCCTAAGGACCAACATGTGTGTATATCCTGGCCTCTCAACTCTCAACCCAAACCAGTGTTCAGAGAGCGAGAGAGAGAGAGAGAGAGAGAGAGCGAGCGAGAGAGAGAGAGAGAGAGAGAGAGAGAGAGAGAGAGAGAGAGAGAGAGAGAGAGAGAGAGAGAGAGAGAGAGAGAGAGAGAGAGAGAGAGAGAGTTCAGGGGATTAGTGCCCAGTGTCACAGGTGCTTGAAGGTTCATGGGCAGTTATAAACAGGGTTATAAGTCGACTAATAATATGGGTTATAAGTACAGATCCCCTACTTAGAACTGCACGTATAACTATCCATGAACCTTCAAGTAAGGTTTATGGTTCAAGGCGTAGGGGCCAATGACTTAGCCGAAAGTCAAAGTCCAGCCACAAAGGGTAAACCCTAAACCCTGTAGTAGTAGTACCCTTCTAGAACCCTTACGAGAACCCCTAAAGAAACCCGCAAACCAAACCCTAACCCTAAACCCTAACCCTAAACCCTAAACCAGCTTCAGGTGGGCTGCTCGCGACCTTCCTCGAGAAGCGTCAGCGAGTTTCCCCAGCACCCGAGCTGGTTGCTGGCATGCATGGCCTGAAGACTGAGGGTTTAGGGTCTAGATCCCCGCAACCCCAAAGCCTGCGACTCTAAACCCTATAATCAAACCCTATAAGCCCTAAAAGCCCTAAACCCTCAACATACCCTCAGACACTAAATCCCTAAACCCTGTAGGGCATAGGGCGTAGGACGTGGGGTGTAAGACACTCAAGAGTTTGGACTTAGGACTTGGGTTCGGAATCCGGCTTTGTGGCAGCAAATCAAGCTTCTGCATGCATGTACTGAAGGGGCCTTAAAAAATTAGAATAGGGTTTGGGAGCCCATTATACCATAATCATAATAAGGAAACCCCGAGATCGTATAGGTTGAGGCCCGTAAAGGAACATCTCCGCAAGTCTCAGCCACCACCTCAACACATGTGGCTCTTGCTTCTTCGAGAGCATGGGTCGTCCTTATCTCCATGGCGCTAACATAGCTTCCGGGATGCTCTTCCTGCATTCTTTGCTATGTTCCGACACGACGTACCTGAACCACTGCTTGGAGGTTCATGGGTAGCCATAAGTGGGGTTCAAAGTCCCCTAATACCGGGTTATAAGTATAGTTGCCCTATTTAGAACACCACTTATAACTACCCATGAACCTATAAGTATGCTCTGGGTCTACGTAGTCAACTTTAGCAAAGAGCCTCACAGGGAATAATCAGAAGAATACCGGCAAATATCCAACCTCGTCCTATATTTTACCTACGCAGCTCCTTCGAATCTTAAGCCCTTAGCCCCGCCCGCCTCACCTCACAAAATCCAGTCTACATCTGAACTCAAAGTAGTTGCTAGGAGTTTCAGAAAACAAGGGACCATAAGTATCAAGGCAGGCTTCCAAAAAAAATGTTTGTGCAATTTATGGGACCCCCTATATTGTTCTGAACTCCCACCTGCAAGGAAACGCCTAAAACCCTGATCATTTCAACCATAATTAAGCCGTAAACCCTAAACCCTGTAAACCCAGTCGGTGGGCTTCTAGGATGCCCAGTAACCTAGCAATAAAAAGGTCTCCCTTTTTGGTATTGGGTAACTTTATTTATAAGGAACCCAAGACTACAAGAAGGAAAAAAAAGGGCCAACTGAGAGGCCTAGGCTTCCGTTCAACACCCTACTCCGCGAACCCAGAGCTCTTCTCTGGGGGGTTCAGAGCTTGAGACTCGCAATCTTTGGCGACCGGAACCCCTAAACCCCTAAACCCTTATGGCTCTAAGTCGGAAATGCTTGTGGCTCCCCTTGAAATCCCCTAAAACTTGCAGCCAGGGCCACACACACACACCTGATGAAGCCACATCCCCATAGTGTATCCCCATACTCTTCGTGGACTAATGAAGGGTGTCGGGTCTGAGCTCTTGTATCGGGCCGCCCAAACAGCACATAAGCAAACAAAAATCAGGATAGTGATATGCCATATAAACCCCCTTATAATGAAGCCCAATATGGTAGGAATATCCCTATACAATGCTTATGCTTATGTGCTTTTGGGGTCCCTAATTGTAGGGTTTAGGATTTGAACAAGCAGGATAGCTCAAGTTCTGAAGTATAGTGAAGTTAGTCTATATGACCATGTGTCCCTGGACGCTAAAGACCAAGCCCTGAAAATTGTGAACAGTTTACCATGAAGCTATTCAAGTTCCGAGCTGCCATGGCATATCCTTCCGCATCCGCATCGGCACGGAGCTCATGATCCTTCGTGTCTACGGTGGTGACGGCTTAAGACTCAGATGTGTGATCCTAAACCTTCCAACATGCCTTAATTCAAAATTATGACTTAAATTATAGTAGGATCCCGAATATGGTTTACGGTATATCCTGTAATTAAGGGACATTGGAAGGTCTGGGATGTCAAGCAGGGGCGCCTCGAAGATGTCGTAGGCAGCACCCCACTGTCCACCTGAAGGCAGGGGATTCTGACAAGGTGTTCGGAAAGTTCAGAACTAAGGGTTACGGGGTTCAATATGGAGTTTAATGGTGATCAGAGTTCAGTATAGTGTTTGGGTTTTGGTGGGTTTAGGGTTTTGTTGGTGTTTCTAGGTTCCTGGTTTAGGGCTTGTGGCCAACTGCCAGGCTGACCGAGGGATCAAGGGTTTAGTGTTTAGGGTACAGGGTATCGCGTTTCGAGTTTAGGGGGTTCCCACCTTTGCATGGTAAAAATGTTTAAGGTGGCACCAAAACCGTCCGCGACACGCAAGAAGTGCACAGAACGAGGACCACTCAGACTAATATAGACCCTCAAAGGCTGGGTACTGACCGGTGAGTACCAGGACCCCCAAAGCATTGCTTCATGAACGACATCCCCGAGCTAGCTTTGCACCGGGACACTGCGAAGACAGGCAGCCATGGCATCGTTGATGCTGGCAGTGGGCAGCTCGAATCCCCGCTGATGGCACTCCTCGAAACTTCTCTGCATATAGTAGATGTAGGTGTATGTATTTATGTATGTATATGTATGTGTATATGTACAATATGTTTGTATACGTATATGTATGTGTATATATGTGTATGTGTATAACTATATCTCTATATCTATGTGTATGTTTATGTGCATGTATGTGTATGTATGTGTTGTATGTGTATGTATGTATATGTATATGCATGCATGTATGCATGCATGTATGCATTATGCCTGCATGTGTGCGTATATGAATGTAGATGCATGAGTGTGTATGTTTATGAAGTTCATGTGTATGTTTAAATGTATACAGTGTCGTACATAAACAGATCCTTACTAATCCTTACTGTGACATGCACCCATTTGCTGTGGCCCTTGTACAGCAACATCCGCAGCAAATCGAAATGATCAAGCGTTGCACACGTGCAGGTGCATGACATGCTTTCTCTCTCTTCAATCTGCCATAATTACAGTGCGTCGTTCCGTTGCAAGGGAAAGGAAGTTCCTGCAGACAGGAGACACCCTCGCTGCCAATATGGTCTCGAGAAGGTTGGACTACGTGTCTTCACTATGGCAACCCTAGGCCAACCCGAAGTTCAGATTATGGCTTGCTGTTGGTGTCTGCTGGCTGCCAAATTCGAGGTCGCGCGAATCACAAAGAGAACTCAGAGCTGCTTGTTGTTTCAAAAGAAATCGGCGGCTGCTGGTTCCGTTTCTTGCTCAAGCCCTTCTTGAATCAATTGCGACAAGCAGGGCATGAAGGCTCAGAGCATAAGGCTTCAAGTGCCTGCAGAGCAAGGTGCTCAATCACTTGCACCTGAAGCCCAAGTTTCACCCTCCTGTCAAACATTCCAGAATGCAATGATAACACGTGCGAATCAGAGATGTCTGGGCATCCTATGACAAAGAACCCGTTCTCCATGCTGCATATCAAGCCAGTGATTTCACTGAAATTATGCTAGTGGCTTCAATCCTTCTCCCAAGAGAAATCATCCGTGCACGTCACGGCACCAGCAGACATACCAAAGATGGCTGGATGGATGTAAATAGCTCTACATCTTGGCGTGGCAGCACAGGGCCAACCTTGACCGCCGCCACTGCCGCGCAAAGACGACAGGTGCGAAAATCGAAAGATGGGCAATCCAGGACTGCCCCCTCAGGCGCTCGTGACAAAAAGATATCTGCTGCCCAAGACTTCGAGCATGCACTGCGTCTTACCTCCCAATCGCATATTCACTACATACTATGACCAAAACCGCTAAACTCAACTCTAGCTGGGTCTTCGGCACCGTTTAACCCTAGGTTATGGTCACGAGCGGAGCGTGAAACTTGTCACAAAGGAACTGTACCAAGTATCACCACCGGTCTGGTGGCCGTGCTTTGTTCAGATTGCCCCCACACTTCCCTAAGGGTCTAAGGGGTTTAGGGTTTAGGGGTTTAGAGTTGAGGGGTCGACTGGTTCTCGCATACCACAGCCAAACGACAATGATACACCTTCTGCGGGCATCTGTGCACGAAAAGATCTCTGTAGCAACAAGCAGCGATTTGGCAACCCAAACGGTCGCCGCTCAGAAATCCACCCCGAAAAGAAAGCCTGATCCTAGCCGCTAGTCTCGCTAGTCTCGGACAGATTTTCTATGATTGTGCCAGGCGCCATCTCTAGCAAGCTTACAACCTACTGAAACTGCCTAGGCCTAAACCCCAAACTTTGCCCCAAACCCAAATCCCTTAGCGACCCCAAATCCTACTGAAATCGTCTCCAGGCTTCCTCGGCTTCCTCTGCCTTTTTCTCCCGACATGCAAGTCCCAGAATGTCACTCAGAGACCGCTGATCGTGAGCCGTCGTCAAAACCTCCCCCAAGGGCGACACGAAACCTAGCCGTTTCGAGAGGAGTGGTCGAAGTCCCGGCACCATCAACTTCCGTGCATCCTTCCAGATGGTGCCGGGCTGCACAGCAACCTTTGAAATCATCTCCCCAGTGAGCTTTCGCAGAACCAGCCGAAGAACAGTGTCTTCAACTTCGTACATGAGTTGCACAAGCGTGGTGTTCCAGACCTGCAACATGTACTGCCATGTTTTGCGTTTGCCGGTTGTGTAGCTGTGCCAAAAAATTCGACCTGGCACCGTGGTGTCCAGAAAACAATCAGATAGGGTATCTGTTACTGTAACATCTTTGAGGTGCAGCGGGAGCAATTGAAATTGACCCGCTGGCCCACTCTGGATCTCAAACTCACGCCGATCCTGCTTTGCCGGATTGTTGACCACCATCATGAAGTTGAGCAGCGGATCTTCAGGAGTTGTAACAATGTAGATGTTGCCGGTCTCCAACTCCTTCCACCTGCCGAACAGACTCATCGAAACCGCCCCGTTCATGCCGCCTGTTGTAAAAAGTACGTGAGAAAATGGTGCAATTGCTGAGGGCTCGAACCAAAGCCTACGGCACGGCAATCGCTGCAGCTTGACTAGGTGACTAGCTGCTATGCTGTTGTGGTCTCCTGTAAAGGTCCTATCGCTGTTGCCGGTACCACTACCATTACCATTGCGGCTGCTGCTACTGCTGCTGTTGCTGTTGTGCAGTAAATAGAGCGGGTTCTGTTCCTGTTCCTCCACGTTCTCACCTCCTCCTACTACTGCTTACTGCTTCCTGCTTACTGCTTGCTGCTTACTGTTCCAGCTTCCTGCTTCCTGCTTGCTGCTTACTGCTTACTGCTACCGCTACTGCTACGGCCACTACTACTGCTACTGCATCTGCTGCTACACCTCCTCCTCTCCAGCTCCTCGTCCTGCTGCTGCTAAGCTACAACAACAAAGACCACTGCTGCTACTACTACTACTACTACTCCTCCTCCGGCTGCTGCTGCTGCTGCAGCTGCTGCTGTTGCCATTACCGTAAGTATGACGTTTACATTTTCACTGCCGATACTCTTACTCTTCCTGCCATCAGCATGAACCTTTTCATTGCCATTGTCAGTGTCATGATCATGGCCAGATGTCCTTCTATGACCAGTGCATTCATGCTTTCTGAATATGATGCCTACGACCAGGGTGAGCATAAGGTTGCCTATGACGAACAGCTTGCTTGTTCACTAAGGTTTTCGCTCAGGTCTATACCCCCCCCCCTCAGAACAAAAATAACATGTTGAGTATTCTCTCGGGGTTTATATGAGCAAAAACGAAGAATTCATTCCTAAGGAGACTATAGATGTGAGCATGGCCCCGAGAGGGCTCTCCTGCAGCAGTTGCAGCGCGTGCTCCCAGCGTTTGCCATCTGCGGCTGCACGCAAGGAGGCCTGGCAAAGTATGATGATGACCCCCCAGAATAGTAGAGGGAATTATTTAGGCCACCATAGTACCCTATTATAGATCCCGTATAGACCCCTTTAAGGATCCCGCATGAAGTTGCTGAGGCCATCCTGCTGGATTTCGGGTCCAGGGCTCATGTGCGAAGGTTGGATTGGTCTCGGGTCTTCTTGTTGCTACTGATGTCACTAGCAGAGAGGTGTGTCGCCCCGTGCAGAAGCGCTCCTGCACAAGAAGTTCAGATGCCTTCGAGAACAAACTCAGCTAAGGGGCCTATTAACATCTCCATGAGGGTAGCAGAGGCAAACCCTCTTCCTTTCGAAAGTTCATTAAAATAACCTTGTAAGTATGGTCCCATTAAGCGCTTTGTTCTCGATGAGGGTCAAGACCAGAAGTTCTGGTTCTGAGAACAAACATTAAAAGAAACATCGCAGCATGTCAGGGTCATGAAGACTGGGCCCTAGAGGGTATACTTGGAGGATCCTGGGGCCTAGTAACTAAGGTTAAGTAGCAACGTAACTATACTTGTAAATAAATCTAGCCTTACTTACTGAGTCCCATGATCCTCCAAGTAGACCCTAAACCCAACAAAGATCCGTTTAAGGAGCCCTGTAGGGCGGGTTTAGGATTTAGAAGCCTCCGAGGGTTTAGGATTCAGAAGCCTCCTAGGGTTTAGGGCAAGCCAGTTTCTAGTGTAGACTTGCGAAGGGAAGCCCGTGGTGTGCAGGTACCTGAGAAGCACAGTGAAGTCAGAGTAGGATCTACCCAAAGGCCCCATGGTAGTTCCTTTTTGGGATCACCTTCTAGGATTCTATATATGAGCCCCCCAAAAGGAACTACTTTGGGGCCTTTGGGTAGTAGAAACAGTATCCATAAACTTCCTAAAGCCTAAACCCCAAATATCCTGAAAATTGTGGGAGCTCCCAGGGGCAGTTTCCACAGAACCTGATCGAGAAACCCATCGGTTCCTTTCGGGATTCTGGGGTTCTTTAGTTCGGGGTTTACACTGGGCATCTAAGGACTCATATATTAAGGCTTTTGGGCAAAGACCATACTAAATAAGGCTTTTGGGCTATTTTGAGAGCTTAGGGTTTAGGGCGTGGGGGCTCAAGGTTTAGTAAGGAGACCTTGTAGAGATCCATGTCTGGTCGCATCCTCTTCTGCCGCACTTCCTCGGGCTGTAGATTGTAACTTGTAGGGTTTTAGAGTGTAGGGTGCAGGGTTTAAGGTTTAAGGTTTTAGGGGCGCAGGCTTTAGGGTTAGGATTCGTGGTTAAGGGTTTAGGGTTTAGCTAAACAACACGTTATGCTTGAAGACACGTACAGCACTGTTCAACTGGTTCTGAACTGCGCCGGTTGAGCAAGCCATTCACAGCGTTGCGGCAGCGGACTTGTCGAAAAGGTGTCTCGGGCTCTACAGCACGAGCAGGAACTTACAATGGTAGAAGCTTCCTGCATTCGAACCAAGCTGGGACGACCAAATTGATCTGTGACCCTGGGCCCGTTAATTGCAGGCATGGTTTGCTTTCCTCACAATCCTTCGCTGGCCAGCTTCTTCCAACAACCCGGGTCTCAGGTAGCATAGCCCAAGGCCTTAGATTTCTGACACCATTTTCTATCATGCATTGGCACAAAGGAACTCCCAAAATGAAGAGCAAACCGGTATTCCGGTGGACCTGGTTCACAGCTTTACCTGTTGCGGGGCTCAGTGTCGCCGAAATTCTAAACTCTAAACTCCTAAACCTCTAAGACCTAAGCCCAACTAGGCAAAGTGAACCCCAATGGATCCTGGATCACAGAGCGCCAATCCCTACGAATCAAGCGTTTCGATACCTGTATACAACTCTTATACAAACCGTACGAACCGTGGTCCGCTTTTGTTTAAGGACTCACACAACTTCCCTACAGTAACTCCTTATAGTAACCTTACATGGTAAATCTTGTAACCCTATGATAGCCTTACGCAAACCTTACGGTCATCTTATGGTACTCTTGTGGTAACCTTATGGCAGCCGTATGGTCATCATTTGAGCTGTTTTTTTTTGTTATGGGCGGTTCTTATCCATGTAGAGCCTACGCTGGGCTACGCCACTCTACGCGCTATCCAGGCCCACCATACGGAAAGCTCCCTACGCAGAGATATCTCGAGCTATGATGGCCTACGCAAGCCTACGCGCTATGGAGGCCTAGGAGGACTTGTCTTCCAAAACGTCGAAGCCGTAACGTATGTTCTGCTTCCGTGTAGATATAATTAGCCGGCTGCGTGAAAAAATCGAAGCAACCTAAGTAAGGAGGTCAAGATAAATGATTAAGAAAGCGACTCCTAAGGCTACGCGGAGCCTACGCAAGGACTACGCCGTGCCTACGCGAAGTGCAATCAACTACATCCGATTTTGGACCTCCTCGAGGCCTGTTGTAAAACTACTTACGGAAACTGGAACTCTATTGTGTTGCATGGGCCCACGTGCCCTGGGATGCAGTCATGGCACGACTTCGATTAATTGTAATACTAACTGCATCTGCTCAACAGGAGAAAGACTCAAACATGGCACAAACAAACCTCTTGCTCCTATCTTAGCACATTTCAAAACATAGCCTACGCAGCCTACGCAACAGGTCGGCCTACGCAAGGCCTACGCGCATCTACGCGCCTCAAGGAGAATGGCTACGCGCATGATGTTGGATCATGTCGGATATTCTGGTTTATATAAACTCCAACATAGCTAAAAAAACGCTGCTCATTTGCCGACCCTATCGCAATGCTGATCGTAACTAATCCCCTGTAGCAGGTAGCACCAGCCCTAAACCCCAAACCCCTAAACCCTAAACCCTCATACCCTAAACCATAATCCCCTAAACCCTCATACCCGAAACCCTCATCCCCCGTAGCACCAGCTCATTAGCTCACTGGGCCCCACGCGGACAAGAGCTGGAGCGCCTGCGGCAGCCAAGGCTGCAGCGGACAAGAAGGTCTGAGTCTACTTGCAGGTTCATGGTTCATGTTGGTATTTATAAGGCTTCCTTTAAGGGTTCCTGAGGGTTATAAGGGTTCTATAGGGTTTAGAGGGTTTAGGGTTTAGGGTCTACTTGGAGGTTCATGGGTAGTTATACGTGGGTTACAAGTAGGTAGCTATACTTATATCCCATATTAACAAGACTTATAACCCTACTTATAACTACGCATGATCCTCCAAGTAGGGAAGGCGCATCCGCCTGGCAAGAGTTAGGTGATCGTGTACCTGGGGATTCAAAAGCCGACTGTTTCGGACGTCATACCCTCTGATAACGGTTTAGGGTTTAGGGTTTTGTCATAAGCTCCGTCCTTGTGGATTTGAAGTCACAGGTAGGTTCTGCAGTTTACCCGGGAACCCCACGCACTAAAACGCCTCTTAGCAGAAGGACGGATAGAGCGAGAGAGAGAGAGAGAGAGAGAAGAACCTGTCAACCCCGAAACCCCCAAACCTTCAACCCCTGAACCCTGAACCCCTAAACCCTGAACCCTAAAACCCTCAACCCTAAACCCCCTAAACCCTGAACCCTAATCCCTAAACCCTAAACCGAAGCCTGGACTCCTGGATAAGCGGAAACGACAGCTTTGTTTTGGCTCTACTCAGTAGGGCCTAGCGGGTTTAGGGCTTATAGGGAAAAATGGGGTTTATAGGGCTTATAGTCTTATAGGGCTTATAGGGTTTAGGTTTAGAGGGTTCATAGGATTTAAGGTTTATAGGGTTTCGGGCTTATAGGGCTTAGGGTTAGGTTTAGATTTTAGAGTTTGGGGCTTCGCATCTGAACCCTGATCTAAGCGGTGAAAGCCCCGAAACCCAAACCTCTGCCAGGGCATCGGCCTGTTGCCACTGCCCCTCGGCTGCACAAGCCGCCGCAGCGGGCCCGAGAACAGCCACTGATGGTTCCTGACACGAGAAGGTTTTGGGTTTAGGGTTTAGCGCAGGGCTTACGGTTTACGGATTACAGCTCAGGACCCCGCAACTAAACCCTTGATCCAAACCCACATTATCCTGTGTAGGAAGTTCGGAACCAAACCCTACTTTTTTGTGTTGTGGTGTACGGTATATTGCCCTGGGTCGTACACATTAAACTTGAATCTTGAACAAATTGAATCTTGCACCGTCAATCGTGCTACTCTCGTTTACCATCATGGCAAACCCCCAAAATTTGCAAGATGTCCTATGGAGCCCTTTTACAGAAGCCAAGCAAACGTTCGGTCCTAGACTCTGCCCTCAAGCCAACCTAAATACTCAGACTGATGAAAGTCAGGGCTTGGGGTTAAGGGCCCACAACACAAAACTCTAAACCCCAAACCCTGGGCCCTGGGTTTGGAGTACAAAGTGAAGCTACAATCTGCATTTGCAGGGAATGCTTGGCTCCGTATTGGCTATTCATACCGCCAGCTCCTCAGGCATCTGTATGACATTGCTCGCTCAGGTAGCAGCCATGTAGCATGAGCTTCCCGTACTTGGACAAGGGTGGGAATCAAGCCAGTACGGAATACTGTAGCATATGATACGACATACCTTTCAGAATCGGGCTCAGGTAGATTGTACTCTAGCTACATGCAGGGGTTGAAATCGGAGCAGGGCGATGAAGCATTGAGGCTGAAGCATCAAGTGGCCGACTTCCCTCCAGGTAATCTTACTGTCACGCAGAACTCGGCAAACGAAATGCATGCTGAAGATTCGGGTAGTCTGCTAAGAACTATCTTTACCCTACTTCCACCGACCCTAAACCCCAAACCCTAAAGCCATACAGTGACCCCTTGAGTAATCTTAAATTTGAAGGAACTCTTAAATCTCCTAGAGGAGCCCTATAGACCCAAAGCCCTAAACCCTACATCCTAGACTCTAAACCCTAAACACTGAACCCTAATCCCTGACTCCTAAACCTTAGGGACATGTACAAAACGAACGCTTCGCTGTCGGCTTGCACGTCGGGCCTTCAGCTCTTCCAGAAAGTGTAAGCTCTGCCTCTCGATGACGGTTTAGGGTTTAGGCTTTAGGACTTCGATTAAAGCATAATCAGGTTTTAGGGCTTAGCTCGTTTTTGACGGCTCGGCTCTTGTCCGACTGCGACCACGTAGAATTATCCTTGCTGGGAATTTCGGAAAAAAGGGTTCAGGATGCCAGTAATTCTGACAAAAAGCTGACAACACTGGACGGCACTTGGAGGTTCACGGGTAATTATGAGTGCGGGTTTTAAGTCCCCGAATATGGGTGATAACGAGAGCTGCCCTACTTACAAAACTACCCATGAACCTCCAAGCAAGAGTGACAATCATGAACATTCGTACCCCGTTTTGTCTTTCATGTGGCTTACAGCAGCCGCTGGCAGGTGCAAGGGAAAGTGTGTCAGTTCGTGTCCAGTCCACCTCGCGGTCCGCTACTTCGCTTTCTGGCAACCGCTGATCAACGTTGTAGCGGTGAGTGCGATAGTGACAACAACAACAACAACAACATCAACAACCGCGACGACAACAACCACGGCAGGGATATACATCTATGAGTACAGCCGTGGTACCGGGATTCAACTCAACCAACACGTATCTGTTCGGGGCTTCTGGCTGCAGTCGATGAAAAATGAGGCAGCCGTCACTGCGAGGTATCATTCCGGTCATCATGCTCATCGTCTTTGTGGTCACGAGCTGCAGGAAAGACATCGCCGTCCTAAGACTCATGAAACCTGAAACCCTAATCCCTGAAGCCCTGCTCCAAAGCATAAACCCTCGCTCTGTTTACCTGCTTGCCATACTGAGGTGCAGAAGACAGGTCTCTCTCTCTCTCTCTCTCTCTCTTTCTCCCTCTCCCTCTCTTCTTAGATGAGAAGCGGATTATACTGAAGTTGGGACCCTTGCAAGCAAAAAGCTTAGTTGTTTCTTAGGGACTACAGTTGACTACAGTACCAAAAAGTAAAAATATTTCCAAGTACCCCTAAGTAAAGCTTGACCGATTCTAACCGGTGTTTTGGGGTTCCCTTGCCTCTTTAGCTCTTTATGCAATCGTGATTATCCTCATCCCTGGCTCCTTAGCTCCTTCAATATCAGTGCTTAGGATTTTGTGAGGACCATCACGAGCCTCCAGGCGCCCGTAGCTGCCAAGGCGTTTGACACCTGAGCAGGGCGACCATACTTGGAGGGTCTTTAGGGGACTTAGTAAGGGCTCCTTTAAAGGGGATTCTAAGGGTTCCTTTAAAGGGCTCTGTAAGGGTAGTATAGGGTTTAGGGTTCAGGGACTTAGTAAGTAGGTAGTAAGTAGACTTAGAAGTACCCTAAAAGGGACCCTAATTGGCGTTTTGGTACTTGAAAGTCCCTAAAATAACGAGTTACTAAGTCCACCGGACGCTCCCAGTACTTAGAGCCCACCTCAGCGGATGACGAGGACTGAGGCCTTGGTGTAGTTGATGGTCGACGCTGCAGCGACTGCCACTGCCACTGCTTCTGTTGATGATATAAAACCTGCATTACCCATAACAAGGAATATACCATAATCCCCATAGTTTAGGGTCCTGAAGGCCATGCAGGATTTATATCGTCAACCGTTCTGCTACTGCTTCTACTACCAACACCTTCACCACCACCACCGCCACCACCCGCAACAATAGCGCTACTGTTGATGAAATAAATCCTGCATAACTTCCAGGACCCTAAACTATGGGGATTATGGTATATTCCTTATTATGGGTAATGCAGGATTTATATCCTCAACCGTATCACAAGGTGTTGCCATGTGTAGATTGTTTGGCCTTTTACATGTTCAGAAAACCCTAAAGCCTAAACCCCTAAACCCTAAACCCTAAGCCCTAAAGAAACACCAGGCGCCCGTGAGACTTCGGATAAGAAGGCTCCGTCCGGTGATCGAGGCTCGAGTGTAGGGTTTTAAGGTTGCTCTTGATTTTTTGAGGGCCGGGGATTAAGCTTTACCTTAACCTACCAAAACCTACAAAAAACTAGGGTCCCTATAAAATTCCATATTAGGGTTTATAATAAGAACCTACAAAAAAAGCTACGGTTTGGCAGGTTAAGGTAGGGTTAAAGTTCGAATCTTGAAAGCCATGAACCCAGAACTTCGAAAAGCGATCGGCGCAGCCTGAAGCCGCAAATCTGATATGATCAATCTACGAATCCTACCTGGACCTGGGCTTTTAAGTAACCAGGGAGCAAAAAGTATAAACTTTTATTTCATAATGGTTCCATAAAGAAAAAAGTATTAAAGTATGGTACTCCAAAGCCCAGGGACCCTATAAAAACCTTCCTGCTTAGGGATCCCATCTTGAAAAGGTAGGCTATTAGTTGATATTTGGGTCCAGATTGGGTTGAAGACCTCCAAGTGTGCCAAGCTTACCTTTGGTTAGTGGGGAATGGAAGCATGGTAGTAACAGTAGCTATAAGCGTACAGCATTCCTCCACCTAACCAAAGGTAAGCAAGTCCAAGGCTGCAGCCGTCGGATAGGTCGAGGCTTCCGGAGTGAGGCCGTAGTTCCGCATCTCTTCATAAAGCGTCAGCACCTTCACTTGGAAAAACCAATAAATTTTGTTCGATCCCAGAAATACCCTTACAGTACCCTTCTAGTACCCTTCTAGAAACCCTTATAGAGGACCCTTATATAGAAATCCGCTACCAACCCTAAACCCCACCCTAACCCTAAACAAACGGATCTGTGAGAAGACTTGGCGTTGCGAAGATCGAAGGGCTAAAAAGACCTTCCCAGCTGTCACGTTCATACGGACTACATTCATCAAGAGCCATTTAATTTGAACCAACCTTTTCACTAACACCCTCAGGCCCTAAAGCAGAAACCCTAAACCCCACCCTGAACCCTAAAATGCCCAAAAGCCCCCAACCCTAAACCTAAAATCCTAGACCCTAAAGCCCTAAAGCTTAGGTACGGCCCCCATACAGTAAGAGTCTATAATGGCGCTACTATTCAGGTCCTACTGTATCCATATTATGAATATTATTCCACTATTGCTGAGTGGGGGCCGTACCCAACCTAAAGCCTAAACCCTCCTAAACCCCTACGCCCTCAACATACGGTTGATGATATAAACCCTGCCTTACCCATAATTAGGAATATACCATAATTCCCTTAGTTTAGGGTCCTTACTTGGAGGGTCGCGGGACTTAGTAACTGGTTATTTTCGGGACTTATAAGTACCATAAACCCAATTAGGGTCCCTTTTAGGGTACTTATAAGTCTACTTACTACCTACTTACTAAGTCCCCCGACCCTCCAAGTACTCTAAACCCTGAATAGAATCCCTATAGATCCCTTCATTACCCATAATAAGGAATATACCAGACCCATAGTTTAAGGTCCTTAAGGTCCTTAAGGTAATGCAGGAGAACTTGGGGTCCGCTAAACTGCCCTGCCTCCTCCCACTGCTGGCTCCCCTCACAGCAGCTGATGGCTGCTGCATAGCCTGGCTTCATACGATTTTCAGGGAGGGTTTAAGGTTTAGGGTTTAGGGTTTAGGGCTTATACGATTTTCCGGGTCTAGGCTTTCGGGCTTAGGGGTTTAAGGCAACTTACCATTGTTAGTAGTACTCTTATTATTAAGCTTATGTTTCTTTTCAAACTATGTGCTATTCAATTATGTTTACAGTTGCCAGTACTGTTAATGCTAAGTATTTATTGGCTTTTGGCTGGGGAATTAAGGCTTTCGTTGTTTGTCTGTTTTGCGTCAGCGTGCAACTACAAGCCCTGCAGATGCATGGTTTAGGACTTAGGACTAGTGCTGATGATCGAACCCTCAACCTTAAGCCCCTGAACTCTAAACCCCAATGCCCTAAACCCTCACAACGCCGACTGACCGCGACGCATACTAAGGAATCTCAATACTAAACTAGGCTTGTGGCGTATATTCTGTACTAGACTGAAACAAAGGAGACAGGATGCAGAAAAGTATGAGTGTCTATTGAGACCATCCGAGACCGTTGCATTACCCTAATCCTCCACATACTAATTTACAAATCTACTATCCGAAACCCAACTAACTAATCACTAGATCCTGTGGACCCCCTAAACCCTGAACCGTAACCCTAGCCTCAGCTTGCATATCGACCCAAAGCCCTAAACAATCCACTTCCGCAGGCAAGTCGCAAGCTGAGTCAGGCATTTCGCGGTGCCAGATGTCCTCAGCAAAGCCCACGTAAAGGGTTACAAGTCCTTGGCGACATGAACCCTATAGATGCTACATCTGCGCATGTAGACGATAAAAACATCGGACTATATTATAATATCTATATATGTGTATATATATATATATATACATAAATAGACATACTATCCCAAACCCCTAAAAACCCATAAGTACATCCCATCATGATAGCAATGCAGCTGAGTCACCCTTGCACCCACCCAAAAGCTCAGGGCCAAGGGCCAAGTATCGCTAACCCCTGAACTCCTAAACCCTAGATTCAGGCCGAGCTTCTTGAAGAATGGCCTTGGCTTTTGCCGGCTGGTGGCCATCGTCGCCTCAAGCATCATGCTGCTAGGAGTGAGTTTGGAGTTTAGGATTTATAGGGGTTAGGGTTTAAGGATGGTTGGACCGAGTTGGAGATTCTGGGCGTGGAGTTTAAGATTTCAAGGCTTTTGGTGGTCTTGGGCTTTAGGGTCTAGAGTCTCGAGTTCAGGGTTTGCAGGTTCAGAGTTTGAGAGTTCAGATGTCTTAGCCTTGATGTTCCAAGGCTTCGGATGGTTTACGCCTTTACGCTTTAAGATTCAGGGTTCTTCAGGGTGAAGGCTTGGGATGCGGAGCATCACCCACCGCAGGCTCCTGATTATACCAGAAGCTGCTTCAGACGCTCACGCAGTGCTCTTCTTCCGCCCAAAACTCTCGCATCCCGAATCGTGAAGACTTAGGGACTAGGGACACCAGAATGATGGAACGAACGCCGGCAGAAGAATCCGAAAGTCAGGGTTCGGCTCATCTCTCCGTCGCAGCGTCGTAGATTTGGTGTTTTTCAGTTTAGGGCTTAGGGTTTAGAATTTTTTGGAGGGTTTAGGTTTGGGGTTTAGGGGTTTCAGAGTTTAGGGTTTAAGAACTACTCGGAGGTTCAAGGGTAGTTACAAGTGGAAGTATAAGCAGGGTAGTTAAACTTTCATCCCATATTAGTGGACTTATTGCTCCACTTATAACTACCCATGAACCTCCAAGTAGTCACATTCCCAAGCGGTTCTGGGTGGAAGAGGAAGTACTGGTATTCACCGGAGAATAACTTGGGCCCCTTTCGGATTCTACCCATCCTCACAATAACCCTGATGAAGTCCTGAATCAACAGTGCTGTGGATACCTGACCCACCAAAGCCCTGGCTCTTCGTCGACATACAGTAGGATCCATTAAGAACCACAGCCCACATGAATACCGAGGAGTCTGTGCGGAAGGTTCCTACATTGTCAACAAGGGATCCTACAAGACGGTTGTAGAACCCAGACACAACTTACGGCAGAATCCGCAAACTCTAAACCCTAAACTCAAACACCCTGAACCCTGAACCCTACCTGGCAGAATTGAAGTTCATTCATTCTGCTTCCAGGTGGCATGCCCGAAGCACTGCCCGAGCAGCGGCCAAGGAATTTTGGCCCTGCCTTAGACTTGAGATGATATGCGAGGTGGGGGTTTAGGGGTCAGGGGTTTTAGGCTTAGTCTCGGGAGTCTAGCCCATGCCACATATCTAGCTTATGGGGCCGCTGTTGGGGCATAACTGAAGGCCGAAACTTCGGCACAAATTTCCGGCCGACATGGGCATGCAGCTCGGACCCTAATCCAGCGCATGAGACATGGATGCTTTAAAAGCCACGCCAAAGTCAGTGAACTACCCATGAACCTCCAAGTACGTAGTTCTTAAACCCTAAATCCTGAAACCCCTACGCCCCAAACCCTAACCCCTATTTAAGCCCTAACCCCTGAACCCTCAATTGGTTCTGGACTAGGGCCACTGGTCAAATATGGTAAGCAGTATGGGCAAGCCCCTCAGCGGGCCCCGTTGGCACAACCTTGCGTATACATGGGCACGGACTGGTGGGGGGTCAAAAAAGCAGATTCTCAAGCCAACGGACAGACCTATATGTAGACATAGGCAAATCCATGCTTCGCGACACTGACACATTTTCGCTCCCTCCCGTGAACATCAAGGACACATGAACAACCACATGTTTGAAAGCATGCATTCATATATCCTAGATGCTTGCATGTACGGATGGATGGATGGATGGATGGATGGATGGATGGGATGGGATGGATGGATGGATGGATGGATGAATGGATGGTTGTTCGGATGGATTGATTGATGGATGGATGGATTGATGGATGGATGGATGGACGGACGCATGAAAACAGGCATACATGCATGCATGCATGTGACACATTTTCATGCTGTATCACAGATGTCACATAGTGCATGCATAAGTATATGAATGTGCAGAAGCGTCGGTTTGTTATCTGCTTACGTACATACACACATGCATGCATCCATACACACATCTATCCATGAATACATGCACACATTCACACTTGCATATGTACGTACATTCTGCATGCATGCATGCACTCGTGCCCAAATACACACAAACACACACACACAAACCCTTCGGTGGCCAATGGCACTTCGATTTGACTTGTCACAACTTCAGATGCAAGCGGAAACCCCCAACCCGACTTCGGCGAATCTTAAGAGGCCAACAGTGTCTTTTCAGGTTCGAAACGAGTATGGCGAGCCCGATATCAACACTCAAGACTGGAGGAACACAGGGCTCTAAGTACTTGGAGCAGGTACATGTTGCAATCATGTAAAGAGATGCCGCGAAAAGGCCAAGTCACCGTTGCATAACGTCATAGAGATGCAGCGCCTATCGAACACAAAACAGCATTCTGCGATTGAAGGTCTGGGGTTTCGGTTCTATGTTGCAGGGCTCTCTAATCCGGGTGCGTTCTTTAAAAGGTCCATAAACCCAACACGAAATCGCAAAACCCTACTAAACCCTAAGCCCTAGTGTCAAAGGGACCATGAAACTTCGAAGACTCAGCAACCTTCCCAACGCCCAAAGGAACACACAGAGCTGTGGATCTTCCGTTTACTGGTTTAGCGCTGTGGAGTCCAGGCCCTGAAGCTTTTAAGAGGGTCTTTGGTTAAAAAGGAATGTCTTTGACTCGGATACCCAGTAACCTAAGAATAAAAAGGCCTCTCTTTTTTTGGGTAACTTTATAAGGAACCTAGGACTACAAAAAGGGAATAAGGGTACTACTGGGCATCCTAGTAAAGAGGGTTTCTAAAAACCACCCTTTTTAACCCGGGACTGCGGCGTTTAAGGCATTATGTGCTCAGGGGCCATGGGTATCTGCTTCAAGTTTCAGGGAGCAAGGTTTCAAAAGCCTCAAACCGTAGGATTATAGAATTAAATGGGGTTTAGGGTTTGGGGTCCCTAAACCCTCAACCGTTTCGTGGATTTTGGAAAAGGCGTCCCTGGACACACAAAATACACAAGTCCAACCTGCACAAGCTCGAGTGGGCTTAGGGTTTAGGGTTTTCGATACCTCTTCGATCTACTTAAAACAATTATCTAGGGCTTCTTCTGAGTTAGACCCCACACTTCTGCAAGCCTCCTGCCATTGGCCAGCGTTCTGGCAAGAGTCGATGACAACTGCTATAGTTTCCACCTCTCACACCCGGAGGTGACAAGCATTACGGAGTGCAGATGCAGACTGAACAGTATTTGAGGCTACACCCTTTTGTCCTAAACCGCGTAGTATACAATAACGGACAATGGAAACTCTACTTGGACCTTCATGAGTAGTTATAAACGGGGTTATAAGTCCCCTAATATGGGTTATGTATAAGCATAGTTGCCCTACTTATAACCACACTTATTACTACCCATGAAGCTCCAAGTGGGCCCTAAACCCTATACCCCTGTAGAATCCCCTATAGATCACTTTAAAGGGACCCTTAAAAAGGAACCCTTTTTAGTAGAAGGGCAAGGTGACTCTGTCCCTGTCCTGGCCAAGGGATCGAACTGCAACAATACCCGCCCCCCCAAAAGAACAAGATTTTGGGCACAGCCCCCCGCCCTGTAACAGTCTACTTTATGGGTCATAAAAAGGGCTATATAAATACATATTTTGATTTATCTATTTATGTGTTTATGTATATATATATATATATATATACAAAAACAAAGTGTTAATATTACATAATGTCTAACTATTACAGAGGGGGGACAGTCACTACATGTACTGGACTTCGGGAGGTAACGACATCTACACGTTTCCAGTTTGCACTGAATTTCTAAAGATGTTCGTTAGTTGTCAAGCTTCGTCTTGATCGAAGCCATAAAAGCCTCCATCAAGACTTATGGAATGCATGGCATGATACATACAGGTTCGAAGCGCATGAAAACATGCAAAAACAGTTATACACATGTATGAATACATACATATATATATATATATATATATATATGTATGTATGTATGTATGTATGTATGTATGTATGTATGTATACAAATATACATATATACATACGAGTAAATCCCTGTGTGTATACTCCTGATGCTGTATTCACCAATTGCTCAGCTGTACTTCAACATGTTCCTTCACCTACATACATGTGTACATACTGGTATATATACACACATATTCACAGTATCTACACACCTACCTACATGCATACATACAGACATGCCTGCATACAATACATACATGCATGCATACATACATTAAACATACAGTATTCAGATAGCCTAGAGACATGTCTGCAAACCTAGATGTACTTCTCTCTCCAACCATTGTGTCTATATCATGAATGTTACATGTGTGTTTGTGCGCATGTATCTGCGGATTGTCTGTGAACAGGCACATTGACAATGCGCACCCATACCTGCGGCTACAGCGACACGGCTGCCTGGAGCTCATCTACGCAACGTACACCTGCTCCGATTCCGATAAAAATAACACTGGTCTATGGCAACAATACATGTACCCAAAGCACATCTTGAGAAACATCGACTATGTCATTGCGTACGCACATCGACATATATGTATTTATGTGAGCATGCATGTTTGGGATTACGTATGTATGTATGTATGTCATGCATGTATGTAGGTATAGGAAGGCAGGTCGGTCGGTAGGTAGTTAGGTAGAAAGGCATATTCTGTGTGTGTGTGTGTGTATGCATTACTGTATGTATGTATGTAGCAATGTATGTAACTGCATGTATGATTGCATCCAAGTATGTATGCATGTATAGTACATGGTCCCAGGCTGACGCACAAAGCTCACATGCTTGTCGTAAAATTTGCGCATGCATGAACCTCCATGCTGCCGCCTCTGGAGACATCGCAGAGTTCCACATCTCCCCAAGAAGATGAAGAGCCTCGCAGGTTGAAGCCTCTCAAAATTTTGAAACCTGCACCATGAGTCAATAAAAAACCCTATAATTATTACATTTAATTAGCCGAAACCTCAAACCCTGTACACACGAGCTCTGCAACATGAAGTGCTGAAAGCAAAGTCCGCACTTGTGAAGAAACCTATGCGCAGAGATCCGGTCTTGCGGTTGCTTGCAGCTTCTACGGTTTAGGGTTTAGGGTTTCAATGCAGATAGAGCCAACCTTGAAAGAGGATATTTAGTCTCTGAGGCCATGCTTCTGCATGACAAAGTAGAAATCCGCTTCATCGAAGCCAAAATTATATAATCTGATAGGCCAGAGCTAGGCAATAAATCTGTAAACCACGCGTGCCGCATCCTGAACCTCTCACCCCCAAAATTATCTGAACCTTAACCCCCTGAATCATTGATCCCCAAGCCTCTCGAGCCCCGCGTCCCCGGTCCTAAACCCTGAACTCCAAGCGTCTCTAACTGCCACGGCCGCAAAGCTTAAACTCCAAGCCCCTGCGCCCCAAGGGAAAACCTTGCAGCAGCCACTCAGAGTCCCCACTCCAGGAATGCAAGAAGCCCAAGGCAAAGGGCTTCTAGCGGTTTTATAAGGCCTGTAAGGACTGCATTGGGCTTTTGAAGGTTTTTGTAGGGCTTTTGTTGGTGGTTTCCTTTATACGTCATTTTTTGGTTATTTTAGCGAAAAGTAAGAACCTTGACAACTAGATTGGGGTTCTGGGACTACAAGGGCATAGCGGCATAATCAGGCTGAATTTTCTGACCTGTCAAGGACACGACTTACGGACATTAAAACCCCAGTGCAGGTCTAGACTGTGTTTGTGTCTTAGGAGACGTCAAACGGCCATGTCTCTGTGTGATAACAACTACCAGCATCACTCGCAACCAAACCCCACGCCCTAAACCACTAAACTCTAAATCCCACAGCAAGAAGTCCAGTAAGGTCAGTAACTCCTGTAGCCGGAGCTCCGTATCAAAACAACAGAAAACAGCCCTAAACTTCGATACCGTAAAGACTAAATACCATTGATAGCCTGACAAACCTCAAAACACATCCCTTGCAAACGAAGCTGCTTCAGCCCACTGTTTCGCTTCGCTGCAATTCCGGACGGCCGCCGAATACCTCTGCTGCTCTTGGGCTCGGTTTCGGATTGAGGCTTGGGATCCAAGGCTGATGGTTTAGGATTTCGGGATATCTGGCTTAGGGCTGACAGCAGCTTCAAGTTTTATGGTATAAGGGGTTTAGGGTTTAGGGTTTAAGGTTTAGGGTTTAGGGTTTAGGGGTTTAGGGTTCATGGGCAGATTGCATGGCTTATCTCGTCTGAAACGCTGCTCAGGGTATATGAGGTGTGGAAACGGCAGTGTACTACCAAGGTCCTCGGTCCCTATCAAACAAACGTCAAGGCTTAGAGTGCTTGGGCGCCTCAGACGTTCTTGGGGTTCGGCTTTTGGGCAGGTTTAAGGCAAAAGTGTTTCGGGGAGGGGAGGGAGCTGATTTCTGAACCCTGAAAGACTTTAAAACTTGCCTATTTAAGACGATTTAGGGTTCCGGGGCTTAGGGCTTAGGACGACTTTGTAACAGTACATTGTTGTCTGCAGAAATTGCTGGTCAAGCTTTCCGCTTTACGGCTTCCGAAAACAATCATTGCCTTTTCGGTTGTACTGCTTAGCTTGCGATTGACAAATGTTTTTTTTTTAAAGTGTAATGGCTACCTTGCGGCTCCTTGACAAATGTTTAGGATGCAGGGCTCAGCGCATTCTTGGTTTCAGGTCTGTGGGACTGGAACTCGAGACTCCAAACTACCCTAAGGCCCCGAAGTAGTTCCTTTTTGGGGGTTCGTATATAGAATCCTTTCTGGTAATCCCCAAAAGGAACTACTTTGGGGCCTGTAGGTACTTACATTCTGGGCTGCATGCCGGACACGTGCCAGCCTGTGGCTGGAATCCGCGCTGCCTTCCAGATGTGCGATTCTTGGCCGGTAACGCCAAACCCTAAGCCGTTTTGGGTGATCCTGTCAGCCGGGGGAGGACTGCCCGCTATTCAAACCTTCTTCGAGGGTGTGGATTTATTTGTGCTCTCGGGTCCTTTTTGAGAATCCGTTAATCTGGTCCGGATCCCGTTTTGAAGTTAGCAACCCCGACCCCATGCAAAGATTGAGGCAGACTTTCCTAACTGCCTCAAATTCTCACGACGTTCGGGGGGCTATCCAAACCCTGCCTCGCGAACCTTTTTTTTGTGCTCTTGCAAAAAGTTCCCCTCTGAAAATCTGCCCTGGTTGGCTTGATCCAAGGAAAGTGCTGCACTGCTGTTGCGCTCCTATGAACCCTAAACCCTAACCCAAACCCGCCTCATGTCCCTCAGCAGCTGCAGCTGCCTGCAACTTGGAGCTCTTTTCGACACTTCTCACAGGAGGCTTCCGAACCCTAAAGGGCCCTTTAATAGAGCCCTTACGGTCTGCCCCAAAGGTCCTTTTAATAGAGCCCTTACGGTCCACCCCAAAGGGCCCTTTAATGGAGCCCTTAGGGTCTATTTCGGGCATGCTAGAGGGTAGCTGGGGCTCTTGAACCTACTCATGACCTCAAGAGCCTTTTGGCCCTCTGGGTTTATGGTTTAAGGGTTTAGGGTTTGGGGTTTTGGGTTTAGGTTTAGGGTAGGGTTGGGGGGCTTAGGGTTGAAGGGTTGAGGTTAAGCCTTAGACCCCGAAAACCTTTGGACTCCGTCTTGTTCCAAGTTCGCTTGGAGACACTGGTAGGAACGGCTGCTGAATCCCCCTGCTGTTAACAGAAACAAGTGCCCCTTAGAAGGGATTGGGAAAGAAGGGCAGTCAGTCAAAACATAAAGTTGGAAGATACTCGTAAATGATAATGATAGTTCGTACACCGTAACAAACAACACTTGAAGCAGTAACCACGACCGCAACAACAGCGCCCATGGTCTGAAAGATCGGGCTTATGAGCGATGAAAACACATATCTAAGTTCCTCGAATGTCTTCTGTGAGCTGAGCTGCTCCCTCCAGCGAGGTGCATCGCAGGCGCGTGCAGCTGCATCGAGGGCGGCAGCAGTGGGAGCCAGGCCAGCTGAGCACAGGAATTTAATTTAAGCTACCATAATAGGGATCTACAAAGGTTCCTTTAAGGAACCTGTAAGAGTCAGGGCTTTACTCTTGGTGACACGAACTCGGGCCTCGGGTACGAGGCTTTGGATGTGTTGGGTTCATAGCTCACTGATTCACGGTTTGGGAATAGCAAGATCGCACCTGAATCACGGCTGCAGCTACCAGCCACCACCAGCACAGGCGTGACAAGCATCAGCACTTCCATCTCGCACCACCACCACAAATCAAAGCACCTATCGCCGCCACCCCAACGGCCACCACTCCGGCTGCCGCGAAAAGAAACTGCGACAACAATAACCACCGTTACTCTCTTCTTCAACAACCGGGCCCCAAAAAGTTCAAACTTTCTAAGATAGCGCTAAAATGCGAGGTCAAAAAGTTTAAAGTTCCCCCGTTCGCTCTCTAAGGTTGCAAAGGATAGGACAACACCCACGACAACGTCCGAAAGATCGCCTGGAGCCCGAGCCGACAGCAACAAACCTGGGCGGCAAGACCCGAGTACTCGCTGGAATTGAAACTGCAGAAAGACTCGCAGCAGCAACCATTAAACCTGAAACTCACCTAGAACCCACCTGTAGCCGAAAAGACCTACCTTTTTGAGGATCTAGATATAGAAACCATAATAAGGAACCCTAAAAAAGTAGGTCTTTCCGGCTACAGGCAAGCGCTAAACTCATCTCAACCCATCCCACCTCGGAGCATACTCCTGTAGACCTCCAAAGCTGCTTCGCCCTGTCGCCTGGCCGCACAAGCCTGAAACGAAGCTTTTCCAGAGGGTTTCGAGCTTAAGCTTTAGGGTTTTCTTTAATTAATCTACAGTTAAGTTAAGCCTTAGGGTTAAGGATTTAGCATTCAGGGCTGAAAACTTATCTGTCTTGTCGTGCTGTTACGCACTCACGCAGGTCGTTCACAATTAGGACAAGGTGTTTGAAATAGTATTGAATTGTCGTACACTTCTAATCATGCCTCTAAGGAGATTCCATTCCTAGCTTTTTCGACCCCAAAATTATGTGCTGGCCGTGTGGCACTCACTATGTCCGCTCCACAGACTGTTCTGTCAAGCTCTGCGAATTCACGTTCGTATTTTTATTGGACGAGGCGATCGATTGTCGGTGGGTCTCAACATGCCAAGTTCAAACTGATGGCGACGGTCCCGAAGAAAAAGCTAGACAACTGGATGACGTGGTCTATATAGATGGTATGGAGCCAGCGAACCTGCCAATGAAGATAGTAACCGTGACGAATGTTGATTCCAGCTTTTTAAAGGCAGGGAAGGCGTGCAACACTTTCGGTCGCATACAACCCTAAACCCTGAATAATAAACCCTAAGCCCTGAACCCACAAGTTCTCAAGGCGGAGAGCATGCGATTGAGCTGTGAGGCTTTGGGTCCCGCGTCTCAGAGCTAAGAGTGTCATGTCCAAGCTGTGCGAAACAGCCACATCCCGTCGTTTGTGATAAAGCAGAGCCGTAGACTCACACCAAGACACGAGTCCAGGATTCCGGTTGGCGATTTGATGTCTACCTATAGTCTCCATGGTAGTTCCTTTTTGGCTAACTAAAGACTATATTATAGGATCCTAACCATAAAACTGGATAGCCCAAACAAGGAACTACAATGGAGACTATAGGTAGGTTCTTTGATGTAAAAGCGTAGAATTTGGCTTAATTCCCAATAGGTCTTGTGGGCTGCTGTCTGTGCGGTGTTTGCGATTTGAGCTCCGGGATAGGGGTATTGCAGTGGAGATCTCTGAAACCTTTGTACAGTTGCTCCCCGCCCTGCTCTGTTGAGTCCTACATTTCCTATATGCAGATACTGTATGTACCCGAGCGTACCCTGAGCTCCAGAAAGCAACATCTTAGCCAGCTCCGAGTGGCATTGAGGGTAGCTGTGCAACTCACGATATCAATGGGTGGTGAAGACCTCGGTGTGTTTCGGTTCTGATCTTCGGCATCAAGATGAACACCAACAGCGGCGGAATCATAGTTGCCGTGAAACACTCAAAAAAACCCTAACCCCCTAAACCCTAGACCCCTAAAACATAAACCCAAACCGTAAACTGAGAACACCCAGGCCATAGTTGGACACCCCAAAACCATAACTTGACGCCGAAGATCACAGCTTCCTTTTTTTCTGAGCTCCTTTTTGGTAAGTCCCGGCCTGAACCCAAAACCCGGCAGACTCTAAACCAATGCCCTTCCCCGACTTCGGGGCTTCATATGGGAGTTATCGAAAAATTGGGGGGGGGCCCTAACATAAGACCCTAAAGAGTCGGATCCTCATTATAGGGGAACCCGGAATAAGGGGTCACCTAGTTTTCGGAAACTCCCATATGGCGAAGGCATGACAAGCAGAGCTAGACCACCATGCCCACTAAAACAAGGGCTTCGGAACCTGCGCATGCTCTGATACGAATAACGAGAACAATAACACAACAAAGAATATCAGTACTAGTAGTTAGTAATCATACTTACAGGAGCAATAATAACCGTAACAAGATAATGCTAATACTATTTTGGGGTTCGGAGGCATATTAAAGTATGTTTCTATGGTGGAACCCTACGGAATACTACTGGTAATTGATTATTCATGCCTCTATAGCAAAGCTCAAACGAAAAGGTAGGTCTAGAGCTCTGCAACTGCACTCAGCCTGTATGAACTCGCAGTCACCAAACAAGAGGACTGACCACACACACACACACACACACACACGCGCGAATCCCTGAACCCTAAAACCCAGAATCCAGCCTAAACCAAACCCAAATCACATAACTAATTACTCCTACACCCACACACCTAAAGCCAAAGACAAGCCGCAAATCACATAATCACTCCTAAATAAACCAGGCGCCTAAAGCCAAAACTCAGCCCAAACAGGATCTGCTTCTACTATATAGGTGTTTCTAGTAAACTTCCCCTAAACCCTAAACCCTAAACCCTCTTTTCAGAAAAAACCAAGTGGCTGCCGCATCTCGCGGAAGAGCTTCAGGGCCTCTTCCCAAAGGCCACCCAAAGCGTAGCTCGAAAGCCTGGGTCGGCTCTAAAGGGATCCTTTAAGGCTTCCTTTAAGGGATCCTTTAAGGGATCCTTTAAGGGATCCTTTAAGGGATCCTTTAAGGGATTCATTTAAGGGATACTTTAAGGGATCCTTTAAGGGCTCGTTCAAGGGTTCCTTTAAGGGTTCCTTTCAGGGATCCTTTTGGGGCTCCTTTGAGGGATGCTGTCAGGGCTCCTTCAAGGGATCGTTTATATAGGTGTAGGTTTCAATCCCGGTTTTAAAGGTTTTATGGGGCTTTATAGCGAACTTTTGTACACAATGTTTACAGTAATGTGTGAGGTTTTACAAGAATTTCTAGGATTTGGTGGAGGCTTGCAAGGGTGTCAGGCAGGTTTTGCATGTTTGATATGGTTTCATGGTTTCACATTATGGCTTTATGGGGATCTATGAGTATGGCACAGGGTTTTACAGGAAATACCCTTCCTGAAGCTTCCGAATAACAATACGAAAATGCGCCCCAAAGCCTCTGGCTTGAAAGAGGCTTAGGCTTACCTTTGGTTAGTAGGGAATGAAGGAATGATAGTAATATATAGTATAATAATACCCATTCCTTCATTCCCTACTAACCAAAGGTAAGTAGGGTGAAGGTTCATTGTTGTTATGCTCGAGCGTCAGAGCTCAATCTTTGTCGGGTGCTTTCCGGCATGGTTTGATTTAGGTCCAGAATCAAGACAGGTACTTTGGCATTGAGGGTATAGTATCGAGTTCAGGGAGGGGTTTGGGATTCGGCAGTTTGAAAGGATCAACCTGGAGGGAATCAAGGGCGTAATGTACGAGGCGAGATGACACCAGTAGTGTTGATGCTTACGGTTTGGATCCGAAGGAGACGTGCTGACGATTTGGAACTCCGAGACTAATCTCATCTCAACCCCGTGTCAACAAATATTCAAGGATCCTTAGGCCCTAAGCCGTTGATACTCCAAGGCTCAATCGTTGAGGTCCTTGCTTTGCTGCTGCTTCTAAGAACGAATGTGGTGGGCATAACGAGGGGAGCATGAAGCTGAGGTGCCGCTGCTGCCAGGGCTGTTGCTCTTGTATCAGTATAAGTATGTGCATGCTTGTGCCGTTGTTGTTAGTACTTAGTGCTGTTGCATTGCACGATTGCAACACCAATATTGCCGTTGGTGAGGTTATCCATGTAGCATGTCGCCGCCGGCCAAGCTTCCGCTTTACGTCTGGGCTGTATATGGTAACTTCATGCCGGTGCGCAGCTGTGTCAAACCGTCAAGGGTACAACAACAACCTGGGTGACTATCATGGTCCCTTCGGGGAACTCTATATGATACTACTCTTAATACTCCACCTTGGAGTTTGGGAACCCCATCAAAAGCCACCCTAGTCTTGACAACCACCCATATGTTAAGCTCCAAAGCCTGGACGGCCTTTGAAAATTTGATCTACAGCACCTTGCAGGAGTGGTTCCCCGAGTGTGCTAATATGGCACATTATTGTTATTAGTATATGAAAACAACTATTATGTTATTACTATTATTAGTATAGACTTTTGTTCTGATTAGTACTATTACCATAACAACAAGAATCCTGAGGACAAACTGAACCCGACTAACAACTCGAAGGGTCCAAGCCGCTACTTGGCTCAATATCCTAAGCAAAATCCTGGGGGCTTAGGCTGTAATTGGGGTTGACTCTATAGGCTCTAAAGCTCAGAAGCAAAGCACCTAAACCCTAAACCCCTAAACCCTAAACTCCTTAAAACCTACTCTGACGATTGAACCATTCCGAGCGTCGCCGCATTGCATGAAACCGTGTCCAAGCGAGGGCGATGTCTCATGTCCTGATGCGTGGCTATACCCCCCTTGGAACCATTATGGGGTTTGGGGTTGAGGGCTTTGGGTTAAGCGCAGTAAGGGGGAGTTCAAGCGCGTTCTTGGTGTATATTGTAATTGGTGGCAGGGGGGGCTTTCCTTGTGGCTGGCGCTGGGATGAAGAGTTTCGGATTTGAGGCTTTATAGGCCCCAAGGCCCAAAACCTAAACCGTAAGCCTGAACTGCGAAGCCTGCATGCCCACATCTACGAGAGCAAGTGTCGAGCGGATGTCAGATCGTTTAACTTGCAGCGTACTCATCTCATAAGACTGCAACTAACATTGTCGGCTTGTGCATTTCTGACTCATATACTTCTGGCTGCAAAAAGCCAGTGGATCAGAGTTGTCATTGATCTCAGTACTGACAAAGGTTAGCTATTGAAAACGCTGTTTAGTTCTATACTACACTGTTGCATGCGACACCACATCTAATTAACATGGTAAGTCTGATCATGGACAGGAACCTCGCTAGCTGCTGCTGTTGCTGCGACTACTACCTTGACAGGACCAGACACCCACAGGCAATGCGACACTTGACGCGAATGGCACCCTGAGGGTCCATGTATCCATATGAGTACACTTTGACCCCACAGTACGTATATAGGGACTACATTGGGGCCTATGTATATACCATCGGAGAACATGGACCCTCAAAGGCCAGGGATCTGAGTCCTGAATGCCTCGGGTTGAGAAGCCCCGGCAGCTCGGATCTGAGAAACACCTGTAGGGTTTAGGAGCACTGATATTGGAGGAGCTAAGGAGCCAGGGATGATGATAGTCACTGTTGCATGAAGAGCTAAAGAGCCAAGGGAACCCCAAAACCACCGGTCAGTCAAGCCAACTATCCAACATACCAAATATACACCAAAAAATTGAAGTACCACCTAAATATCCCCAAATGTTCCAAGATCCCCCTTCACGACTGCCAAGGCTCATCGAAGAGGCGCAAAGCATGCTCCCACTGCTCGCTCTTCACCTCTGCAAGGCTTATAATCGGGAGTCGCCGGAGCGAGGAGACATGTAAACGTTATAGGATTAGGGTTTGGGGTTTAGGGGCTTAGGGTCTACTTGGAGGTTCATGGCTGGAAAAAACGTTACTCTAAGGGTCCATGTACCCAAATGGTAAAAACTTTGGCCAAAATGTGCCTATGTAGGGAGTACTTTAAGGTCAAAGTATATACTAACTGGGGACATGGACCCTTAGGGTTGTAATTTAAGAAGTCATCATGGGTAGTTACAAGCGGGGTCAGAAGTAGAGTAGCTGCAAGTATAGCCCACATTTTACCCTAAGAATCCGTAGAGCCTACTTAAAGAAGCCCTCCATTGTAGTTACTTTTCCGGTTTGGCTTTCACCAACCTAGTTTCAGAAAGTCATTCCGGTAGTCCAAAGCTGGCGGGTATTGAGCTCTTTGGGTACCCTAAGCTACTTGATGGTGCCTGTGCTTGGAGAATCGTGGCCTTCATTGCGACTGAAGGATTATCAACCATGCTCGACTACGGAAGCAAAAACGATCAGCCAAACGCTTTTTGGCCATGTGTCACATGCCCACATCGTTGCAGTGCTCGTGACACCATCGATTTGGACGCCCGACCTGATCCGTTTGGAGCTGGACTTCTGTTGCTCGGGCTACCCTAATCTTGAAGCTGCATATAATTACTGTGTTGGGTGTTTTCACGAGTCTCGGGCTTGCGTAGTAGTTGAGGGGCACAGGGAGTGGGATATAACCCTGCATTGGCAATCGTTAACCTTTAACTACGATATTCGTGAGGCAAGAGAACAACGTCACAGGATCATGAATCCTCGATGTTGCCGATCAGCATGATGCTGCAACACCACTGTTAGCCACGATGTTGGACAGCAACAGATTCCCAAAGCAGTTTCGCTCGATTAAGCAATCGTTGCATCGTCCGCTCCAGCGTGGACGGGGTTCAGACAAAACTTGCAAAGGCAAGGGACTGGATGATGACAGCAGCTCGCGCTTGGAGGACAGGTAGCATCTTGGGCTTTCTAAACTACCATCCATCGCGTCACGATCGCAATGTTCTTTCTGTCCGAGGGTACGGAAAGCCACTCTAGTTTGGAAGCATCCCAACGGGTGGAAACAAGGAACAGGGCTGTTGGCCGCGGCTGACTGATGGTCACATAAAACACGGTGTCATAAGGCTCAGTCTCGCTCCAGGCCATAACCGAAGCCCTATGGTTTGTGCGCGAGCTGACTTCTAACTGAACACTTGAGCTCAAGGTAGCTCGGCTACTAACAAACTGCACCTGGACACAGCATGACCGCCTCCATAGAAACCTGAACCCGAAAACCCTAAGCCCAAACTCTGAATCCTAAGCCTTAAACCCTCGACGGTCGCCGAGGTGCTGCCGCAGCTCGTCAAGCAGGACCAATGCTTGCCTTGATCTATGATCTGTATTGCTCATAATCATAATGGTAGTTTATTCATAATCATAATGGTAGTGCTAGTAACAATCAAGGCAGTAATGCACCACTACCCAGAAGAAGAGAAAGAAGAATAAATGAAAATCATCCAGGGAAGGATAGCGAGAAATTATCAATGATATTGCTGATACAGAAGAAGACGGTGGCTGATAAGAAGAATCAGTATTATTAACAAAAAGAACCACAATGATATTAGTAACCACCGATACTAACAGCAGCAACACTAACAACGCTAATGGTAGTAACAGTAAAGATTGTAATAACGGCAACAATCACGCTGGTTATAATCGCTACATTATAATCGCTACATTATGGCAACCATAGTGGCCACCATCGCATTCGTTGTTGGTATGAGTACTGTTGCATTGCTGCTCTTATTGTCACTATTGTTGCTAAGTGGTTCAACTGCTCGTGCTAACTTTCTGTTAACCGCATATTTGCGTTTTTGTCAACATGCCTATTCTGAATATGACTGCGACGGTCATTAACATTGCTGTTATCACCACAGAGTGTGCCTTGCTATGACTGCTTATGGTGCCTTGCTACAATTGCTGGAACTCCAAAGCCAAGCTGGCTGCCGCCCTGATTCTGACGGAACTTTCTTTTCTTATCTAGCGAGCTTTGCATGGAAGTAGGTAGAAGCACAAAAGGAAGTGACCGAGCTGCAGGCATGCAACAAACCCTGAATAAGAAAGGAGAGGTGTCGAAGCAAACCTCGGGTCGGACAGCAAGACAGAAACCAAGACGAGACACGAAAGCAAGCAGTGCAAGAAGAGAGAGTGAGTTCCGCGAGTCATGATAGTGGCACATGCATGTAGTTCAAGGAACGGCCAACCAGAGTACAAAACTGAACAAACTTGGCACCTTGAACGATCGAAGACCAAGCTGGAGTACACCGCCTGTGCGGCAGTGGCTTAACTGGTGAACACAAGCTACAGACAAAATCCAGGCCTGACTGGATAGGAAGTGGCCCCCGACGAGACGACACCCTAAAAACTAAACCCGAAACCACCCAAACCCCAAACCCTGAACCCTAGACATGCATGGTACGACTCTGCCTTGCCTTACTTCCATGCTCGCCCTGCAAAAATACCATGTGAGAGTTTCCGAAAATAGGGGACCCTAGTAGAGTACCCTAAATAGCAGGACCCTGATCATAAGGACCCAAAATACTGTACCCCTAATTTTCGGAAAGTCCCATATGGCTTGCGGTAGCATGTGAAACATAGCATTTACGTTGGTAATCATGCAACTAAGTGTTGTATGAGACCCGCCAGAAACCGGAGGTCCTGAAATCCAAACCAAGGCGTAAGCACCAAAGCCTGCCACATGTCATGAGTACCGCGGAAGGCACTTGAACGATGCCAATAACCCCCCAGCCCCGGACCTCCGGTCATCCAAACCAACAAGCCAAACCCATCCAAACCCACACATCCCGAGAATGTCAAATCCCTTTAAACTAAGCCCAAATTCCAAGACCTGCTCATGCCTAAAAAGCCAAGCCCGCATTCAGGGTCACTGCAGCAGCCCGATTGGTTTCAGCTTGGCGGTTTTTGAAACTCAGGACTGCTTCTTTGGAGTTACCTGGGCTTTTAAGTAACCAGGGAGAAAAAAGTATAAACTTTTATTTCATAAGGGTTCCTTTAAGAAAAAAGTATTAAAGTATGGTACTCCAAAGCCCAGTTTCTATTGGCGTTGGATTAAGGTTGAGGGCTGCGGGTCAAAAACGTGGTGTCTAGCGATGTTGGGTGTTGAGACTTCGTGCGGCTTTAGGGCTCGTAGGTGTATACCCAAGGGTAAACGGAGGGACCCGTAATAAGGACCCCTAAGTATATACCCTTATAATATAGCTATTATATACCCATTATATAGCCCATTATGGGGTAGGGGTCCCCATTAAGAGTCCCTCCTTTTCCGCTTTGAGTATAATTACACCGAACTTGATCGCGGGCCCAAGCGCTGCCACTGCCTTCGCAGGCCCAACTCACGAACTCGTCTCCTCAGGATCCCCTTCTTGTGTTCGGGGTTTAGGGTTTAGGGTTTAGGTCTCGGGTTTAGGGTTTAGGGGTTTAGGGTTTAGGGTTGTTTATCTTACCTTTGGTTAGTAGGGAATGGAAGAATGGTAGTAATAGTAGCTATAATTGTACCCCTCTCCTCCATTCCCTACTAACCAAAGAATCCCTTCTTGTGTTTAGGGTTCCCAGACCCCCGGGAGGATCTAGGAAGTAGATCCCCTAATTTGGGGCCCTATACTACGAAGGGTACTTTGTACGAACCCCCATTAAGGGATCTACTTTTTGGATCCGGGTCTGGGTTTATAAGGGTTGCAACGCCCAACCTAACCTTTGAAGCCTGGAGTTTCTACACCTCGGAGTAGTCACAATACTCATATGTTCGTGCTCCTGCTGCTGCAACTGCTACTGTACATTGAAGCAGCATCGAGAGGAAACCATCACCCGGCCTATGAGCAGCAACATGAAATCTCGATGATGCTCATTTTCGGCATCGCATCACCATCGCCATCACCATCATGCCAACATCAGCATCATCACACCCGGAATCCTACAGCCCTGCAAGCCTCACGCGCTAGGGGATAGAAGACTGAGGCTGTTTCGCTGAGAAGCACTCCAGGAAAAAGGGCAGCGAATCACATTAGGCTTTCTGGACTCCGATGACAGCTCTCAGGTTTCGGCATACATGTTTAATCAAGTCTAATCACGTGGAGGGACCTTGTCTTAATCGAATGGAAGTATGTGTATATGTATTGCTTCATACACGCAAACATGTAACCATGGTAGATATATCGATAATCAATTTGCCAGGGATTTTTAGAGTGATAAACAGATGGATGGATAGGTAGATGCACAGATAGATACGCAGATAGGTAGGTAGATTGATAGTAAGCTAGCTCCACATTAAACACTGAAGGCTAAACACCTAAGCTATAAAGCCTTTGGTGATCCCTACACAGCGTGAGATCCTCTGAAGGCTTTTGATCTGACTAACATAAACATGAATACAAAATGCGAACAAATATACGTACAAATTTCAATAAGTAAATCACAACCTCTATGTATGAGTACATAACAATACATATACATATGTATATATATATATATGTATTTATATAGGCTATATACCGGCTTTGATCATTTGAATGGGATACTCCAACTAAAGTAAGGGACTTTGAGGAATCAGGCATATGGTCGAGAGGTCGATGGGGTCCCGACTGACTGCTTGCAAAGCGTCAGCTGCTTGTCGCGGATCTCGCCGGGCTCCGTTCGG
The DNA here is from genome assembly GCA_905221615.1 of Symbiodinium sp. CCMP2592. Lineage (NCBI taxonomy): Eukaryota > Dinophyceae > Suessiales > Symbiodiniaceae > Symbiodinium > Symbiodinium sp. CCMP2592. Next base: position 73,252 of record CAJNDT010005856.1, read on the forward strand.
GCATCCATGGCTCTGGGTTTGATTTGTGGCTTAAGTTAATTGCTTATTGATTGAGGGCTTTGGACTCACATTCCGTCTCCAATAACGACGGCCCGTCTGCGGGGTTCTTCCGGAAGCAAACAGTTGTCTCGCCGAAGCATCCTACACAGAAGAGTGAGCCTGATCGAGCTTTAGAAAGTATCGGGCTCTACCATGCACCCTGAACAGCAAGATCCTGCGTTTGAACCCAGTGCTTGCTGAAACTCCACATGGGCTTCAAGGACACAGTCCAACGCCCCAACACCCGTGTTCGTTGGGAGGTTTCAGAAACTGAGGGGCGATAAACTCTAAACCCAATTCTAGGAGGTGCTTTTAAAGCCTCTGAAAAATATTAGTCGGTAAGATCCTCTTAAGCCCAATAAGGGGAAATATAAAATGTCCCAAAGCCTTACCTAGTACTCCTTACAAGCGATCAGCTCCAGGGTTCCGCAGGAGACGTCGACGAAGCGTTTCTGCGGGTCTGCTCGGTTCATCCACAGACGGTTTAGGATTTAGGGTTTAGGGTTTAGGGTTTAGGATTTAGGGTTTAGGGTTTAGGGTTTAGGGGTTTTTTCAGTGCTTGGGTTCAACAGTATAGCGTTGCCTCAACAGTTATGGCTTTGGGGTTTGCGATGGGTTTCGTGTTTAGGGCCTATGGGAGCAGGATACACAAGGTATAGGGTTTGGCACAAACTCACGCCCCCCCCCCCCCAATCCAATACCAACACCCCGAAAACACGAGACCTTCAGACTTTGGGGATAAACAAAAACACATTACCCACACCCTTAGGTGGGATTTCGCCTTCAAAGATTCAAACGGCTATGCAAAGGTGCTCTTTGTGCCCTAGTCCAGGATTTAGGGCCTAATATCGGGGCCTTAATAATGCTTATGCTAGAATTATAATCCGGAGCCCGAAAAATAATGTAGGTAATTCTTTCGGGCCCTATACTAGGAACTTGAGTTTTGAGAGCGAGGCCAAACCCTGCTGGGTGCTGCTGAAGGGGAACGCCCATTTGTAGATTGTTCGGTGTCCTGAAGATGAAGGTTGAAGGCTTTGATATAGGGTTTAGGGTTTGGGGTTTAGGGGAGATGGGGTAGGGCCTTTCTACCGAGAGCGGAATTTGAGGGCATATCTCACCAAAATAATGGGACTACAAGGGTGTATGGTCACGTCTCCGGAGGGGGGAGGGTCTGCGGCTGAGTTGCAGGATTTGGGGGCTCGAGTTGGAGGGCTCTGGGATTCTTCAGTGTTTGCAGGATGTTGCGGACAGGTGGTGCAGAGCTCAGAGCTTAGGAAATCGGTATTGAGAAATTCTGCCTACCCTCAACCCAGAGAGCCCAATACCCCTTAATTGAGGAATACACCGTAAATACAGAATCCTATGAAGGCCTTACTAATATCCCTAGGGCTCCAAGTATACTAATACTACCTACTTTGGGGTCTAAAGTCTAGAAATGGTACTTACCTTGGGCTTTTTGGAGCCCCGGTGTATGGGTTAAAGTACATTCCTTACTGAAGGGGCTGGCAACCCCTGAAACTTGAATTTGGCGGATGTCGGATCGTAGTCCCTGTTTTAGAGAGAGCCGAGGGCTTAACTAAGCGGTATACCATCATAAAATCTTATTTTAAGGAATATTCGTAATTATGGAGCACATGAGTATCTATCTCTATATAAATAAATGAATGAATAAATAAATATATATATATATATATATGTCTCTGTGTGTGTGTTATGGGGCTCAAATACTGTGCTCCGAGGCCATGGCTGGCAATGACAGCCACCCGGCGGCAACATCGGAGAACTCTGCGGTGGCCTTGGTAGAGACTCTTTCAGCGCCTACTTGGAAGGTTTTTTTTTTTTGAATGTTTTCCCTTCTGGCTTATATAGGGTTTTCAGGGCTTACTTGGAGGTTCATGGGTGGAAAAATGAGGGGTTCTACGTCCCATAATATGGGTCAGGATTACTGTATATATAGTTGCCCTAGTTATGACTCCACTAATAACTACCAATGAGCTTCCAAGCAGGAGTTTACAGCTTCCTTAAAGGGTTCCTGTAATATCTGGGCCTTCATGATTTTACTATACTTTTGGGTGTATGTCCAAGTATAAGTATAATGAGGAGTCCCAAGCGATAGTATTACGATTTATTGAAGTCACCTATACTCTAAACTCTAAACCCCGAAACCCTAAACCCGTTATGGGTTTGGGATCCTGGTGCAGCGCGTCTGGTTTCTTGCATGGGCTTCGGGAGCGCGAAGCTCCTTCATAAGACACACCCAAAGGTTTGTGCTCGACCCTGACAGCCGACCGGGCCAGTAACCTTCAAACTGAGTTTTAAGGCTATGGGTTTAGGGTTTACAGTAGGGTTTATGGGGCTAACCTTCGAGTTCATAGAGCCGCTATAATGCATCCACAAAACAACAAACCAAATGGGCAGGACAGGCTGCTGTATGCAGGGGCCGGTCGGCGTCATGCTTCCAAGGGCTTGTTGGCCGTAGTGGCCAGGAGGAGGCATCAATTGCGATGCGTGCGGTGGCCTGTTGTAGGGAAGGAGATCGGATGTGGGAGTTTCCGAAAATGAAGAGTACCTTAATTTAGGTTCCTTATAATAAGGATCCTACTATTTAGGGTACTTTTTGGCCCCTACACTAAATCCCGAAAAGTAGCCCTTATAGTCCCCTTTATAGACCCATTGAAAAGGAACCCGATGTCGGCCTCAGCATTTTACGCATGCCCCCAAAGCCCAAATCGGCTTCCTCAGCCCCTTAGCCCGACCCTCGAACCGGTAACCCCAAACCTTAAGCTCACATACTATAGGGGCCTGAATAATTAGAATAGGGTTCCTTTTTAAAGGGGTCTCTAAGGGATGATATACAGGGATCTATGAGGGTACTATGGTTTAGGGGCTTCATAATTAGGATTGGTTGCCGAGGCCCATTATAATAAGGAATCCCCCAAAATGATATAGGCCCCTATAGTATCCTCACAGAACATCGTGGAACACTATGTCGCTGATGCTGGAGAAACCTAGCAGCTGACCGCCTAAGTATGCTACACTCGACACAGTGGCAAATTTCAAGCTGCTGAAGCCGAGTGTCAACATGTCGGTGTGGAGCTGCGGAGGCAGATGTGTGGCTTGCGGCGGTGCAGCTTGCGGGTACTGTGACTGCATCGCAGCCATGCTGGGTTGCGAAAGCTGGGGATGAAGTGGTTGGTGGTTGTGGGGGTGGCCTTGCCGGGAAGTCAGCTGCTCATACTGAGGCCGAAATTGTGGGACACCGGGCTGTTGATAAGGCCCTGGAGCATGTTGAAACTGCTGCTGCAGGACAGGGGGTGCCTGCTGTATCGGGAACTGAGCCTGCAGATGCGGCTGGCCTTGTGATTGCGGCATCTGCCAATTTTGGGGCACAGGCTGTTGGCTTTGCTGCTGGTACACCTGCTGCAATTGTGGATATTGCTGCGGAGGTGACTGCATAAAGTGCTGCTCTTGAAAAGCCGGCTGCATGCCCTGCATGGGAAACTGGGCCTGGTGCGCAGGGGCCTGGGGCGATTGCCAAACAGGCTGTTGCAGGTTCATTCCCACTTCCTGCGGTGGAGCTGCAGGACCCACAGGACCAGAAGCTGACTGTGGCTGTGGCACAGCTGGTGATCGGACTCGAGCTGCGCCTTTCGCCGCAGCAGCCTTCTTCCGGCTGTTCGTCGCCGTGCGAGAAATCCGACGCTTCGAAGATGTGCTGGCCTGCGGCGGCTTCGTGTCACGGCAGAGGTACACCGCAATTTCGCCTTGTAGCAGGGCATTGATGCAATGGCCCTCGATCAAGTATGCGACTGTGACATTGCCACTCGCTCCGGCTGGCGTGGTAATCTCCTCTGCCAAGATCGACTCAATCACCAGCCGGCGCAGAAGCCGAAGAACCTCTAGGGATGTCCCTACCTTATTGGGCTTCCTTTCACGGAGTTTATATGGGATATCCCTATCCTAACTTTTGCTTATGTGCTTCTTTGGGGCCCGAAACCTCCCTGTCACACCAGCCGTTGTTGCCCAGCAGCCCGAAGCCGGGTACGTCTTGCCAGCGAGCCAGCTTCTGATGCTTGGCACCGAGCAAGGCATCACGAGTCGTGTTCAAGGTAATGGGACTGCCACCTGGGTGACCCTAAACCCTAAACCCTAAACCTTAAACCCTAAACCCTAAACCCTGGGTGGTTGTCAAAATTAGGGTCCCTTTTTGGGGTACCCTAAATATTCGGTGCCGTATTATATTAAGGACCCAAGGTAATGGGGCTGCCACCTTGGTTGGGCCTATAATCCCCCAAAGAAGGCCCAAGGTTTCTTGATCAGGGTCCTACATTAGGTACTTCATTCTGGCCCTCAATGCCCCCTAAAGAGCGTAGAAATTAAGAACCTCTTGGAACCAACAGAGGAGCAAATGCAAAACATACCAATGGAGCTAGCCACCATGTGCGGGGAGGCTGCGAACTGCGCGCAAGAACTGTGCGGCGATCTGTGCTTCTCGCGTCACGTTGTCGTGATGAAAGGTTGTTCCACTACGAGCAGCCTTGCAGATGTCGCACACTGCAGGCCCACCTCCACAAACGACCTGGAGAATACGCGAGAATTGAAAAAAATAGAATAGAGTTGGGGTACATGCCACGATCATACAATATACAACTAATATCAGGCACCCCAAGGAATAGTATTGAATACTACCTAATCGCGCAAGCTCCTAGAATCAGCAGTGGTTGGGCTGGTATGCGTCCTAGGCTGAAACCCTCATCTTGGGCACGAAGACTGTTCCGAACACTACTACCCTACCCTACCCTACCCTACCCTACCCTACCCTACTACCCTGCCCTACTACCCTACTACCCCAGCAGCCTGCTTCAGCTCACCTGCACCGCCAAAGTAGCGCGCGATGAGGCTTCTGCGACATTCCCGGGCTTCCAGGTAGCCGACCATGCCCAGCAAGCGCTGAGCTGTTTTCTCGGTGTGTTCCACCGCCTCACATCTGCGAGACCCTAAGACGGATCTAATGGGCTGAAGCTATACCCCAAGGGTCCAAGTAGTCCTTATTCATAGTTTTGATACCTAGAAAGGCCCTAAAGTACTGTAATAGGGAGAACTTGGACCCTCTGGGATAGGGGATTGAGCTCTAGCGTGAGCAAGACTGAAATCCTCACTCGGCTCGGTTTGGGGCGCAAGCTGTCGAGCGAAATTACCTATAGTCTCCGTTGCTTTCGTTTTAGGATCCGGACCCTCAACCTTGGTTATCGAAAGAAAGAACTACTGCAACGGACTCCACACAACCCAAAATCCATAAACTAAACCCTAAACCCCAAACCCTAAAGCCAAAACCCCAAAGCCTAAAACCCCAGCGCTAAACCCTGAAACCCAAACTCTAAACCCCAATCCCTAAACCTTAAACCCTTCCCACCTGATTCCTGTCACCTTGGGCGAGGTTCTGGTGGCGCTTCTTGTCCTGTCAAGCTTCTGTGGCTTGGCGTTTGGGGTGTAGGGGCTTAGGGTTCAGGGCTTGGGGTTTAGGATTTCGGGCCGTTTATTGTTTAGGGTTTCAGCTTCCTCGCTCTTGTGCAACTGGGCCGGGGGGTGCGGGGCGGACTGGTGCGGGGCGGACTGTTTTGTGAAGCCGAGGGATGTAGGCGGATGAGAGCTTTTCCTCGTAGTCATAGAAGACGATGCAGGCGGCACAGCCTGCCCAGCGACGGAAGGGCCGAGTGTCAGCTCTCTCGTAGTTTTCGTCTATCCCTAAGGCGAGTTAAAGATAGTAGTTTTGTAGGTTGGCATCTGGGAGGTGTGTTCTCATAAGATACTTGGAACTTAGGGGAATGACAGTTCAAAACACAAGGATTCGACAGCACTGGGATCTCCTTCAACTGAAGCCCAGACCCAATGAACTTGGGAGCAAGCCCCAAGCCAACAAGGACCCCTAGTAACACAGAAACTTAGATTCTCAACAAGCTGCCATGAACCGTGAAGCCAACATCCTAAACCATGAGCTCTACCTACGGTCGCCATTTGTATTTAGGATCCTATAAGGTAACTCCCAAAAAAAATTGCCTGCAATGAAGACTATAACCACTACCTAAAACTGCAAAGCCCTCAATCCGGAAGCCGCAAATCCGGCAACCGTAAACCCCAGCTACTGAAGCCAGGAATCCTCAAGCCTCGATGGTGCAGAGAACTCGGCTTTAGGGTTCTAAACCCGGAAGCTTGAGGAACTACGGTGGATGATAGAAATCCTGCACTACCCATAATAAGGCATATACCATAATTCCCATAGTTTAGGGCCCTTAGGGTAATGCAGGATTTATATCATCAACAGTAGGTTGCCTCAAAAGGTGGGATGAAGGTAGGTAGGATTACTTGGAGGTTCATGGCTAGTTATAAGTCCGGTTATAAGTAGTGTAACTATACTTATAACCCCTAGTAGGGGACTTACAACCCTACCTATAACTACCCATGAACCTCCAAGTAGGGACCCCTTGCATAAGGATTCCTATTTTGGGATTCTCCCACCTACCGAAAACCCTTTACTAAACCCTAAACCCCAAACCCAAAACCCCAAACCCAAAACCTAAACCCCAAACCCAAAACCTAAACCCCAAACCCAAAACCCTAAACCCCAAACCCAAAACCCTAAACCCCAAACCCCAAACCCCAAACCCCAAACCCAAAACCCTAAACCCCAAACCCAAAACCCTAAACCCTAAACCCTAAACCCCAAACCCGAAACCCTGAAACCCAAAACCCTAAACCCCAAACCCCAAACCCAAAACCCTAAACCCTAAACCCCAAAACCCAAAACCCTAAACCCTAAACCCCAAACCCAAAACCCGAAACCCTAAACCCCAAACCCCAAACCCAAAACCCTATAGATCCCTTAAAGGAACCCTTAAGGATCCCCTATAGATCCCTTTAAAGGAACCCTAAACCCCCCTTCTATCTCACCCTTGGAGCCCTTTGAGACGCGCAGCCCTTTGAGCTCCCGGCGCCCGTCCCTTCCGGCTCGGCCGGCCTCTTGGTAGTAGCCTTGTTTAGGTTTTAATGTTCCTGTAAGGGCTCCTTGAAAGGGTTTAGGGTTTAGGGGTTTAGGGTTTAGGGCTTAGTGGTTAGTGGTTTAGGACTTGGGATTTAGGCTTCTAGTTGGATTCTGTAGGGTGCAGGGTTTTGGGAAGGGTTCAGAACTGCAGGGTTTGCGGTTATAGCCTTCGGGACTGTGACCGTCTTGGCATTAGGTTGTCATTAAGGGGGTTTCAGGCTTCTAGACTTCCGTGTATAGTGTACCGGGCTCAGGTTTTAAGAGGGCTTAGGGCTAGGATTTGCTTTAAGAGGTTTTGGGCTTAAATTGGTTCTAGTGTTTAGGGCAAGTCAACGACAAAAGGTTTAGGCGTCGGGACGTTATCGGGCCACGCCTTTTCCACAACTCAGAGTTGCAAAAGAAACCCAAAGCTCCGGCTGATCTGTATTGACGGTCCATCTTTCCAGCATGTTGAACAGTACTCTCATTGCTCCATGCACAAAGCCCTTAGGTTCATGGGTAGCTACAGTGGGGTTGTAGTATGGGCATATTTGTAGAAACCCTTCTTTTAAAAACATTCAACACTACCCATGAACCTCCAAGTTAGCCCTAAAACCTACACACCACCAAACCCCGGAACTGGAAGCCTTAAAGCCCTGAACCTCATCGCTTCAAGATTTCAACAAGGTTTCTTACAAGCTGATATTTAGGGATTACGGTTGACGGTTTAGGGCTTCGAGTTTAGAGCTGCTGTTTATCAAGAAGTGCCGATGTTGAAAACGGTCAACGCCATGATCGAGGCTATCATTCCCCCAGGTCTGGAATCTGAAAAATCCTGAACCCTAAACCCCAAATCCTGAAGCCCTTAAACACGTTGCAGTGAGATGACCGATGGCCTTCAAGAGACTCGACCCTAAACCCGAAACTCTAAATCCTCATCCATTCCAAGGTCCCAAGCACAAAACTCTAAACCCAAAGCCCTAAGCCCTAAAGCCCTAAAGCCCTAAAGCCGATGGCCTTCAAGAGACTTGGGGAAGGAGTGGTGGATCACAAACCGGACCTCGGGCTTGGACTCTGGTACTGTTGATGATGTAAGTCTTGCATTACCTTAAGGACCCTTAACATACCCTTAACTATGGGAATTATGGTAGATTCCTTATTCTGGGTAATGCAGGATTGATATCATCAACCGTATCTTCCGTCTAGGTCTTAACCCCTAAACCGCAAGATAGACTGTCTGGTGCTTAGTAGTGAATGGGGGAATGGATCCCTGTAGCAGTCCCCATATAATCCCCAGTACTGGTCCCCATAACCCATTCTCCATTCCCTACTAAGAACCTTTATAGTGCCCTTATAGTAGCCTTATAGACCCCTTTAAAGGAATCCTGAACGGACCCCTTTGAAAGGAAGCCTTAAAGGAACCCATTCCCCCATTCCAGACAGGAGAAGCCTGAATGATTCGGAATGGCAGCCCTCAGGGTTCACATTGCCCAGAGGCTCCGAAACCCCGTAATTAAGGAATATGCCTAGGGAATCCTAATATGACTCAAGGTGCATTCCTTTATTCAGGGGTGTTGGAGTCTCTGGTTATAAGCATAGTACTCGCAGGATCGGGGGACTTTGTAACTGGTTATTTTAAGGACTTATAAGTACCATAACTCACAATAAGGATCCCTTTTAGGGTACTTGTAGGTCTACTTACTACCTACTTACTAAGTCCCCCGACCCGCCAAGTATAAGACCCCCCAAAGCCACGACTCTGACTCTGAAGCCCCTTGGAAAGGCTCGAAGTTCATTTCTCACTTCTTTGGGTAGTATTATTAGGGAGACCCCTTAAAGGGTACCCCTTCTGAACCCTACTTCTGGCTCTCTTAAAAGGGGCCTTATTGAGAGGGTCTATATCCCCAAGATTCCCCCTAATCCTAACTCCCATTCTTGGGCTTCTCTTCTTCGCCCTGACACGAAGGAGCCTGACGTCTTGAGCCCGTGCTTTTTCTGGAACTACGGTTGATGATATAAATCCTGCATTACCCATAATAAGGAACATGCCATAATTCCCATAGTTTAGGGTCCTTAAGGTCATGCAGGATTTTTATCATCAACAGTAGAACCCTAAACCCTGAAGCCCTAAACCCCCCGCAATTAGAGCCTCAGGCTTTTAGGATTCCGGGTTTCGCAGTTCGGCCCCTGGGTTCGAGAAGGAACTAGGATCTCGGATCCAGGCGTCCCGTTTGTTAACACCCATGCCGAAGGCAATCGTCGCCACAATGATTGGGGTTTCACCACGCCTCGGGTGTGCCAATGCAAGAAGGTTCGGTAGGCGAGGCTTCTTTGAGGTACACGGTATACGGCTTGGGAGATGCAGCGTGCGCGGTGCATCGTCAGGCCTACCGGGGTGGGAAACGTTGATGTATGGTCTGTCAGGTCGACGGGCCATGGCAGAAGCATAAGCAGAAACGTCCCAGCTCCCGAACACCCCTCCTTAGTCGGCGGGGGAGGAGGAGGAGGAGGAAGATGAGGAAGATGAGGAGGAGTAGGAGTAGAAGCAGCACTAGGGCTAGTAGCATTTAGCTGCAGCGGCAGCCACCCAGAGACTCCAATATCCCTTATAGGATCCTTAATATGATTTAAGGAGTATTCCTTAATTCAGGGATATTGGAGTCTCTGGGCACGTACCTGCCATTTAACTTATTAGCTCAGGCCGACAATTCCGAACCGATGCCGAGCACGAAATCAGAGTATCAGGATGAATGCAAGGGCCGTAATTGGAATGGTGTTTTTGGGGATTCTAGGCTCTAGTTAAAAAGAGGAACCCTGCAGAATAGTCTTGGTATATGCATTTTCTTCATCCAGGCCCACATGAACCGAACTGAGGTTCTTGCTTCCACCGTTGTTGCCTCAGCAGGATACACGCACGATTCGTATTTTGCGCGTCCAGCCCTGCACCAAAACCCTGATTGCTGAGGCATGGGCACCGCCGCACGTTGCGTTGAATTCACTGATGCATGGTAGACTTCTGCACCTGAGGGAAATGAAAGCAAGCTCCGCCATTAAGGTTGAAGGTGCCGCATGCCATTCCACTGCCTTGACACCCTGCATCTGATCTCTAATCTAAGCCGCAAAGCAGACACTGTGCTTGTTCAGATTCGGAGATGCAATACTCCATGAGAATCCTTTTTCGTGTGGCAGGGATTATTCCAGCCAACAACAACGCTGCCAGTGCTGCTCCATGTGTGTTCACAATGCTTGAGATCGTAATCCGAAAGCCTAGATATTGGAAACACAGCAACAGAGACCTCGGCTGCACTTTCCGAGGAATTGGACTTGAAGCTTCAGTGGAAGCTTCGAACACCGACAGACTGCCACATCTACGGCATATCTGCAAGCAGGAGCAGTCCAAGCCGCCGTGCAAGCAGGCCCAAGCTCCGATCCTGCAATATGTGAGCCTTCAGACATTGGAATTAGGAGGGAGCTTCGGTCCCTGTTACACTTTTGTATGCTTCTACATATGGGAGTTTCCGAAAATGGGGGACCCTAGCAAAGTACCCCAAATAGTCGAACCCTTTTTATAAGGCGCCACAAAGAAAGGTACCCCTAATTATCGGAAACTCCCCCCCTTTAAGGGCGCTGAAGACATAATTATCACACTCAAGTGACCTCGGCTTCAAACCCCAGACCTTCCTAAAACCCGAAGTCGAAACACAACCCCAAACGCACAAAAAGTACCGAACAAAAATGCTAAAACACGCCGCCATTAAATTCTACAATACACTCTACGCCTTAAACCTTAGACTCTGAAGGGACCTGAAGCTTGAACTAGAAATCCTGAAGCCTAAACCCTAACTCAACAACCTAAGCCGACAAATTCTGGGTGCCGCGCGAATTTGCATCTGCGCAAGCTCCTTCTGTACATCTTCGCCTCAGGACTCACAACAGGCAGCTTTCTCTCGCAACTGCACATTGGGAGGTTTACTTGCTTAGGATTCTCGGTTCTTGGGATTTAGGTGCAGTCCCGAGCTTAAACCCTGACTCCTCAACCAGAAGCTAAACACCGGACCCTGAACCCTGACCCCTCAACCCCTACACTACACCCGAAGTCAGAAACTTGAGGCCCCGGCATCCCCTGTAAAAAAGCCAACACCCACAGACATTGAAACCCTGAAACCTCAAATCCTGAATCCTCCGTAAGGTTTGAGGTTTAGGGCGAGTCTATAGTCTCTACTAAACCCCTTGCCAAGGTCCAAAAGCCCGAAAAGTCCTCAAGTAAATCCTAAACTCCCATCCATGAAGCCTAACGAAGCATGCATAAACCTACTGCTTTGGGGTTATACCCTATGATATCCCTATAATATAAGAAAAGGGTCAGCCCGACAATAGCATAACACCCGTACAAACACCTTACAGAACGGTGAGATAGGCATGACCCGTCGCCCAGGTTGAGAGCCCCACAGTTCTGTCTGCTGAGGCAGTAGATGATTCCGGACTGTCCTGCAAGCCATGAGTTTTCTGCTATGCGGATTGTTCGCGCGTATGGGAAGCAACGGTCATTGTAGCAGCAGGCACCAGTAGCAGCAAGAACAGTCGCAACACTGTCTCAGCCATTGCCAGATTCTTGGTTATGGTCGCACGTGTCGCGTGGTGGCAAAGGTGTCGCCGTTCCTACGGGGTCCTACTAGCACCAGCACAGTAAGACAACCGCCATATAGTCAAATTTACCGAATCCGAAAACCTCAATCAGAAACTCCGGGAAGAAACTAACTGCTGTCCCCAAACCATGAAAATTTCAAGCTCAGCCCTAAAGCCCGAAACTCCTACAACCAGACCCTTACATGTATTTCGTTTTGTCAAGAGCTTAGTTGACAGCCTTCCACCCTAAAACCAGTTTTCGGATTTAGAACTGCATTAACTGGAACATCCTGAGAAGCTGGAATGGATCAGCTCGCCAATCTCCCTGACCACCGATTTCTTGTTCTTGATGCGAACCTCGTAAAGCGTCTGCACATAATGCAGGGTTGGCTCAGCAATTCCACACATACACAATGCTTGTCAGGCTTCAGCGAACGAAAATCGAAAAACTAGACCAAGCTAAATCTGATCCGTTGGGTTTAAGTTAAAGATTGTAGGATGCGCTTCGCTGCACTGACTTCTGCGTCGTTTGAAAAATCGAAAGCTACGCTTTAGCGCTACCAGTTCGGATAGTATCTTTCTTGAACTTTTCGATGCTCGTTGCATCTGATGTAATGTGTTCCGTCCGTGCGGCTGCTGCTACTGCTACTGCTCCTGACACCTCCACCACCGCCTCACCACCAGCACAACCACTACTGCCACCACGACTACTAGCACCAGCAACACGAGCACCACCAGCAGCACCAGCAGCAGCAACAGAAACAGCAACAGCCCAACCAGTACAATCTCGAACGCCCAATCCTCGAGGTGGCATTCGTAATTCCATGGCTCGTGATTACAAGGTTTATGGCTACCTCGACTACAGTCCTGCAGGGCTTTCGCCGGAATCGTAGTAACTTCTCCACGCTACCAAATCGTATGCCGCCCATGTCGCAGCATCCGAAACCTCAAGCTATGATTTGAACCCAATCTCCTTTACATACTCCAAACCCCAATGCAGGGGCCTAAATAATCACCAATATTATTTTGGGGGTTCCTTCTTACATTTAGTATAATGGGCCCCAAAACCCTACTCTAACTGTTGAGGCGACTACATTAGAGCCCGAGACCCTGTACTCTGAACTCCCATCCAAACAAAAACGAAACACGAAATCCTGAACAAAGGCTCCCGTGCTTTTGGGTCTAGGGTTTAGGGGGGCTTGACCCGCCGGAACCCCAAACCCCAAACGAACTACCTCCTACAACCCTACAACCCTAAACTCCGAACCTGAAAACACTGAGCCCTACACAAGCCCAGCTAAACACCCGTAACTTGAGCCCTAAACTAACCCCTCCAACTTTTCAAACCTTATGACAAGCCCTAAGCACCCCGAAACGCTAAACACCAAAACACCAAAACCTACACTCTGAACCCTGAACCCTACAGCCCAAACCCTACACCCAAAACACCAAACCCTACACCCTGAACCCTAACCCCAAACCCTAAACCCTACACCCTAAACACCTGACCCTAAAGGCGCTTATAAACCGTAGATGCCTCGAACTGCAGGTTGGGGCGGTCCACGGGGCTCAGGAAGACCACGGTGTCCCTGCATATCGTGGCATGGAAGCTCTTCGGGAGAAGGGTTTCAGGGTGTAGGGTTTAGGGGTTCAGGGTTTAGGGGTTTAGGGTTTAGGGGTTTAGGGGTTTAGGGGTTCAGGGTGTTTAGGGTTTAGGGGTTTAGGGGTTTAGGGTTTATGGGGCTCAGCGTTGACTATAATAGTTTTGGGTATAGGGCTTGCAAGCTGTGTAGGATAATAAGAGTCAGAGTAGAGTTTGGGTGCAGAGTTTGTACGGTTTGGGTTAAGGGCTCAAGGTGTATGGCCATTTAGGGCTTTGAGATGTCTAGAATCTAGGAACTTCAGTTCAGCGCGCAACAACGGGGACCTTCATATTATAGGGGCCTCATGAAGTGGAACAGGACTGTGCAGGTGTAATACAACACGTCTTGAAATATATGGTTGTGAGGAGACTATCAACGGGATACCTACTACTAATAAGTCCAACCTATTCATGCATGCAAATTCACTACACCTCCGAAACCGAAGCTCAATGTCTCGCCCTGGGGGAGAGCAGAACGCAGGGATCGTTGAAGAAAAATCGAAAACACAGCATCACGGATGAAGCCTTTCCAACACGAGTAGATACCCTCTTCAAGAAAGCTGAAAGTCTGTTTCCTGACTCGAAAGTTGGGATGTTGTGCCCAAGGCGCTGGACCATCGACAGCTGCTTCAGCACGCTGGAGATGATCTGCCCGCCACGCTTTCAGATTCGGCTGGGCTCTGATCACATTCGGCATTCCTGCTTTGGGGACGTGTAAGATTCAAGTTCGAGGAACGAAGAGGGTTCCTACAAGACGCCTACAAGGATTCCTATATCTTGTTCCTTTGAGGGCTCCTATATAATATGTCGTTCCTGTAAGGGTTTAGTAGCAGATCTCCAGGTCCAGAGAGGAGGCTGGCATGACGTTTACTGTTGCCGCAACTGCCCATCCCCATAGTAGTTCCCTTTGGGGGTTCATGTTTAGAGTTATCTAAGGTAATTCCAAAAAGGAACTACTATGCGGGCTACGGGTAGTCTCTATGGAAAAGCCGAGCTCCCCGTGAAGATGTCGAGTGAAACAGTTGCAGTATGTCACGCACAGGTCACATATGATTCCAACTGTACGATATTTGCACATACTTCCCACTAACCCTAAACCCTAAACCCTAAACACAACTGTTGGGTGCGGATTTTGGGGGCTCAGGAGTTGGGGTTGCAAGCCAAATCAACGACGACGGCACGGAATCGCCGGGCCGTCTGTCACGACCCGCAAAACCAGAAAACCACAGAAAAGAATCCACACCTAGACAAGAAAGGAGAGGCTGCGCATTCACATTAACTCAAGCAAGACCACAGGCCACACTCACAACCTCAACCTGAAGCGGTGAAGCAGCAAAGGAAAGGGCAAGGTCTCTAAAACTCTACACCCTTTATGGGAGTTTCCGACTTTTGAGGCCCCTATATGGTACCCTAAAAAGATAGGATCCTTATTATAAGGACCCCCAAATAGGATACCCCTAGTTTTTGGAAACTCCCATATTCAACCACCCTAAGCCCTCTAAGCCCGAAATGGCGCCTCATCGGTCGCAGTCGCAGTGCACGCGAGGATAGGTCTGCAGTTTTAGGAGGGTTCAGGGGTAGATATGAGTAGAGCGATAAGTCCGCAAATATGGTTTGTAACTATAGTTACCTTACTTATAACATCTTATAACCCCCTTATAGCATGCTAAGACTACCCACGAAGCTGCGGGAAGAGTCTGGGTTTGGGTCGCGAGGTCACACGCCTAAGGAAGAAACCTTTCTCCAGTTCTGAGGATTGTAGTTAGGATCCCGAAGGTTAAGAGCCTGCACATTAAAGCCGAAGAACTTCTCATGGTGCAGGCAGTAGGTCAGGTGTACCGTCGAGTTACATGAGTTTAGCAGAGACAATACTACAACAGAACCTGTGAGGTGTCACAAGCCTTACCGGCCCTTACCCATGTTGATCGCGGGATCACGGAGGCATATACAGCCAAGACGATGTGATAGTCGCGCTTGGGACGGACCAGCAGGTTGCTCCGCGGAATCGTGTGGCCTTGGTACAATCGCATGTCGTGGCAGCCTCTTGCGACCACGAACCAGCCACACGAAGGTGTTATCCTGGCCGTTTCCCAATGCCAGGGCCCATCTGCATGTCTGCAACCGGCCCCCGACTGACAAAACACGATGTCCCCGACCGGTTGCAAAGTACTCCCACTCCAGCCAGGCGGAGTGTCTTGTGGCGTGGCAGAGCCTGTAGGCGAACTATCAGGGCTGCGAGAAGGGCTACCATGAAGACTCTGGCAGGTTGTATACAATGGCTACAATACCTGGGCTTATTTAGTAAAACGCTGCATGTATGTCTGCCCACAGAACATGCGCAGAAGCTAAAAGTCCTGCCAAGAGCATGCGGCCAAGAACTCGGAAAGACGACGCCTAGCTGAAACAGCAAACAGACAAGCATTCAGTGCCCAACGAAGGACAGCCACAACCCGACCCCAATGGTACGCTCAACACAAGGGGCAATACGCTACACAAGCAATAGTTAAGGTTTCAGACACGAAACCAACATCACTGTAGATCAAGTCAGAGATGCAGCTCCTCCGCTCATCGTGCTGATGTTGTTATAGTGCTGCTGCTGCAGCTGCTACTGCCGACCCTACTACAGGAGCCTGAATAATCAGAATTTTGTATTGGGGCACATTAAAGCATCGTTATAGTAAGGAACCCCCACAACATTATTGGTAGTTACTAATGATTAATGGCTAATGTCCCTTTAATACTCCCTAAAACCCTAAACCCTCAATGCGCCTTTAATACCCCCTAAACCCTAAATGCCATTTTATTACCCCTTAAAACCCTTAACCCTAGACCCGAAACCCTAAATGCCCTTTTACACCCTAAGTCCCTAAACTCTAAATGCCATTTTATTACTCCCTACCCTAAACCCTAAACACCCCGTTATTACTCCCAGGCTCCGGGGAACCGGCACATTTGGGAAGGAGACCCGGAGGTTCCGAAGCTCCAAGTAGCTCTCCTCAGGGAAGAGCCATCAGTTTTCGGGTTAGGGGTTTAGGGATTAGGGGTTATGGGGTTTAGGGTTAGGGAGGTTAAAGAAGCCACCTTGTGAGGCTGTGGGGTGCTGTTTTGGGTTTGGGGCCAGGTTTTAAAGCTAGGGTTCAGGGTTTTGGGTTGTGGATTCAGCGTTCAGGGTTTAGGGTTTGGGGTTTAGGGTTCAGCGTTCAGCATTTTAGGGCTTGGGGCATTGGGTTCAAGAGCCAATAGAATCTGCCAAAGGTTGGTTGTGCGTTATAGTAGAACCTTATTGAAGAACAAGGGGCAATCTTGGTCATTATTCAGGCTACCAGCGGCTCTGTTGCATATCATCGTATAATCCTATCAAGGAATCCAAGGAATCCTCAGGGATAGCATTGGTCATTCTTCAGGCCTCTAGAATCTAAGACTGCCAGCAGCTGGCAGCTACAAGGCGCGAAACAACCATATAAACGAGGCTTAATTGGAGGTTCATGGATAAGTAGTTATACGTGGGCTTCAAAGTCCCGGAATACGAGTTGTAGGTGATTACACTACAGTACCCATAAACCTCAAGGTAAGCCCCTGAGGCCCCAAATCAAATGCAACACAAACTCCTGAGTATCTACTCAGAGATCCCAATATCCCAAGGTCTCAGGGAAATCACACTTACTCTCTGACCTTTTCACAAATCTCGAAGCCCTTCCCCGCAAACGCGTTTTCTCCGAGCGTCTCGGAATTCATTTCCCCAGGTAGAGCAACAATGCCTGGGGAAGAGCCCCGGTTCGAAAATGTAACTCTGCGATGAGGCACAACTGAAGCTGGCTCTGATGTCTTCGAAACTGAATTTCCGTCGCTGCAGGCTGCAGTACTTTCGGCCATCGGTCTTTGCGGGCTAGGTGCGACGGTCGGGGTCTTAGAGATACCTGACGCCTGACACCGGCGTTATCCAGGAGAACCTGTGTGTGTGTGTGTGTGTATATATATATACACACACACACATACATGGGTAGTTGTCAAAATTGGGGTGCCTTTTGGGGTTAATTATAGTACGGCACCTAATATTAAGGGTACCCAAAAGGTACCATAATTTTGACAACCACCCACGTACACGTTCACCTGTTATGTAGGCATGCACGGTTTCTTGTTTTTATGCGGGTAGCCAGAGTGCCACCTGCGCCCTACAACTGACCTTGGAATAAGTGTGTTGAAGTTTGATGCCTGGGAGATATCCATACGCCCCATAGTAGTTCCTTTTGGGGGTTCATATTTTTGTATTCTATAAGGTAATCCCAAAAAGGAACTACTATGGGGTCTATGGGTACTTTCTCCCTTGTGCTTGGCGTTGCTCAAACCCAACAGCGCTATCGTTACGCTTGAAACATAGGCACCCTTGGGGAGGGGGGGAAGGGGCCTTAATGCCCATAATCAGGCTGATAAGGCCTAAGGAAGGAAGTATAGTCGCCTACCCCCATCCCCCCTATCCCCCTAAGGGTCCCTATGATTAAAACACTTCATCCTACCGCGACCCTTCGGCAAGCAGGCCGCTTACAATGACATGAACTTTCCGCTTCAGGGCTACTTGTGCTGGTCAGGGCGCAAGGTATCTGAGATCTGAAGATTACGGCCAAGGGTTTGGGCTTCGGGAGTTTCTGGTTTTGCAATCATGCAGTAATCATGTCATCCTCCGTTCCAGCGCAGTCTGGAGTCTGCGGAAGTCGATGGAAACAGGAAGAAATTTCACTTTTCTGGTGTCTGAGGGCCCGTCGCCTCATCAATGACGAACCGTTGCAAACGCTGCTCCGTGTAAAGGCCTGAACGCTCTGGTTGATGGAGGGGGGGGGACCTGTCGTGAGCGAAGGTGCCTGTCTCAAGGACTTGTACCGAACTTTCCAATTAAGCAGCTGAGAGGTAACAGGGACACATCCAATATATCAACGTACACGGGTACTGCTCGTTGTCCTAGAGACAGAGACTGCCACTCCCGACGCACCGCACAAGAACCGCAAAGAGAGAAGCCGTGATGGATCACATACTTCCGAACGCGCAAATTGCATGCAACCAAAGACCAGTCCCGAAGACTGTGCCTTCGATTTAACACTGAAGAATCAAGCTCACTCAGGTTAAAAGTTGTGACAAGTCGGCAGAGCAGAATGCCGATTGTGCCGTACTAGCCCACGCCGAAATAGCAGTGGAGGAGTTGCTGCGGCTGCTGTTGCACACCTATAGTCCATGGTTCCTTTGATCTCAGGCCCATGCGTCGCAGCGTCTTCTGCAGCACGGCACCTGGTATGCTTGCCTCTAGGTGCTTGGAGGGTCGGGGGACTTAGTAAGTAGGTAGTAAGTAGACTTATAAGTACCCTAAAAGGGACCCTAATTGGGGTTATGGTACTTATAAGTCCCTAAAATAACCAGTTACTAAGTCCCCCGACCCTCGAAGTGACGAGGAATTACGAAGACTCCTGGGCAAGTGATGTCAGAAACGAGCTGATGACTGACGCTGTTCCCTCTCACGATGTCTACGTACAGGTTGCTTCAGAGGATGTTAGGGTTTAAGGTCTGCTTGTTGTTCTACAGGGAACTCCAGAAAGTTAGAATATGGATTAATGGTAGGATCTTCTACTGTAGCTCATATGATTTTGGGAGCTGGCACACTCGGCACCCAAAAATAAAGATGCGTGAGGGTCCACATGAGATGCATGGTAACCGCCCACGAGGAAAGCCTTGCCCCAAATCCTAGACCCAGAGAACCCAACAACCCTATGAAGAAATGTAACTTAAAGCAGATTATTGAGGCCGTTGTAATTTCAGGAGAAATCCCCAGAGCCAAGAAAATGCTCCGAGTCAAACATTCCCATTTGTCATGCTTGGTCCTTGTTACGGCACTTGGTTAACGTTCCCACAAGTGCTGATTTATAGCGAATAACATACGATTTCCTTATCATTATACTTTAAAATTAATTTGAGCCCCATGGCCCCATAACAACAACCCAGCATGGTGCACGCCGTGTCAATCCAAAGTTGACGCTCGAAGCTCTAGTCACTCTCTACCCCCAAACCCTCAAGCTTGGAAACCCGCACCACACTTGACCCGAAAACCTCAATCCCAGACACCCGAAGGCTCCATGGTAAGCCCTAAACTCACTACAAATTTTAACGCCCGGTACCCTCGTACAGCCCTCTCTTTGCAACTCCAGGGGCTTTGGTGCATCATCTCCGGCGTGACCTGATGTAGGGTGTCGTTTAGTCATACTCACCACCAACACTCCAACACCGGAATTACAAACCCTACTTCACCTCATTGAGATGCGGTCTGGATGACTTTGGCCGTGCTTGCTATGGTCGAGGCTTCGGGCTCGGAAGTTTCAAGGCGCGCGTGTAAGGCTTGGGGTCTAATAAGGTTCAGGGTTTCAGGGTTTTCGCACCCTAAGCCCTAAAAGCGGAGCCCTAACCTTCGGGTTGAAGGATTTACATGACAAGGGGTTTAAGTTAGAGGTCTTGACTTCAGGGCTTGGTTGCTGTTCACTAAGATCAAACAAAGCTGTCCGAGCAACCAGTTCCTAAGCTCAAAGCCACCACAACACGGCAGCATCCAAAATGATTCAGCAAATGCTGACACAAAATTGTGGGATCCTGGGAAAGGCTTCGAGGGCACACAGCAAGTGACCCTCATGGCCTGCGCATGACGCTTCTGGTTTTGGACGTTCGGATGCAGGGTACAGGTAAGGCGACAAGTTGGCACTCACACGATCTGCCCATGCGCGAGAACGGCAACCTGCAAACGAAGAGCTAGGTTAGGGCCCCAAGCAAGCACATAAGCAAAAATTATGATAGGGATATCGCATAGAAAACCCCCTTAAAACCTAATAGCTGCCGAAAGCTGGGCGGCGGGCATAGACAATCTGAAGATCACCATCGACCATTCTTTTGGAGACCTCCGAGGGTTCTGCTTGAGAAACCCTCAACTCAAAGGGGAAAAGGAGGGACCCTTAATGGGGACCCCTACCCTATAATGGGCTATATAACGGGTATATAATAGCTATATTAAGGGTATATACCTAGGGGTCCTTATTAAGGGTCCTTCCTTTTACCCTTGGATAAAACCTGAACCCTAGACCCTAAACTTCTGCTTTCAGAGGGCTCTCTAAGCTTTTGCCCCGAGATGCCAGCTCGATTCACGTTCCGTTACGGTTTACAAGTCTGAGGGGTCTAGGGTCTAGGGTTTAGGGTTTAGAGGTCTAGGGTTAGGGTTTAGGGTTTAGGGGTTATGCCATGTCTAATCTACCATACCTTGCCAAAAACTAGCTGTATATGGTTTAAGA
The DNA here is from genome assembly GCA_905221615.1 of Symbiodinium sp. CCMP2592. Taxonomy (NCBI): domain Eukaryota; class Dinophyceae; order Suessiales; family Symbiodiniaceae; genus Symbiodinium; species Symbiodinium sp. CCMP2592. Next base: position 93,890 of record CAJNDT010005856.1, read on the forward strand.
TCGGACAGAGTACAGGTTCGATCCCGGGTCTGGCAGAACCTCAGGCCTGAAGGCCTACGGCCTTCTGCCGAAACCCTTAGCCTGCGCCCTAGGCCTCCAGATTCCTAACCCTAAGCCTCAACCCCTATCGATCCCTGAACCCTAAACCCGAACCCTTATAAACCCTTACACCAAAAACTCCGCACCCTGAGAACAACCCAACCCCAAACCTTTAAACATCTGGAAGATCAAATCTTTAGACAGTAAGATTATACTGGCCCACTCTACAAGAGTTACTACAACGGGCTAGTTCTGTGATTCGGGATCTTGAAGAAAGACTACCAAGCCGGAACTATTAGCATACTTCGAGGATCATGGGAGGTTATAAGTCGGGTTACAAGTAAGGTAACTGTAATTCTAACCCATATGAGTGGACTGATAACCCCACTTATAACTGTGCATGAACCTCCAAGATAGGCATTAAACCCTATGCCCTGATAGAATCCCTCTAGATCCCTTTAAAGGGACCCTTAAAGGAACCCTTATAACTGCCCATGAATCTCCATCTCATGGGTTCCCAAAATCCCTCCCGAACCCCGGTCCGAAAAAAACTACGCTAAACCCAAAACCCTAAAGCCCAAAACACCCCTTAACCCTAAACCCTAACCCAAAAGCATAAACCCCAAACCCTAAACCTAAAACACCCTTAACCCTAAACCCCAACCCCAAAACCCTAAACACCCTTAACCCTAAACCCAAAACACCCTTAACCCTAAACTCGGATCCCTCCTGGTGGATGTCTTCGCCGGACTCGTCTCCACGAGATCTCACGGACGAGGCCTCGGCCGGCCCGGGTTTACTTGGAGGTTCAGGGGTAGTTATAAGGGCTCCTTTAAGGGTCCCTTTAAAGGGATCTATAGGGATTCTGTAAGGGTATAGGTTTTAGGGTCCATCTTGGGCGTTCATGGGTAGTTCTAAGCGGGTTCGTAAGTCCTTGAATCCCTCGGGTGGGAACGGCACCTGAAACCCCAAACCCAACAATCTCAAGACCCAATCGCTCAGTTCCGCGCCTTGAACGTTAGACCCGGAAGCATCCATTCGGTACTGCCCCCATACAGTAACAGTCTATAAAAGGGCTACTATCAAGGTCCTAATATATCTATATTATGCTACTGAGCGGGGGCAGTACCCAAAGCATCCACAGCTTAAGCCCCAACCCGTCGATGGGACAGAAGCCATCGAAAGCTCGCCCCATGAGTGCCTGGCTCCCACTCCGATATCAGTCCTCGGGTCACTTTGAAGTGGCCTTAATAAGTGGAATAGGGTTGTGGTATGGTTTCATAGGATGTTTACAGGGTTGGATATGCTGTCTTTAAGACTAGGATATTGGTGTCAATTATTTCAATAGGGCTTTGGGGAAATTACATCAACAATGCCGATCCTTGCTGCCTCCTAGAAGGTGGTTCTCCAGTTGCGACTAATAGTAGCATTACACAAGCTGCTCGCGAATGTACGACCCGGTCTACATTGCCACATGCGGGTGGTGCGTCGTCTTCGTCGTAGTCATAATGGCAGTCGTAGCCGCAATGGCAGCAGGGGCAGCTGCCAATAGTACCCCTACCAGTGCTGCTGCCACTGCTGCTGCGGGCTGCCGGTGCTCTCCTGCACCTACTGCTACTGCTACTCCTGCTACTACTATAACTACTATATACTTCTACCACTCAACCTGAAAATCTCGCCCACACTGGAACATACGAGTCGATGCCCTGGACCGAAACCCCTGACTTTAGTTTCATGGATGCCCCTCAGTTTCAAAGTTGGATGGCCGCAGATCTCTTTTTACATATTTGGGCACTTCGCAAGCGGATCCTCCATGTAAAGACACCCACAGCAGACCCGTAATTTGAAGAACGCGAATCCAAGCCGAAAGAGACTGAGTGTAGTGTTTTTTGCACAAATCGGAAACCGAAGCCCGAAAGACCTTATTGCTCCAAACCGAAAAGGCATTGAACTCCCCCGTGCACCGGAAGTCCAGTCGTCTTCTGAGAACCCAAAACCTTAAACCCGAAGAAAACAAAACTCTTGGACTTGCTGCTACCATGGTTCAGCTCCTGCACTTGGTCCTGCGCTTTGCCAAGTTTGGGGGATAACATCGGGGCCTTAATAGTTAGAATACGGTTCCTTTTTAAAGGGGTCTATAAAGGGGTACTAGAAGGGCGGGTCTTAATAATTAGAAAAAAGTTTTGGGGCCCCTTATACTACAATTACAATAAGGAACTCCCAAAATAGTATAGGTAATTTATTATAGCGTTGGGGAATTTAGGGTGTTGTGCTTAACGTTGTTTGAGGGTTTGACTGTTGAGTCTAGGGGCTTTGGGGTCTCTCGGGCTTACGGTCTTAGGGAAACTGGATTTTCGGGATCAGGGCCTCAAGATTAGGGTTCCTCCCCGCTTGAAGTCACAGGGTTCATTGCTTTAAGGGTTTTGGGCTGCTCTAACGGCTTTCATGAGAGAATAGGGTTTGGGGCAGATTACTGTAACTATAGCAAGGGACTCTGAAGAAGAGTACTACTGATTCCGACGAACGTCCGGGTTGCGCGCCTGAGGCTTTTGGCTTGACTGTTACGGGCTCTCGAAAGTTTAGGGTTCTGTTCGAGCTTGAGGATCGAGTGCGCAAGATAAACATGCACTGGCCTTACCGTGTAGGTCTTTGACAATTAGTTTCCCCAGTAGCCCCTTAGCAGTGAGGGGACCCCTTCTCCCACAAATTATTCGGTTTCTATAAAGGACCTCAATCTGACAAAGGGCAATAAAGGGTTCGGAATAATTGCTAGTAGTCTTCCTTTAGAGCCCCAAATACAACCGCTGTATAACTCGCCCCCAACCTCCTATTCTAATTATTGAGGCCCCTATATTGAGGTAGTGGGTTTGAGGTTCCAAATCTTCGGAACAAACACATTCCAGCGACACGGGTGGCGTACCACGACAGGCAGCAGGAAGACAAAGCGCAACGCTCCGGAAATGCTAGTTTCGGTATGCTTCAGGGTTTATAGGGTGTGAGGTTCAGGGTGCATCTGTACCCCGGCTGGCACATCCGAATCATACTGCAAGACCGCAGCCACAAATTGTACCCTCGATTGTGCCGAAAATTTCGCATGTGAGGGGTGAGAGCGTGCCCTGAAACCCTAGACCCTGAACCCCTAAACCCTAAAACCCTAACCCCTAAACCCTAAACCCCTAAACCCCTAAGCCCGAAACCCTAGAGCTGGTACCTTCGGAACAACATCAAGGGTGAACGTGCTAGGCGGTCCTGGATCAAGGAAACCAGTGGGCTGATAACGATGACTAGAGGCTTCACCTCGGCAGACGCTTCCTTGAGGCTTATAGCCCCAAGGGTCCAAGGACCTGATAATCATATACTCTCCAAAATCCTAACCTACATAACTATTATCCTAAAATCGAGTACCTGATTATTGGGTCCTTTGGACCCTTGGGGTAGGTTTCAGGTTGAAAGGAAGCCTTCCAGAATTCAGTCTCCTAAGCTTGACTTGCATTACAAAGTGAAGACAAAGCTGTTGTGCGTGTGGTTCTGGGTTGAGGTCTGCATGGCTGGTATTATAAGGTCTATATCAGCCAGGCGAATGTCAACAAAAACATGGGCTGCACAGATATGGCTTGTTGAGCTCGCGCCCCTTTTGCAGCATATCCGCCGTCTTTCAATCCCGACCAGCTTGGCTTCAATTTGCAAAGCAACAACAAGCCATCGCTTAGCGATCGACCTGATCATAACAGGAAAGGAAAGCCTAGCAAAACACTCAAACACGCTACTAAAATGAACAACATGATGGCAGTGAAAGCGATTTCAACAACGGGACAATCACAAATAAGCAAAACGGTACTAAAGGCACAAGAAGCGGAATGCCAACAATACCAGCAGGAGTAGTACTGATCACAGAGAGCAACGCGGTCGTTATGGCCAGATAGTAACAGTACTAAAGATAACAATACTAATCATGGGAGCGACAACGCTCATCATAGAATCATAAACGGTAGTAACCGCCATGGTCATGCCCCGGAGTGCCAGGCGCGGAAGTTGCCCATCCGCAGAGGCTGAACTCTGAACCCTACATCATGATTCCCCGAACCCTACCCAAAGACCCCATAGTAGTCCCTTTTTGGGATTCTATATATGAAGTCCAAAAAGGAACTACTCTGGGGCCTTTGGGTAAACCCCAATCTGAGGGCCCCAACAACTGCGGGTATCTGGTAAACGAGAGACTTCCCGCCTGCGGCTCAAGACCAGAAAAAATCAACATTTATTTGGGGGCTGTTGTTAGGGTCTGTTTTAAGGGCCAGCTAAATACAAGCGGTTTGGGGTTCACGGTTTGAGGCTAAAGGGTTTGGTGGCTTTAGAGGATTAAGGTTTTGGCTTCGTCCGGAGGGCTTTCTTGTAAACCCCCATGGCAGCCAGTGCGAGTTCGGATTTCGGTAGGCAGGTCTAAAGGTCCAGGGCATTGGAACCTGAGTTTATAGTATATAGCACTGCCAGTGTTGGGTTTCAGCTGTGTGCAAACAACTTCCGTAGTTCAACTTCGAGTCACGGGCCTTTCCAGTCGTGAGTGCTTCGGGATTAAGGTTTTGCTGTAGGATGCAATCGTGATTCAATTAAGCTTCCGTCATCAGCCAGAAAGATGAGTACCGGTCGAATCAAACGACTGTGTGTTGCAACAAATATGCAGGCTGGCCATACCCTTATCACACGACGTCAAACATTTGACACGAATCCAGCGGCTATTGGAGCCACCTGGTCTAGCTTCATAAGGCAGAGGTCTCGATCTGGTCTTCAATAGGGCTTCGGGTTCAGGGTACGGCTGGAGTCCGCTACCACACCAAAGACTGGTCCAAGCAGCAACGGCAAACAACAGCAGCCCCGCAACCGCCGGGACCCGTTGCTGCATTGGCTCCAGACAAGTCTACCAAAATACTTGCCCCCCAAACCGCCAGAGAACCTTGAACCACAAGTAAAGAACTCAGAAACTCCAACGTGACACATGGGCTAGAAACCCTGCATCCCCCCCCACCGCTTTGGAACCCTGGGGAGTTCGGGGTTCAGGGTTTGGGGCTTTAGAGAAAACCTCCCAAGCCCTCAGACGAAACTTTGGCTTCAGGCCCTCACCTCCCGTTGGCATTCTGACAAAGACATCTCGCCCGGCAAGGCAGGCATTGATTGCCTGGCCAAGCACTCCACTGGAAGCCCTTTCGGGCTCAGGGTTTAGGATTTTGGGGTTTACACTCAGAGTACTATCCTCATCATCAGTCCTACTTCGTAGCAGTCTTCACGGTAGTGGTGGTTGTTGCTTTGGCTTCTAGTAGATGTCGCAGCAGCAGCAGCAGCAGCAGCAGCAGCAGCAGCAGCAGCAGCAGCAGCAGTAATGATACTCGTAGTCGTCGTTGTCGTCGTGGTAGCTGGCAGTCGTGGCAGTCGTAGTCTGTAAGCTGCATGCAGGATGTTCTCTGCCATGATGCAGAGGTTTACGCGGCAAGGGGCCTGAGGCCCTAAACCTTAAACCTCCAACGGTTTAGGGTTTAGGGGCAAATCTTCTAGCCCGCTAACCCGCTAAACCTCTAAACCCTGAACTCTGAACTCTAGATCCAAAGCCTTATAAACCCTAAACCCAGCGACCCGCCTCGCGCTGAAGAGGTCGGAAGCTGCCATGAACACCCAACCGAGGCAAAGCCGCACGAACCAAGTTGTCCCACTCAGGGAAGGCCTCTCGCAAGGACCAGGAAGTACTCAGATGATACCCTAAACCCTAGAGCCTGAACCCTATAAACCCTAAACCCCAAAACCCTAAATCCTAAACCCAAAGGCCCCAAGGCTTGCTGGTTTCGTCCGCTTGAAGCCCAAACCTCAGTATCCGCAGTGTTTAGGGTTTAGGTTGGTTCATCATAAGCTTGTATCTACGTGCTCAAACATAGGGAGAGAGAGTGTGCAAACTATTGCAAACACACCTCTCCGAGGCACTTCTACTTGAAGGATCATGGGGCTTGCTACTAGAGTATGAGTACATCATCAGAAGGGCCTATGCGTACAGTCACCTTCGTAGTTGACCCCTTGTGGAGCTTCAGTTGAGAGGCGGTTCTTAAATCCAGGGGGGCTCCCAGACCCAAATGGGAGTTTCCGAAAATTAGGGGTACCTTCTTTTATAAGGATCTAGGGTATTTTGGTGTCCTTATATTAAGGATTCTACTTTTGAAAATCTGGAGTACCATATGGGCCCCCTATTCTCGGAAACCCCCAAACCCCCCAAACTCTGAATCGTAAAGCAAGGGACGAGAAACCCGAGGCTCTCCGCCTTGAAAACACACCCAAGCCTTCAACCTTAGGTACTGCCCCCATACAGTAATAGTCGATAATAGGGCTACTATTAAGGTCCTAATATCTCTACATTATGAATATGATTCAACTATCACTGAGTGGGGGCCGTACCCAACCCTTCAACCCGAAAGCAGCCCAAGACTCTGTGCCTTAAAACAACGCAGACCCTAACCCAATGCACGCAACTCAAACCTGCAAAAGCAAATCCTGAACCCCAAACCCCTAAAACTGAAAAAAAAAAAAAAAAAAAACTGAACCTCTAAAGCCCTAAACCCCGAAACCCAAACCCCTTCAAGGCGCCCTAAACTAGGCCCTAAACAGCAATCAAGGGCAGTATAGGGTTCCATATATAATGGCGTCCGTTTGAGACGTGTTTGCTTTAATTTTACGGGTTCTACTGGGGTTTAGAGTTCCCTTACGGGGACCCTATTGTACAGAACCCTATAGTACCCTTTAAAGAGTACTATAAGGCTCTCTGGTAGGGTCCCTTCAAAAAAAAAAGGGAACCCTTAATGGAACCTATTCCCCCCTTAAAGGGAACAGGCCTGAGCCCAGATCCCCAGCCCCTGGCTCTGCACCTGAGCTCTTGTCCAAGGAACGTTTTTAGTGGTGCTAGGTTGAAGGATTTTGGTTTTTTTGTTTCTGAACTCCACGTTTAGGTTTAGGTCTTGTTGGACGTTTAGGTTTTTTGCATGCCAGGTTTGGATTTTTTGAAACTTGAGGTTAAGGGGTTTGGGGTGTTAAGGGTCTAGGATAGTTCAGATTTGACCATAAAAGGGGAGCAGAATAAACTGATCCATGCCTTCCCGGTGTATGGTACCTTTAACCCCCCCCTCCTTAAAGCTGTATCGAGCTACACAAAACAAAAAAACATGAAGCCCTGCAAAACCCCTATTCTGAGTCTGGTAACTGAAGCTAGTTCCCAGGCACTGGCACGATGGGATCCGGCGGTTTTTGCTCCCGGCGCTCTGGAGGGGCTTGCCAGGCACCAGTCCTTCCGGAACTGGGAACTCGGTTTTGGGGTTGCGGCCTTTGGGCTTTTATTTGTTGACCCTAGTCTCTCGACACTAGACTCTCTTTTCTTGCCATGATAGGGTGCGACCGTGGGCACGCCGGGCGGCTTGAAATGGCGGTTGACTGCATATGCAGAAACGCACTAGTTTTGCCTATCTGTGTTGGCATAATGAGACAAAGGACGTGACCTGTATATGTGGAACCACCTCGCCAAGGTCCCTCTACTTTCCTTTTGCCAATGCGCGCCGAATGTGGCTGGTAGCTTACTTGACGTAGCGGGTCTTTTTGGAACGTACGAATAACGTGTCTAGCCAGCTTCGCACGTTGTCCATCACAAGCGCTGCAAGGAGTTGTATTTGGTTGTGTCCTCCTACTTCTGCATAAACATTCTCAACGACTCTTGCAATGGTGTTTGCTCTTCGCACACAAGTGGTACACCATACGTATATCCATCCATGTCTAGAGCCTTCCTCGAAGCTGAAAACGCAAATTCTTTCGCATGGCCTGTGCCAGATGAGCGACTGCAAGGACATACAACAGCTTGTCCTTGATGCCGGCACCACACCAGCATCCGTCCATACATCTACACATCAATACAGCCATACACACACGCACACTCAGACACACACACACACACACACACACACACAACACAAGTGATAATATATGTACCTGTAAATAAATACATACATACATACATACATGCATGCATACATACATACATACATGCATCCACGCATGCATGCCTCCATTCATGCCTGCATGTGTGCATGTGTACGTGTATGTATATATATATATATACACATATGTACAGACATTCATAAGCATGTGTGTATATATACACAGACATGCATACATAATAAGCCATGTGCACACATACATAAAAAATACCAGAATCGTTTTCAATGCATGTATGTTTGTTTAAGATACAAGTATCATACAAGACAATGTCGGATTAGATGATCTAAGATGATCTACAATACAAATGAAACGCGCTGAAAGAATCATAGATAAGCAGGTCAGGTCAGGCAAGGTCAGGTCAGATAAAACGGCTCACCGCACCGCAAGACAAGACATGATATAACTACCATGTCAGAACTAGCATTTCGAACCAATGCGGGCATTCAGTATATACATGTACAATATTTTTGTTTTTCTCTGAGGTATGGGTCTGGATATAGGGTTCGGGGCTTATGATGTCGAGGCGGCCATGACGAGCTCAAGATATGTCGCGGGGTATCATGTCGGATGTTTTGAGTTGAGGCCATCCAGTACCCGATCCTTCCAGAATTCGGCATCTGCAGCTCCATCGGATCGACATGCATCCCGGCACCGCCATGCGCAGCTGTTCTGCTCTGCATCATGGGGTCTCTTGCCTTGGTTCCCCAACTTTCGGACCCCCAAATCTCTAAACCTTGACCTATAGATCCCTCATAGACCCCCTTAAACTTGAAGGAATCAGGAATCCGTCATAATTAGTCCTGAAATCTTGACCCTTGTAGACTTATGCAAGCCTCATGTGTAAACCCCTCATTCATCAAAGGCATCCTTAACTGGGATCTAGTTGCTCTGCTCGCCATATCAGCCGGGAGTGGCCGAGGAACTGCAGCTTCCTGGCGTGCACCCCGTACCGGGCCGTGGCTTGCCAGATCCTCCACGTCCACAAGCCCCTGGCTGGTTCCTTAGCTGTTTAGGGGTTAAGGGGGTTTAGGGGTTCATTTAGGGATTTAGGGGCTTAGGCGTTGAGGGGTTTAGGGTTTAGGGGTTTGAGGGTTGAGGGGTTTAGGGGTTTAGGGACTCAGGAGCTAGGGTGTAGAGGTAACGGTACAGTTTGAGGGTTTTGGGGGGTTCGGGGATTCTGCACTTCATCGGCCACAAAAATAATGTCGGACGGTTTAGGGTTTAGGGTTTAGGGTTCGTCGATCATCCAAAACTTTGTTTCGTTGCGCCCTCTTAACTTAGCCGCACAGGTTCGGGGGACGGCCGTTGCCGGTGCCGCGGGACGACGAGGCCGTTGCTCCGCAACCTCTCCGCCATGCAGGCCACCTTCTCGGAGCTATAGCGGGGGAGGGGGGGGGTAGGTAGCGAAAACCCCTAAACTCTCAACCCTAAAAGCCTAAACTCTGAAACCTATAAGCCCTGAGGCCTATAAGCCCGAAGCCCTAAGCCCTAAAGTCGGGTTTATGGTTGAGGTCTCATTACCTAGACCTAAAAAACCCTACTTTTTAGGCTCTTTTTTAACCCTATAATATTATGAGTTTTATAGGGACCTAATAAACCTAATACAAAAAATGGGGTTCTGGTAGGTTAAGGTAGCTTCTGCTCCGGTGTTGTTCTTGGGCCTCACCTTCGGCTGCACGCTTCCACAGCGGATCCCAGTGCTTCTTCACACCTCGGCTTACGGTTTTAGGGTTTAGGCTTTAGGGTTTAAGGTTTAGGGGTTTAGGGTTTAGGGTTTAGGTTGGGGTCTTGTGAAGTCTAAAGTGATCGTATCACAGATTTTGTTGTGGCTCTCTTCTATAGTCATCTTCAGGAACCCTTAGGAACGCTATTCCTCATCACGTGAAGTATTTCGAACCCGGAATCCTACACCCTTAAGCACTCTTTACAGAACCTTTCAAAGAATACTCTAGGTAACCCGTAGCCTTATTATAGAATTCTGGAACACGAATTATGGAACACTTTTCAGGATCACGCTAAAGAACCCTCGACCCGAAACCCCAATAGAGGCAACGAAGCGGTTGGACCCCTCAACCCTCAAACTCCTAAACCGCAACACCCTAAACCCCTCAAAAAGCGAGAACCCTCAAACCCTAAATCCTAAACTCCGCAAAAACCCAAGAACCCTAACACCCCAAAACCCCAGACCCCTAAAAACCAAAGAACCCTAATGCCCCAAAACCTAAACCCCTAAAAACCCAAGAACCCTAAAACCCCAAACTAAAGCCTAAAAACGCTCCTCCTCGAACTAAGGCTCTCAAATGGCTCAGATCTGCCTGCCCAAGATCCGGCCGCCTCGGACCAGGGGGGTTTTAAGTCCCCTAATACCAATTAAAACCATAGCTACCCTACTACTTATAAGGCCACTTATAACTACCCATGAACCTCCAAGTAGGATCAGGGAGCTGAACAACAGTGCTAGGAAGATCTCAAAATGTGAAAAGTGGTTCTGCGGCGTAGCATCTTCAAAGTGGACCGTCAATGTTAGGAGTCTTTGAATCCACAGTGCTGAGGCTCTATACAAGTTGTTGGAGATGTAAGGTCTAGAACCTGAGGTCAGCTTGTCAGTTGTCGTTTCTCGATCTGATATGGGGTGCTTCAATGATTAGCCTGATGACTGCTACAATGTAAACATATAGGGGCTGTAAGTGGATAGTTTGATTGAGTCTTTTACTGATTACTCAGATAAACCCTAAACCCTAAACCCTAAACCCCTAAACCCTAAACCCTAAACCCTAAACCCGCCGTATTATCAACTGAGCATGTATGTCGTGGATTCTAGAAAAGTTGCACAGCACTGAGTCCGAAGAAAACTTCCGAGGCGCCTCAGGGAGGCAATTGCATAATATGAGGGGCCTGAATAGATTAGATAGGGTCCCCTTTTAAAGGGGTCTATAAAGGGTTACTATAAGGGACACTAGAAGGGTATAGGGGCCGGAAAAATTTAGAATGGGGTTCCCTTTAAGGGTTCTATTCAAGGGTCCTGCAAGGGATCTATAGTAGGGTATATGATAAGAGGGGCCCTGAATAAGTAGAATAGGGTTTTTGGGGCCCATTCTACTATAAGTCTAATAAGAAATCCCCAAAACAGTACTGTAATCATTTAGGCCCCTATACATCGGGAGGACGAAAGTTTTGACCTACTGGGCCTTTCTTGTCTGAAGGCATCTTGCGGAGTAGCGGAGTAGCGACAAGTGCGATTTACGTGGCCTGGCCAGCGGAGTATTTTATACCCCGTTTTAAAATTATACTACTTTAATGTTCCGGAGGAGTAACCGGTGGGTCCTGTGCGCTAGGAGTCTACGGGGGAATGGGGGCCTGTCTTGGACGAAACAAGGAATAGGTCAAACTTTCGTCCTACCGCAGTATCGGTGGCCTTGACAGTAATTCCTTGTGTCTGTGTTTGGCAACCAGCACAAGCAGACTCGCAGGGTGCTATCGAGCTTTCAGAACCTACCTAGAGGCGTATATACCCTACCCCTCTTTTGGGGGTACCTAGTTTTTTGGTTAGGATCTGCTATATAGAAAAACAGATACCTTCAAAAAAGGGGTTAGGTAGGAGCCTACAGGTGGTGAAGCAACAAGGCGCCACGATCTGAACACTTCCTACCAGGACCCTTCTTGTACCCTCAAATAGGGGTATATGGTCCCTAATATATAATAGGGTATTTTTGGTCTAATAGAGGGTAGAAGGAGGGCCTAGGTACTGTCCTACTCGCAAATCTCGGCAAAGGGTCTTAGTCTAGGGCAGATGCAGGTATGCAAGAGGATTCTGCGCCCGCTCCACTAACCCGGAGACCTCCAAGACCACTCTGCCGCCACATTGCTGGTTCAGTGCTTCTTGATCCACACGCGTTCCGAACACATCTGCCTGGGAGGCGACTTGTTCAACCACTAGGCCATTGAACCCCGGGTCTCAACATCATCAGTGTAACTCAGGGTCAACGTAACCTGGACACAACTATGTCAAAGTCGATAGATGTAAGGATCTGCTATCTCCCACAACAGATTTGAACCTAAACCCCAGACCCTCAACCCAAAACCCTAAACCCCTGAACCCTAGACCCTCAACACCAGAACCATTTAAACCCTAAACTCAGGGAAAGGGTTGCAACCAAGAAGAATCCAACCCAAAGAATATCGCAATGCAGGATCCGTTGCATTTTCAAACTGAACAAGTCTGCAGGGGATAGGCGAAGCACAGCCGCGGTCCTTTTCTGTTTACAATCATGATACCTGTAGTTTCCGAACATCATCATCATCATCATCATCATCCACATCATCATCATCATCATCATCATCATGAAAGCAATACTAGCACCAATCATGATAGCAACAACTGTCATTTGTATTATTATACTTGGTATTATGTTAATGAAAACTGACCGATCTGCTTCCTCTTACTATTCACACTATAGGTAACATCATTTTCGTGACCTTCTCACTAGAATTTCTTTGTTGTTTCGGGTATCGCAGCGGGGCCAGCATGTCGAACAACCATCATGTGCCTTGCTTCTTGCAACTGCACACCCCTAAATTCCTAAACTCAAACCGTGGGGACATGTCGGCAAGTCCATCCAGGATCTACAAACTGCAGGTGTCCTAGCGTTTGAAGCCGCATTCAGGCCTGCAACAAGAACCGTGAGTCCTGAGTTGTAAACCAAAAAGACCGTAAACCCTGGGCATAAAGCCCTAAACCCCGAATGGGGATTTAGGCTACCCTAAACCCTCAACCCCAAATACAATTTCAGCCCCTAGCTCTTGAAGAAAGGTCCCAAGCTGTGAACCATCAAAGCCCCTAGTCCATAGACAGAATTTAGGGTTTAGGACTTGGGGTTGAAAGTTTAGGGAGAAGTTTTGCCAGGGTGCCCAGCTCTGACAGCTACGGAGCCACCCCATTTGCTCCTCCAGTCGGGCGAAAGGTTTTCTTTAGGGTTGCTTGGGGTTCTTTGGGTTGCTTTAAGAGTACCTACTGTGTTCTGTAGGGTTTACGCCTTGGAACACTGGGGCTTTAGCGGTTTAGAGCTGTGATCGGTGGTTTACCAAGTTCAAGGCCTGAAGGTTTAGGGTTTAGATGGGTTTTTTTCAGGGTTTGGGCTTCGGGCTAAAGGCAGGGGAGGGCTTGAAAGCTTTCGGCTTTTCGGGCTGACTAAGGGGATTGCGCAGGTGCATTTAGAGACTAGGGCTTCTCCAAGAACACTTTATCCAAAAGGGTTTAGGGTTTAGGGATCAGAGGTTTCAGTGGAGGGTCCATTAATTTAGGGTTCAGGGTTTAAGGTGCTTCGCAAAGCTCCTCCAGGTTCGTGCGCAGACCTGAAGGTAGAGACAAGGCCATAGGGCGCATGGATTTCCGGTGGAAGTTTGTGTGGGGCTTGCACGTTTCAGCAGGCTTCAGCGTTTAGAACTGACTGGTGTTTTTTTTTTGTTTTTTTTTGGGGGGGCGGTCTGCAAGACGGTAGGTTGCAGTAGGATTCGTTGCGGGTCAGCAGAGACTCGGAGTTCAGCAATCTTGGGGGCCTTAATAATTAGAACAGGGTTTTGGGGCCCATGATACTAATAATCAGGAAACCCCAAAATGGTATTGCTAATTATTTAGGTCCCTACATTAGGAGTTGTGACCCTGGAAGGATATTTGCCCAGCCCATGCGAGGGCAGGAACAATGCCACGTCCCAACAAAGCTTCGAAGGCAGGATAACACGACAAACTGGGATGTTTCAAGAGTACAGAAAAAGTAGTTCTGATTAGATGCCGCTATGACAGCAGAAGCGAAAATTGAAATTCTGAGACATCAGAAACTGTCACCCGGCAAAGAAACCTTCGACTGTGCTACCACACAATGTAGGATGAGGCGGTTGCGGGGTTATGCAGCCATATCAGAATACTCCCAGATACAGACTTACATATATACATACATGCAGATCTGCTTTATCTGTGTGCATACACGTGTATATACACACATATATATATATATGTACATACATATGGATGTGTGGTTGTACATATGTAGACAAACGAAGCATAAACGAATCTAACACTACATGCTACTTGTCTTTACCGTCGCACTACCGACTGGCCGCACCGTAATAATATTATACTTTGTTGCCCAATCAAACATTTACATCATCCTGCAATCATGTACAAGCCCTTCCAGTTACCCTCATAGTGCTGTTACGGCACGCCTCAAAGCACCCTTCCAGTACCATTAAAGCGCTGCTTCAGTTCCACTCATACTACCCTTGTTCTAGTACATTTTTTTCGGCCCCCTGTCCATGGTTCCCTGACTTTGTCCCTGACCTTCGACCCCTTCGGCCCTCGCAGCACTAACTGACTTGAGGGCCGAACGAATAGGTGGAGCAACCGCCATGCCATGGGCTCACGGTTCAGGATTTGGGGCTTGCGGCTTGGGTTTAGGGTAATGTAGGGGCCTTAATAAATAGAATAGGGCTATGGGGGTTCCGTATTATGTCTATAGTATAATGGGTCCCAAAACCCTCCTCTAAATAAGTAGTCTTCCCAGTTTGTTTGCATGCTTCGCCAACGCCACCACCCTTAAAGGCTGGAAGATGGTTCACTGCATGTCGCTGGGCTGTTGAAGTAAGGCAGGATTCCGTTCCAAGTGCAGCACGAAAAGAATTCCACAGCGGGCATGTTGCTCTCATGTTCGCGAATGTTGTCTGACACCTGAGTTGACAGCTGGATCAGGCGGCGGTTGCAACACCATCCGTAGTCCAACAAGTCCTGCGAAGCCGAACCCTACACCCTAAGCGGTAAACCCTGAACCCTGAACCCTCAACCCGGAACCCTAAATAAACCCTAAACCCTGAACTCTGAACCTTATTTAACATCGCAACATTTCAAGAGGTCATTCTTCAGTGCGCAGGTCATTCCGCATGATGTCGCCAAGGAAACTAGACGGGTACTACGACAACTGGGGTACTGTAAGGGTATTGCTCGGGTACAAAATGTGTGACCATGCAGGTTACAATAAGGGTACTGTGTTTATTGATTGGTCTTGAGCGCAAACGATCAAAAGTGTCCGTATTTTCGGACGGCTTCCACTTGAAGACAAGATTTCCAGCCCTCGCAAGGTGTCTCCGAACTCAGGGCTTCTAGGGGACGACACTGAAACCTATTCCTTATTACGGGTAATGCAGGATTTACATCATCAACCGTAGTTCTGATACTGTACCACTCTCTAGTCCGTGACATCGATGCAAAGATGCTGCTAAAGGAGGTCCAAAGGTTTTGGGTTGTGAAATGCACCATACGTATTTGTGGCTCCGGGATGTGTGGGGTACATGGTTGAGGGCTGTGGGATAAGACTGGTCTCACGCAGAAACGACTTGGATCCCAAACCTTAAATTCCGAACATCGTGGGCGTTGAGCGTGCGCGCGAACACGGAATGGAATGTGATTCAACCACACCACGATTCCACGGTTCTTTTCGCACCACAGCGGCATGCACATCTGTGCTGATGCCAAGCTTCTCACTGCAACAAAACCTAAACCCTAAACCCTAAACCCCATAAACCCTAAACCCCAAACCCTAAACCCTAATGCAACAATTCAAGCTCCCCAGTCCCTTCAGGGCCCTGGAGACCTTGCGCCGTCGCTAGTCTTACCGTTGGTTAGTAGGGAATGGAGGAATGGGGTACAAGTACAAGTACTATTACTACCATTCTTCCATTCCCTACTAACCAAAGGTAAGAAGTTGGCCAACAAACTGAGAAGTCCTTTGCATCAGCTCGCACCGAGAAGGCTGTCGCGGTCTAACATGAGGGGTTTCAACTTTCAACATTAGAACAGGATTGTGGGGATTGTAATAGATTTATACCAGGACTCTAAGAGGATATAATAGCAGTACTCACTCCGACCCCTCTATGAGAAGGCTACCTTTGCGTGGTTTTCAGAGCCTCCGCATGCAGATCGCAATGTGGTGAAAGAGTCGCCTGGGCCACAATGCGAGGTCAAGAGTTTGTTCGTCGTCCTAGAGACAGTACTAGCAGTTGTAGCAGTCTTGACAGCAGCAGTAATAGGAGGAGGGGCAACAGCACCAGCAGAAGCAGCAGAAGCCGCAGAAGTCACAGTACGAGACATGGACGACCCCTTTGAGAAAGGAGGCCGCCTCTGCATGAAGTTGAGGGACAAGAGCGTCTGGATCTTAGTCTTAGGACATGGGGTTTGAGGCTAATAATCAGTCCTATTGATAGGCAGGATTAGAACCGCTAAAGCCAGAGCTCTAAGCGCTAGAACCCACTGGAAGCACAAGAGCTGAACCCATGCACTCTAAGGCCAACCTCAGCAGACCCTACACTGCCCTACACTACAGTTGCGATGTGCAGTACTGAACTCCATCAAAGCTCTAGATATGAGCTTAATATTTCAGAGTTCAGCGTTCAAGACTTGTAGCTGAGGAGGTTTAAGAATCATATTGTAGGGTTTGTAGGGCTTAAGAGGCTCAGTGCGTAGGGTTAGGCCCCAAACCCCAACCTGTTCAGGTTTTGCATCCCTCATGCCTCCTTGGCTGGCACTGCACATTGCCGGAGTGCCACAGCCTGTTTCGATTTTTTTTACTTCCTTGCGGGGAAAGCAAAATTTAACCCTCAAACGTAAGCAAACCATCAGCCCCAAACTCCTCAACCATAAAATGTTGAAAGCCCCGAGGTCAGTTGAGTGCTTATCGAACTCGCTATCAGTGCACTATCCGCAGAAGCCGGCATGCTTTCCATACATGCACGAACAAGCCATCTAGCCAGCCATCTATCCAATCCATACTTCCACCCATCCAACCATCCATGACCCCGTAACCCGGCACATTCAAGAGCTGAGCCATCATGGGAAGGTTTGGCTCAATGAGGTGCAGATGGGATACGATGTGAGGCTTGATGTTGACCTTTTGTTTACCCAGCCGCACCGCAATACATCCAAATTTTAGTTTCGCTCTTTTACTGAGCTGGCAACTGGCTCCAAGGTGCTCCCCTGCATGATACTCGAAACGCTTCGGGTATGCACTGTACGGCGCCAGGTATCTACATCCCTGGCAGTATTGACCGGTTTACATGTATGCACGCACATACATACGGTCAAAAGTCTTCCTGCCCGAAAAAGGCTGTACAGTGGCATCCTGAACTGAACGGTCACTACTCCTGCACCGTCGTCAGGCGGGGTTTGCTGACGTCGTTCGTCATGGATGTGGAATTTTTCGGGCTCGGACGCTTCGATTTAGAATGCAAGGGATAAGCCCAGAGATAGAAGTTTAACTCTGCGTTTTGGCTTTCTCTCTCTATCTCTATCTGATAGAGATAGAGACAGAGATTATGTCGGGCATTGGGGGTTTTGTTTGAGCAGAATTATAGCCGTACTGCCGGTTCTTGGTGTTGGCACATTTCAGATGTAACAAACCGTGTTGCCGGACATTAGTTGTTCTTCCTGGGCAAAATCGGTAATGATAGATCGTATTGCTTGGTCTTGGTGGCTCTTTCTGCGGGAATATCGATCGTAACGAATCGTCTTGCAGGCTTTTGCTGGCCCTTTCTGAGCCCATGTCGGCTGCGACAAATGAGGAAAGTAGAGTAATCCCAACACTAATTGCCCTTTCTGCCATTTCCAACTTTATGGGATTTAACTCCTGTAAGCCCTAAACCCTCTGCATGCTTGAAGGGTCGGGGGACTTAGTAAGTAGGTAGTAAGTAGACTTATAAGTACCCTAAAAGGGACCCTAATTGCGATTATGGCACTTC
Source organism: Symbiodinium sp. CCMP2592 (assembly GCA_905221615.1). Lineage (NCBI taxonomy): Eukaryota > Dinophyceae > Suessiales > Symbiodiniaceae > Symbiodinium > Symbiodinium sp. CCMP2592. Next base: position 111,722 of record CAJNDT010005856.1, read on the forward strand.
TAGGTCCCTCAAACAACCAGTTACTAAGTCCCCCGACCCTCCAAGCGAGCCTGCCTAGAACTTTTACCCTAAACCCTACACCCTAAACCCCTAAACCCCTAAACCCTAAACCCCTAAACCCTAAACCCTAAACCGGTAATTGCTGTAAACCCTAAACCCTCTGCATGAGCCTGCTTCTCAAGCTGGTCGGCCAAGAGCTGGAAATCATCCAGACGTCGCTCCTGAGCTGACTGCAGAAGGGCTTAACTATACTGAACTTAGAACCCTAGCAAAAATCATAATTTTAGCTGTGTCTTAAGGTTTATAATCACCACAAATTACAAATATTTCTAAGTACCCATGGTAACTCCTCTAAGGGCTCCTAGAAACAATTAGACTAGGGGTTCCTTTTTTACAGGGGTCTATAAAGGGCTACTATAAGGGATACTATATGGGTACTATAGTATCAGGGCTTAGCTCCTCTAAGCGTTCCTTTACTGGGCTTTGAAGCAACGTGGGAGACAACAGTATAGAGCTTTATTTCAGAATGGCTCCCTTTGAGTAACAGGTCCCCGAACAACTATTAAAGTATCGTACTCCAAAGCCCAGTGCAAGAGTTCCCTTACAGTGTGGTGCTCTCTGCCTTGAAGAATTCCTGTAGTTAGGTTCTGCATCAGGAGTCTGCCTGACAGTGCGGTGCTCTCTTCCTTTAGCAATTCCTTTTTCGGGTTCTGCACAAGGGGCTTAATGCTGAGGGTGACCAAGGTTTCGCTGAAACCTCGCCGCGCAACTTGTCGGTGGAACCTGAAACACCAAACCCTTTGAAAGCTGTTAACCTTGTAGTGCTTAGGGCTCAGTGTGGTTTAGTGAGCCTAGCCGTGTTTAGCGTTTATAGGGCTCAGGGCTTGTAGGTTAAAGGGTTCAGTATGGCTTCGTGGGTTTCAAAATAGTATCGTTAATTGTTCAAGCCCCTACATGACGCGCCGAACCGTAGCCAAGATAAACACCCCCCTGCCCCCAGAAGGCTCAGCTCAACAGCCCTCAGATTCCCCACCCAATCCTATTACTTGGAGGTTCATGGGTAGTGATAAGTGAGGCTACAAGTACCCTCATGTGGTTTATTATTGCAGCTACCCTACTTATAAACCCACTTATAACTACCCATGGTCTTCCAAGTATACTAGTATACTACAACCCTCAATCCTAAAACCGGCGATCCTCAGACTCCCCGAAACCCCGAACCAGAGACACCCAAACTCCTGAGCCCCCCCTCTGTACTTGCGATTACATTGGGGTTGTATGGGGGTTATAGTACCCCTGAAAGGTTAAAGGCTACCTACTCTACTACCCTAATTAAATCCTAAACCCTATAATTAAACCCTAAACCCCCAAACTATAAACCCTAAACAGCCAAAATCTCACCAAATTCCATGCTTAGCCACTCCCTTGACTGCAGAGCGAGCGGAGCGCTCCGCTGCTGACCTGAGCCATTTATCTACTGGCTTGGGAGGTTAGGGGTTGTAGGGTTTAGGGTTTAGGGTTTTGGGTTTAGAGTTTAGGGTTTTAGGGTTTAGAGTTTGGGGTTTAGGGCTTAGGGTTTCGGGGTTTTGGACCTTAGGAGTTTAGGGTTCAGGGTTTTAAAATAATATGTACGTTTCGGACTTTGAGTTTCGGGGTTTTGCTTCGGGGCTCGGGGTTTGGACTTCAGGTTCAGTTGCTTGGTGATCCATGGTTTAGGTTTAGGGTTTAGGGTTTAGGGTTTAGGGTTTAGGGTGGAGTCCATGGTGCAGGTTACTTGGGCCTCCTTTTTGCAGTTCGGGGCTTGTGGACCGAATACTTGGAGGGTCGGGGGACTTAGTAACTGGTTAGGGGCCCTAGGGTTCCCTTAAAGGGCTCCTTTTAAAGGGGTCTATAGGGGCTACTATAAGGGATCTATAAGGGTACTATAATGTCGGGGGACTTAGTAACTGGTTATTTTAGGGGCTTATAAGTACCATAACCATAACCCCAATTAGGGTCCCTTTTAGGGTACATATAAGTCTACTTACTACCTACTTACTAAGTCCCCTAAAGACCCTCCAAGTAAGTTCCCCATCCTCATTCATCCAACCAGTTTCGGCGCACTGCTTTTTTTGGTTGAGGGTTCGGGATAAGCTTGTTTTGCTTCTCTTTTTCTGGGCCTGAGGCTTCGGGTTCAGATTTCGGGTTCGGTGTAATCTCCTATGTGGAGTTTAGTATTAGGGATCAGGGAGTAGGGGTTAAGGTTTACCGTCCAGGGTTTGTAGGGTTTGGGGTTTAGGGTTTAGGCTGAGGGATGAGGTGTGGATTGTATGTAGGTTCAGTGATTCGCTTAGGGTATAATGCCGCGGAGTTAAGGTTGCAACATATCTGACTTGCATGGTTGGGAGTTTATGCGTGAGAATAGTTGCTCTGTTGGGGCATACCTAGACCGCTGAATGTAGAACCCTTTTTGGACGGACTGTTTAATTTCTGGTCGGGGTGCGATAACAAGAAGCTGAGATTACAAGAAACGCGCTCGAATTTAGGGTCCAGGCATTGTACTGGAACACCATTATCAAATAATCAGACGGCTAATGTGAGCGGCTCCTTCTAGTCTTCCATCTTACAGTTAGTCCCTAAACCCTAAGCCGTAAACTATTGACTGGGAGCACTTAAGCGCGCAGACCTGAATCATAGGCATCATCGTCGTCATGTGCGAAGCCCGAGTCATGATGCACATTCGGTGAATTATGTAGGTGCCTCGGTAGTCAGAATAGGTTTTGGGATACATTTTCCTACACTGAAAATGAAGGAACCTTTAAATTATACAGCTCATGGGACTTAGTAACTGGGGTTATAAACAAGGTAACTATACTTACAACTACTTGTAATCCCAATTAGTTAAGGTGCTTATATCCCCTGAACCTCCAAGTATAGCCGATCCACTGCAGGGTTCGGGTTGCAGCTTCGGATTTGTGGAGCAGCGCACAGGGCTCAGCCCTCGCACTCTCATGGAAACACCTAAACCCCTAAAGCTGAAAACCTGAATCCTCAGCCTTTCCAATTGCTACGCGAACCCGCCGAAACCTTAAACCCTACATCCTAAACCAGCCTTTCGACCCAAAGCCTATGCATAGGCCCCAGAGTACCTTTTTGGAAATACCTTATCGACTTCCAAGTATGAACCCGAAAAGGAACTACCATTGGGCCTATGGGCGAAGCCTCAAGCGAAAAAACCCGCTGGTGGCGGAAGAAGCTCGCAGAATCTCAGTAACACCTGGAAGTGATTTTCTCACCTAAACAATCGACACTGAAACTAAACCCCAAGCCCCAAACTTCCACCCTAAACCCTAAACCCCGAACCCTAAATTCCTGACAACAAGTTCTTACATCAGGAGAGGGCTCAGGGTCTATGAAGGATTGCGGGGTTCTAAATGTTGTCTCTTTTGGAGCTCCTGTTTCCCAGAAGCTGCCGTCTGCAACTTCTAGAAAGGCCTAAAGGCCAGGTTTCTAAATGTTTGAGGTTTTGGGTTTGTTTCAGCTTCAGAGGCATCTCTTGCGTTGAGGGTTTAGGGTTTAGGGTTTAGGGTTGCTGAGTGAATTTCGGGCTCGTAAGACCATAAGCGCGGCTTCGCGTGCGTGGGCCATGCCATGCTGGAGTAGCCTGAACCCTAAACCCTCAATCCTGAACCCTTTGACAAAGCTACCTTGAAACCTCACCCGAAGCATGTCACCGAGAGCCTAGCTGCCGAACTGATTAGAACAGGGCTTTGGGTATAATATGCCTTAACATTTCCTTATTAAGGCATATTGTGAAACCCCAAGAACTCGTTAACAAAAATACTACAGTAACTATTCAGGCCCCTAAAAAGGTACTCTATCTTCTGGGACCCCCAGCTACAGCTCCCGGGCACCCGACAGAACGTGGATGTGCTCCTCGTAGCTTTTTTTCGCCTTCGGAGAGTTCGGGGTTTAGGACCAGGATTTAAGGTTTATGTTTTGTTTGGAGGGTCATGGGAATTCGTAAGACCTAGTAAGTAAGGCTGTAAGTACTTTATTGGGGCTATAATTAAGTGTTTATAGCTTATAACTATAGTTCCCTGGTCCATTACGCTAAATACTAAGTCCCACCATCTTGAAAATCTTGGGTGCCAATAAGATGGCTCCATGATGGGGTCCCTCGAGCACGAGTAAAGGGAGCTAGATAGCTCCTCCGCTGCAAACCTGGTATTCTGTGACATTCCTTTGTTGAAGACCTAGTGTTCTGTGACATTCCTTTGCTGAGAACCAGGTATTCTGGTATGTTCCTTTGCATTCAAGTCTTTTAGTGACAACCCGTATTCTGTGATACTCCGTGGTGTTCTGTGATATTCCTTTAGTGAAATCCCGGTCTCCTCTGATACTCTGGCCCTGGGGCTTGCCCGGAACCCAGGAAAAATCTAGCTTTTTCTAGCTTTCGCTAGCCTCTTCTAGTTTTTTCTAGCTCTCGCTAGCCTTTCCTAGCTTGTTCTAGCTTTTGGTAGCCTTGCCTAGAAGAGCGGGTTCCGATCGTACGAAAATATTAGCAGTTCGGGGTCGACGAATACGTTCGAGCCTAAGAGTCTTCCAGCCACCAGCAACCGAGCGAGGGTGGTTATCTTCCGAACAGGACCTCTTCCAGGACGAGTGACCTGAAGACACCGGTCGCTGCAATGTGTGCACGGCCAGAAAAGAAAAGCCGTCTTCGCGCGAGCATCGACACATCACTTGGGAACGTCCAATCACACCGTGCCCGTCTGCAACCGAATCTTGTTTCACCGTAGTCCCAGTCAACAAAGAATGACATCCAAGCAAGTTGAAACAACCCCGAAGAAGAACGTGGAAGGGAGTTTGTTCTACCTATATGAAGGGCCCAGAGAGCTGCAAGCCTCTCCAAGCCTCTGGAAGGGAGCCAAAGAACCTCCTGAAACAAATGCATTTAGGCGCTATGGCCGACGGATCGGCAGTGGATTGCCGGCACAAACAGAAGTCAAAGCCCGCCTCCGACTGCTAGGAATAAATAACACCCACCTGTAGTTTCCTGCTGTGTCTTCACTTGTTACAGGCCCGTCAAGGGCACACTGTACCACAGGAAATCCGTAGCTTCCCAGCCCAGGACATACTTCAATACAGGAAACCCGTAGCTTATCTTAGTTTCTCTTAGTTTCTCTTAGTTTCTCTTAGCTTCTCTTAGCTTGTCGTAGGTTTTGCTTAGTTTCTTGCAGATTCCTGCGAAAAGCTGTGGAAAGCTAGATATGTACGCTTAATCAAAGAGGCGCCCAATCATTGAGCCATCTTATTGGTTCTATTGAGAAAAGAATGGTTTAGGGTTTTCTCGCCTCCGGCAGCTGTGCACGGTTGCAAACCCAGACAGGCTTGAGGCTTGCTGGGTTTAGGGTTTAGGGGTTTGGCGGTTAGGTTTTTAGGGGTTTAGGGTTTAGGGTGTGCAGGTTAGGATCTGGGGTTCTGGTTGTCTTCGGACCCATCGCACACCCCGGGCGTTTTCCCGAACCACTAAGTCCAAATCCGAAAACTTAAAATCCAGCACATGGAAACCCTGAAACCATAAACAATACTGAAGTCCTAAAAACCTTGCTGAAACACTTCGGGCCCCTATAGTAGCCTCATCGAGCCTGAAAAACCCGAAACAGCTCTAATCTAGGGCCTTAATAACTGAAATATGGTTTTGGCCCGTTATACTATAATTATCATAAGGAACCCCCCACAAATAGTGTAGGTCATTACTAAGGCCCTTTTGGTACCTTCCCCCCACCTCCTGCAGCTGACCCCGAAGCGATTCGGGGCCACCCTGTCTGGCGAGAGCCGACTGCAGCTCCTCACGATCTCTTTTAGGGCTCAGGGTTTAGGGTTGCAGGGCTTTGGGGCTTTAGGGTTGCAGGGTTGTGGGGTTTCCGGGTTTGGGGGTTTTAGGGTTTAGGGTTTAAGGTTTTTCTTTTAAAGTTGATGTGCACCCTTTCTCCAGGAAGCGCTGGCATTTTGCCCTCAACTTAATGAAACTAAACACCCAATGAAGTCGTTCTGGTAGAAGTCACCGAAGTTCAAGTGGTAGTAGACACCCCCGACAAGGCAGTTTTCGAGGTAGTAGTCTTCTGGAATGTGTATCATGGCGTCAACAACTCGGGCAGCTGCCAAGGAGAACTTGAGGGTTTAGGGCTTTGGGTTTGGAGTCCAGCCCCGCCCTGCCCTGCCCTGCCCTGCCCTGGCCTGGCCCTGCCCGCCCGCCCTCTGCCCTGGCCCTGCCCTGCCCTGCCTGCCCTGCCTGGCCTGTTCGGCAAAACTAATGCCTCTAAATTCCGTTCATAAAATGTGCATTTTAATGGGGCCAGATGCCAAAGTCGAGGTCCCCTCCTTTCTTTTCGTGTGGCTGCTGTGAACCTTGCGGTTGAAGAAATAAAAAAAACCATAGAATGAGTTTAGGGGCTAAACCCTCAAAGGAATAGGTTTGGGTGGTTTGGCCGCCTTAGACGGCGTGGGGTGGGAGAGTTAAAAAAAGAGCCATCCACAATCAGGCTCCAACAGCCAAGCGTCAGAAGACGACGCACTCGAAATTACACTGTCGCGAGATACTTCCGCTTATGCGCCACTCTACGGCAAAACCCTAAACCCTAAGCCCTAAACCCTAAACCGTAAACCCTAAACCCTAAGCCCTAAACCCTCAAAAATCCCTCTAAAGGCTTCGACAGGACTGCAGGGTCCCCCGGGCCCTCTTGCAGGTTTCTAGAAGGTTTAGGGTTTAGGAGTTAGGGTTTAGGGGTTTAGGGGTTTAGGGTTTAGGAGTTAGGGTTTAGGGGTTTAGGGGTTTAGGGTTTAGGAGTTAGGGTTTAGGGGTTTAGGGGTTTAGGGTTAAGGTTTCTTGAAGGTTTCCTGAAGGATTTCTAGAAGGGCTGTCATGCGAGTTTTTTCCGAAGGGTTGCTTTGAGGGGTTCCCTTCTATTAGAGGGGCGTCGGTTTAGTTCAGTGTTTAGGTTTCAGCATCCCTAGACCCTTGCTGTTGGGCGAGATCTGACCTGGCCGCTCGACCCTACACTCGACACTGTCCGAGACTTTATGCACCTTAGCCAATCCCTGAATCCGGAGCTCATAGACTCTGGAACCCCGCACCCTAAACTGTGAACCCCCTACCTAGACCCGCCAACTCCCCTCTGTTATGCCCTAAAATACCCACTGTTAAGGAGCATGAGGGCTGCATTAGCGGGCACATGTAGGGCCTGGCAAACCCTAAAGCCTAAATCCTGAGCCTCCCGAGTCTGACCCCCAAGAACTCGCATCTCCAGCATCTCTAAACCCTTCTGGAACCTTTTACATGTTCAGAGTTTAGAGCACCCTTCTAGAACCCGTTCTCAAATCATTCAATACCCCCCCAAAACAGCTCCAAGAATCCTCCGAACTCCTGTGGTCTCCCAGAAGAACCTGCAGGTTCCTCATCCGGCCTGCTTCAGCTTCAACTGCTTTTCCTGCTTGCTGGGATGTAGAGAGGTCGTGTGGTAGTTTTGTGGTGGTTAGAATATAGTAAAACCCAAAAAAACTTGGAAACCGGATTAAGGACAACTAGTGCTGCCTGGTGTAAGACTCTAGAATTGATTGTAGGGTTGATGATTTGAGCTTTTTTAGAGTGTTTGTCTTAGGGTTGGAGGTTGAAGTTGTGAAGAACGCGAGCATACCAAACAAAGGGAGGCAGTGCGATAGGATGTTCAACGTCCGGACATACGCCCGATTCATGATCGTGATGATGTTGATGAGTGACGACCTGTGAAAGATAATTCCCCCGAGACCCTGAGGCCCGGAAGCCCAACAATGTCTTTGAGATCCGTCAAGCGTTAAATTCGTAAGGCATAATACAAGGGCCTTAATATAGGGTTGTGAGGTGGATGTGGGCGAAAGCGTGTCGACGAACAGCTAAACAAAGGACGACATGTGCATCCTCAGAGAGTGTGCACATACACAGAATAGGGCTTTGAGGTATGTTCTACTATACTTGTTATTAATAAGGAAACAACACCCCAAACCCCAGCTTCAAACGGAGTTCGCGCATAACCGGCCTGCCCCCTGTTGCACCCCCAACCTCTTGAAAAGGCCTTCAGCCAAAGCTACTTTCTCGACGCTCGTTCCCACACTCCAAACCTGAAGGCTCCCACCCAAACCCTGCAAAACTGGTAGCTTACTTGGAGGTTCATGGGTAGTTATAAGTAGGGTTATAAGTACCCTAACATGGGTTATAAGTATAGCTGCCCTACTTATAACCCCACTTATAACTACCCATGAACCTCCAAGTAGGATGCGGGAGAGAGAAGGAGCCCCTTGGCCCCTTACAGCCTAAAACCCTAAAACCCAAGCAACCGTAAACCCTAAACCCAAACCCGAAAGACTAAACTCTAAAACCCGGAACCCTAAACCCCAAACCCTAAACCGAAAGCCTAAACTCTAAAACCATGAACCCTAAACCCTAAACCCTAAGCCTGAACTCTAGAACCCTCAACCCTGAAGCCAATCAGCCAAGTCTCCAGTCGGCCCTGCACTGTCGCCAGTTCTGAGAAGAGGCGGAGGAAGCCCTCTTTAGCAGCCTCCAGTTGAGGGCAGCAGGTATTTTTGGGAGCGTTCTTGATTTACCCAAGGTTTGGGGTTCATAAAACCCTAAACCCTGAACCCTATACCCTGAACCCTATACCGGCTTAGAGTTGAAGTGTGCTTAGGGATTCATCTTCAGGGTTCTGGGGGTCTGAGGTGTTGAATGTGGAACCCAGGATTTCGTCATGCAGAAATCTGCATAATTACCCCTTAGGCTTCCCTTCTTCAGGGTTTAGGGGTTTAGGGTTTCGGGGTTTAGGGTTTAAGGGTTTAAGGGTTTAGGGGTTTACCATTTGGCTTCCTTCTGATAACTCTAAACCCTACCTTAACCCGGAACAGCCTACCTTTTTTAGGGACTTATATAAGGAAATCATAGCAGGAAGCCTTGAAAAGGTAAGTGATTCAGGGTGAAAGTAAACCCTAGACCATCATATAACCCGACCCAGGCCCTATTCTAATCATGAAGGCGCCGATATTGCCACTGGCAAAGCAGCCTAAACGCGAGCTATTCGCACCCCTGGCGTGGCCTGCAACTCCAAGCATTCAGGGTTCAGGGTTTAAGGTTTTGAGGTTTAGGGTGTCGGGTGCAGGGTCCAGGGTTCAGGGTTCAAGGAATGATACCGGTATCTTTCGAAGCCTAAGAAGGCCCAAGTCATACACCATATAGTTTAAGCAGCGCAGGATCTGGATGGGGGAAGGACAGTTTAGGGGGTTTCAGGGTTCGGGGTTTAGAGCCAGGGCTTCGGGTGTAAGTGGTTTCGCGGAGTACAGCGGGTTTCGGGGATTGGAGGTGGAGGCGTTTAGGGGATTAGGTGTTCTGCGTTCAAGGGAGGCCATCGCACGGTAATCCCCAAAAGGAACTACTATGGAGCCTATGGGTAAACCCAAACATTACATCAAAAGCCATGCACCATCCAATCCTTGTTAACTAAAACAATGTCCACAAAAAGTTTGATGCCCTGCCTTGACGCTGTGTGAGGCTGCCGCTGTAGCCGTGGGTAGCGAGTCTAGGGCCATGAAGATCTCTTGCGCCTGCAACTTCTGTAGGTTTTGCGCGCGGGGTTTCGGGTCTTCATCTTTGCCATAGATGTCTGCAGAATTTGAAACCAGTAAACCCTGCTGCTAAGCTTGACATGTCAACACCTCACAGAACTTGGAGGTTCATGGGTAGTTATAAGTGGGGTTATAAGTCCCTTCATATGGGTTATAAGTATTGTTACCCTAGAGGCTCCAAAACCCCTTAATTAAGGAATATGCTGTAAATTGTAGTAGGAGCCCTAATATAATTTAAGGTACATTCCTTAATTCCGGGGTTTTGCAATCTCTGGGTACTTATGCATACCATTGTCGCTGTTGACGCTGTTGCTGATGTTGCTGCTGCTCCTTCCTCGTCGCAGGCTCCTACCTAGAACCTGTAATAGGCCCTTGGTCATAACAAAAAAGTGCGCAAGCCTGAACCCAACCTCTAAACGTTTCGGGCTGTGCTTTTTACTTAAAGCTTAGTGCTTGGGGGCGAAGAGCCGCCCTTCAACATGGAACCCGGCGCCATGTAAGAACTGCCGCCGCCTCTTGGGCATCATGCTGTTGTTTCATAACTCAAAGGACTGACATTGCGGCCTCACTCATCCGATTCTCGACTGTTTTGCAATTAAGGGGTATTTAAGGAGTTAGTGCTTCGGGGTTTTACTGTCTTCGTGATTTTTCCCACTGTTGCACCAACTGGCTGCCATGTGCCAACCCGGAAAATGGCGTGGGCGGCTTCGCAGCTCAACTGCAACACCGCATCGCTTAAAGTCAGGTGGGCAAGCCCCCTGGCAAATCTGGTCCTAACGTACGAGTAAGAAGGATCCTATTATATACCCTAAACCCTATGCAGCCTTAAAACCTAGCCCCCAAGCCAAACCTTTAACCCAACAAGTGAGACTCGACTATTCAAGTAGGAGAGAAGTCCTGATCAGACAAGGCCCCCAAACTCTCGCTGGACGCCCGTGCATGCCCTGGGCCAGTCTCACCTGTTCTTAACCTGAGCGATTCCCCTAAACCCTAAACCCTAAACCCCTAAACCCTAAACCCCTAAACCCCTAAACCCCTAAACCCTAAACCCTAAACCCCTAGACCCTAAACCCTAAACCCTAAACCCTAAACCCCTAAACCCCTAGACCCTAAACCAAGGATGTTCATGCTTCAGGGCTTCCGACCCTGAGTGGCTGTGCGGGGTGGGACCAGATGGCTGGACAAGCTCTTGTCGTTTACGAAGACACTTTTTAGGGTTTAGGGTTTAGGGTTTAGGGTATAGGGTATAGGGTTTAGGGTTTAAGGTTTAGTGTTTAGGGTGATGACTTTTGCGGGCCCTATAACCTCAAAAAGGTCTAACTATGCTTGAATCTGCAAACATGAAAAGTCAAAAGTCGTTCTGAATCTGCGACCTCAGTGCGACTGCGGAGACTGGACCTCATCGTCGGCAAACCGCAGATGTCGTTCCTGTGATTGGCGACTTCGATGCGACCGTGGGGACTGCAGCTCGTCGACACCTTCGAGCCGTGAAGGTACTTCCTGCGGCCGCTCCCCTCGGAAGTCCGTCCTGCACCAATACCCTTCGGCTTTAGGCTTTAGGGCTGACTAGAAGGGCCTACATGGCTATCGAGTTTTGAACCCCGAGGACCCAAAGAATAAGATGACTAATTATTTCGGCTTCTATATCAAGCCAACCCCGAAAAACATCAGAATCTTAATGTTATCGCTCAAGTGCTGGATATCCTGGACCCAAACTGTTTAGGGTTTAGGGTTCAGGGTTTGGGGTTTAGTGCTCAGGATTCAGGGACTGGGGTTTAGGGTTTGGGGGCGTCGATGCATCATCCGATTCATCCACCGAGCGGTAAGTCTCCTTTCGATCTGAACTTTCGACCCTAAAAATTTCAAGATCCCTCGGTTGAGGGATATTTGGAATATTCCTGAAAATTATAGTAGGGATTCTTGATATCTTGCTAAAGGACCCCTCCTTAACGGATACTGGAGTCTCTGGGAACAAACGTCTACTCGAGCAGGCGGCCGAGAGTCAGCTGCAGGATGAGATGAACAGGATCCGATGGCGCATTCCGCGCCTCAACCGTTTGGCATTTAGCGCTTTTCTTGCTAAGGTGCAGTAGACCCTAAACCCTAAACCCCCGAACCCTAAGCCCTAAACCTCTAAACCCCTAAACCCTAAACCCATAAACCCTAAACGATCATACCGGCACCCCAGAGGGAATCCAGAAGAAAACCACCCAGTGCGAGGCTTCTGTTCTGGGTCTACTTGGAGGTTCATGGGTAGTTATAAGGGTTCGGTTAGAGGGTCCCTTTGAAGGGATGGATAGGGATTCTATAAAGGGTATAGGGTTTAGGACCTACTTGAAGGTTCATGGGTAGTTAAAAGAACATGGGGTAGCTATGGTTATAACCCATCTTAGGGGACTTTTAACCCCACTTCTACCCACCAACCCTATGATCCTACTATACCCTAAACCCCAAACAGAGCCCTGAAAGGCTTTAAAGGAGCCCCACTTCTAGCTACCCATGAACCTCCAAGTACCTGCAGCCCCTGCTTGGCCCTTGGCTTCAGCTGAAAGCAACATCGTTCCGTGTCGAAGGCCGCACTTGGAGATTCATGGGTAGATATTAGGGTTTAGGGTTTAGGGTTTAGGGGCTATAAGTCCCCAAATATGGGTTCTACGTATAGTCGCCCTACTTATAACCCCACTTATAACCACCCATGAACCTCCAAGCACCCTGGAGCTCCAACCTATCAACGGAAACCCCAGACCCTACTATAGGGGCCTTAAGAAAGAGAATAGGGTTTGGGGCTCCATTGTAGTATGAGGATAACATGGAACCCTAAGACTACTATTGGTAATTATCTAGGCTTCTAGGTTACATTCCCCGAATCCACCAACCTTGAACCAACATCTTAAATCCTGAACTCTAAACCCTAAACACAAATCCTAAACCTGACAGGTCCAGTTTATTATAGAGGATTGCAATTGTTGTGCCCCCAAAAGGTTGAAGTCTAAGAAACCCCACATCCTGGAGAGAAACAGCATAGCAAAATTTGTAATTAGAATAGGGTCCTGGAGTATATCATAGGGAGATTAGTTTCAGTGGAGACATGGGGATACTACGGCGGGAATAATCAGGAATGGTATTCCCATATAAGACACCCTGGAAATGACCCTAAACCCTAAACCCTAAACCCCTGAACCTTAAACCCTAAACCCTAAACCCAAATCCCAACTGTTGAGACCTAAGGCGGTCCAGGGCACGAAGGGCGAACTGAGGGTGCCCTGCCGGGCGATGATATGCTTCTTGGAGTCACTTGGCAAACGCAACCTCGGCGGAGGATTGCGGCTGTACTTGGGGGTTCATGGGTAGTTTTAAGTGGCCCCTAACATGGGTTATAAGTACAGCTACCCTACTTGTAACTCCGCACTACCCATGAACCTCCAAGCACCCAGAGAGCTCAATACCCAATCAAGGAAAATTGTCTTCAACCATTGAGGCCCCCCTATAATGTTCTTGGAGGGTTGGGGGACGTAGTAACTGGTTGTTTTCGGTACTTACGAGTACCATAACCCTAATAAGGTTAGGGTCCCTGTTAGGGTACTTATGAGTCTAATTACTACCTACTTACTAAGTCCCCCCCGACCCTCCAAGTAGGGACCCTTAGGGGGGTAGGGGGGCATGGGGGTAGGGGACTATACTTCCTTAAATAGGCCTAAGACGCCCTAGCCCCCTCCCCCCTACCCCCCCTAAGGGTCCCTATAATGTAAGGTATATTTTCTTTTGCCTACGGAGTAGTTAAAGGGCTCAAGGGTCAGATTTACCCGGACCCTGCAGGTGCTCTTTGATGGAGTGGCCCTTCATCCCGGAGACTCCCCATACCCCTTAATTAAGGAATATACCTAAAATGATAATAGGATCTCTATTACGATTTAAGGAATATTCGTTAATTAAGGGATGTTGGAGTCTCTGGGATAATGGGTATTGAGGGCATAGTAGAGGGTCGTGTCGAGGTAGGCTGATATATGCTGATATTAGGGTTGTTGTGGTTTAGGGCCTACGTGGTGATTAGGGTTATAGGGTTCAGGGAAGTTTAGGGTCCACGCATGTACAGCGGTTATGGTAAGTCAATATATGGCTCCTTAGGAATCCGTTGAATTCTTGGTGGGTGTGTGTGTGTGTGTGTGTGTGTGTGTGTGTGTGTGTGTGTGGGTGTGTGGGTGTGTGGGTGTGTGGGTGTGTGGGTGTGTGGGTGTGTGGGTGTGTGGGTGTGTGGGTGTGTGGGTGTGTGGGTGTGTGGGTGTGTGGGTGTGTGGGTGTGTGGGTGCGTGCGTGCGTGGGTGCGTGCGTGGGTGCGTGCGTGGGTGCGTGCGTGCGTGGGTGCGTGCGTGGGTGCGTGGGTGCGTGGGTGAGTGGGTGGGTGGGTGGGTGGGTGGGTGGGTGGGTGCGTGCGCGCGTGCGTGCGTGCGTGCGTGCGTGCGTGCGTGCGTGCGTGCGGGCGTGCGTGCGCGTGCGCGCCAGTTTGGGGATACGAGTATTGAACAACTCTCCATCTCTCGGCCTGCAGAGTTTCAGGATTGTCGGGTTCGAGTTGTGGGAACCCTCATACCATTTCCAAACTGAAACATGTGCTGCCTGCTTTCCCCTTAGAGTCGAGACAGTCTCCTGGTCACCTTTCTGTGTTTTCTCTGATTTCTTGCTTCGACCCTCCATGCATCCAGGCATGTTCGCACCATGATGACGGCATCCAACTAAAACCCCAAACCCTACACCCCTCACTGCACCAGCGCAATTCAACTACTGTGGAGGTTGGTGTCAGGTTGGATCTACCACTCCCTAGCGACAAATTCTTCTAAGCTCAACCCTGCTCCCGAGCCTGAAGCCGCTTGACTGTTTGTGAACTGTTTTTACCAAAAAGCTGTGTTTGTAAAGACTAGTGCGTTTAGCTTAGTCCTCAAACCATCAGACCACAACAAAACCCCAACTCTAGATCTATTCTTTCGAAAGGCAAGAAGCCTTCGATGATTTTGACCCTGCGCCGTAAAATTCTCAGGCCTAAACCCGACTTGGAGGTTCATTGATGGGTAGCTACAAGTGGGGTTATAAGCAGGGTAAAATTACTTATCACCCATATTAAGGGACTCATAACCCCACATATAACTACCCATGAACCTCCAAGTAAACCCTAACCTTCAGACCGAAACTGTTTTGTTCAAGTAACGTGATGCCATTCATGCTCTGCTCTGTGGGTAACTTCCCCTTGGCCACCTGTTCGGGACTTGACAGTTTCGGGGTTTGGGTTTCAGGGTTCTGGGTTAAGGTATAGGGTTTGGGGTTTAGGGCTTGGGTTTGGGGTTGAGGTTGAGGGTTAAGGGTATGCGTTGGTGATATGTTTGTCTACGCATACTCACAAGGTTTTTGGAACCATCAAGCCAGTCTCGGGAAAGGTTTTCCGAAAAAATCTCAAACCGTCGGGAACCGTTCAGAACCGTTGGATCTGTTCCGATGCACAAATCTTGCAGGACCAGACGGGTCCTGATATTAGTGTGATGGTTCCTGAGGCCAATGCAGTGAGAACAGAGACACCATGTCAAACAAGCCACTGGCTGCCGTAAGCAGAAAACGGATAGATAGGCATTTGAATCCCCTTAAAGCCCGCTTTAAAAGCCCTCTTAAACCTCTCCTTAGCCCCTTCTCCCCCTCTCAAGTACCCCGTAAAGCGCTGTCCTCTGCAGGAGTCGAAGTCTTGGAGAAGCAGTTTCGCAGTTTGGCTTTATACGCCGAAGTGTATTGGAATCAGGCTCGGGGTATACTATCCCGGCGAGTCCATATATATATATATATATACACACACACATACGTACATACATACATACGTACGTACGCACATACATACATACATACATATGTGTGTGTATACATACATACATACATACATACATACATACATACATACATACATACATATGTGTATATATATACATATATATATATATATACATATGTATATATACGTATACTACCATTACGGAATTAGGTCCCAAAAGACCATCCTCGGTACGGTTTTTTGGAACTAATTCCATAAGCCCTCCCGGTATGCAAGTTGAGTGTGGGCTCGTGGTTTCTCTGCTCGAAGCTTAGGGTCTTAACTTGTTTAGGGTTTAGGGGTTGCAAGAGGGTTTTAGGGTTAAGGCACAGGAAGGGTGGCGCTCAGAAGTGAACGAATGCTCGGAACTTTGGATCCGCTTCATTCGAGAGCTCCTGAACCCTAAATCCTAAACCCTAAACCCTAAACCCTAAGCCCTAAGCCCTAAGCCCTAAACCCTAACCCTACGCTCGACTGCCCTGCGCGAGCCTGCCGGGCGTAGCGGCGCAGGAAGGATGAGAAGCCCTGCCAGTCCAGCGGCCGTGCGAAGCGCTTCAGAGTCGGCATGCCGAGCCCTAACCTGGGTTCTTGTTTAAGGGATCTTATTTTACTTCGAGGGTCTTTAGGGGACTTAGTAAGTAGGTAGTAAGTCGACTTATAAGTACCCTAAAAGGGACCCTAATTGGGGGTTAGGATACTTATAAGTCCCTAAAATAACCAGTTACTAAGTCACCCGACCCTCCAAGTAAGTTACCATAATTTAGTGTTCCCTAAGGGTTCTATAAATGTTCTTGTTAAGGGGTTTATTTGATTTAAGCTACCAGAACTGTGATCTATAGCAAATAATTGGGCTTCTTTACTCTTAACAAGAACCCAGTAACTTCTGCGCACTGCTTTCTCGGTGGAACCGGAAATGGGCTTCCTCAATGTCGATGAGCTCGGTGCTCCCATTTAATACCAAGGTCATCTCAGCGAGCTCTTCGCAACCTGGGCTTTGAAGGTTTGGGGTTCGGGTTTAGGGTTTATAGAGAGACAAAAGTATAGACGCTTATTTCAAAATGGTTCCCTTTAAGTAACAGGTCCGCACAAAGAACTAAAGTATGGTACTCCAAAGCCCAGCAACTCTCAATAAATGTCTCGCAGCTGGACACGGAGCCAGCAGACTGGCTTGCCGAGTAGGCGCCCCTGACTTTGCGGAAGAGCTCCAGCTGTGCTTCGGCCTGCTTCAGCGCCATTGCCTCTGGCTGGCGAGATTCAGTATCTTCCGTCAGCGATAGCAGATGATGTAACTCCTTTCTGCCATAGAGCTGTGGCAGCAGCACCTTACTCCCCCAATGAGCCACAGAAGTAAAGGGTTAAACTTTCCCTTCCCTACTAAACTCTCAGAAACATTTAAAGGTTGGGTATTGGGGATCTAAGTTAAAGGAGCCCCTAGGTAGATCCCTTATATATCCCTTAAAAGGAGCCCTCATAGATCACTCATCGGGGATCCCTAAACCCTACACCACTACACCCTAAACCCCTAAACCCTAAACCCCAAACCCCTAAACCCCTAAACCCAAAACCCTAAACCCCTAAACCCTAAACCCTAAACCCTAATTGGGGATCTAAGGCACATGGCACACGTCTACTTTCACGATCCGGCCCGACGGGGACCTCAGCGGCACCCGCAGACACCGCGGAGCGCTCTTTTCGCTCTCGCACCTCTCCGTACCCGGCCTTGGCTTGCTGAGTTCATGATGGGTTTAGGGTTTGGGGTTGAGGGTTTGGGGTCTTTCTTGGGTTTAGGGTTTTGGGTTTAAGGAGAGTTCCTAAGTCTCCAAAAGTGTGCATTTTTAGTTTTATAGTGGGTAGTATTATCTAAAAAAAGTGTAAAGTGTATCTACTCAGCTACGAAGCGGCTCTTCAAGGGAGGCGGCAACGAACTTCTCGAAGTTCTCCACATCATCGGCTCCGTCTATGAGTTCCTTCAGCGGACATCCACGGAAATCCTTCTTGGTGGCAAGCAACCGCTGCAGGCACGCGGTGTTGCCGAAAACTTTGAGCTCACTGTCAAGAAGCAGCTCCTGAGTTCTTCATTATAGGAATTTTACAGGGAACTCCAGAAAGTTGGAATATGGTCTCAGGGTAGGATACCCTATAATTTACCATAAAGGGTTTAGGATAACCATATTCCAACTTTCTGGCTTTTACTGTATAGTAAATAACACAGTTATGTTAGTTGAGTGATTCTGTTACCTGAAATGAGTTGCCGTGATAGAGAGGTCTGCAGTACATAATTGATATGGAATCCCTAAATCAACAGGAACCTAGGCTCTCCATCGCAAATGCCCTTCAACATCTGCCGGAAGCCAAAGATCAGTGAATCGGCATCTTCAGATCGGATGGAAGCGACGATGCGCTCACGCAGAGCGGACTGACAAGGCAAGACTGTTTCGTGAGGGAGGGACTTCTGCCTACCAGTCCGTTCATCCCGTCTTTTCTGACTTGTGGCGTAACTGCGCACTGTCCAGCATTCACGTAGCAATCTGATTGCCATCTAAAGACCTTTCCACTACATCATCTTCCATGCGCACTAATCTCTCTATGCATCCATCGGTCTGTCTCTTTTCCTTAAACCCTAAACCCTAAACCCTAAACCTTATCTACAATCTTCATTTCCCTCTCTCCCTCCCTCCCTCGGCCCCGAAGCCTCAACGAAGCCAGGCACCATGATTCCGATTGCAGCTTGGAAGGCCTGTTGAAGAAGGAACCTTGTTTTAGGCTTTAGGGTACAAGGCTTGGGGTTTAGGATTTAACGCTTAGGGTTTAGGGTTTAAGGTTTCAGGTTCAGGGCTTGGGGTTCAGGACTTAGGGTTTGGGGTTTAGGGAGCTCGGTCAGAAAGCCGGAAAACCGCAACTGTGTAGTCCACGAGCCCAAATGCATACACGCATATATATATATATATATATATATATATATTATATAGATATACACACACACATATATTGACCTTATGCTTGATTGGCATTGTGTCTATACAAAAAATCGAGCTGTGGTTCCACAACACTGCGCACGAGGTTCGATGGGCCAAAGCATCGTACGTGGACCTTTAGGGTAGGGGATGACGGTCAACGGTTATAGGGTTCGAAGGATGTAAGGGTTGCGGAAAATGTCTCGGTCATCGCATGAGACAAGCCATGTTAAACTTGACACGGTTGCACCAACTACTGCTTCGCACAAGGTCTCAGCGCCGGGACTGTAGTCCAAGGTGCCTACGATGTAGAATAGGCGAAACGGACACAGGTGGTGGGGGCCGGCTCGTCCGTTGGCGGCATTCTACAGACAGCGGCACTGCAGATGAATATCTGCAAACATCGTAGTCGGTCGCTCTGAAGACACAAGTGTTCATTTAATTATGTTCACTGGGCTGCATGCTATGTTTCGGGTGGATGCATTACGACGACATTCTATCTCTTCTACTTGGCCAATGTGATCCAACATGTGCACGACGCCTGCCACTGTTTAGTTGTGGAGTCCGCGATTCCTTGCATGCCGCTTGACACAATTCTCCGGGCTAGCATGTGATCACAGCTCCGCGGCATCAGTTACATCGATACTTCATGTTCTGTTGACACCAATTTCCAGCCAATTTCGTCCTGTTGATGCAAATGTACGACCATCAGATGGGGCGAACCGTCTGTCCTGACACCAAACACCGTCGTAACCAAGTCTGTGTCAAACAAACGTCGACCATGTGACACTCCATGTACCTGCTGAAACGCCGGGACACGGCCGGCTCGGGTTGGGGTGACTGTTGAATGCTGTGCATTCCAGGACTCTTCCACGACGCGTGCAAGCACGCGTTACAAACTTTGAACCAGACCGAGGATGAGCCGGGCAACTTGCCCCTTCTGGGCCTGCAGGTCGAAAATTGTCTCTCCACTCTATCTAGGCGGGAGCGGATCAAAGCTGGTTGTTCGGACGCACTGCGTCGAACCTACTCAAGCTCTTGACTGAAGTCGCGAGGGCATACAAGGTCGCGACTGCAGGTACAGTGACAGCGCGTGGAAGGTCGAGTAATCAATCACTGGGCTGCTCCCAAGCCCCACCACGAGGCCACTGGCCCCCAACGTCAGGTTGTCCAGTCCAAACGATGTTGGAAAGAGCGAACTTCGCTCTGCCCGGAAGATGTCCAGGCGCAAATGGTCCAAAACGTCAGCACGTGTAGAATCATAACTAACCCTCGGGTTGTCTCTTGCCAGGACCAGCACGACACTCGCAAACGCTGGGGTGGGGGGGCGGGGCGGGGGGCGCTTTGCACATGCTTGCGGGCGCTTGGTGCGACCGCTTGGGAATGCTGCTTGCTTCGCGTCACCATTCTGCTCCTTCGGGAACTATTTGCAACAAACAACAGACAGCACCACAAGAACACTTCGAAACCTCACAGCTCAAATCCGCTAACCGAAACGACATTCAGGCCCGCAAACTCCATCCCTAAATGCAAGCCGTAGGAACAAGGGAGATATTGCAGTCCGGCCGTGGGTGACGGCCATGCTCCAGGAGAAAGAAATAGCGTAGCAAATCGAGATGGCTATGGACCTGTTCAGGGTTTAGGGTTTGGGGTGTAGGGTTCAAGGTTGTAAGGGTTTAGGGTTTAGGGTTCAGGGTTCAGGGGCAAAGTTAACAACTGCGGGTTCCGGTTTTACAGCAACTATAGAGGTCTTGCCCGGTGACCAGAGTCTCCATTGTAGTTCCTTGTTTTGGTTGAGCCAGTTATATAATGAGGATCCGAAAAGGTAACCCCAAAAAGGAAGTACAATGGAGACTAATTACAGGTGATATGCCAGCGTCGAACCCAAACAGTGAAAAGGCACGCACCACACTCCGAACATGTCGCGACGACCACGATGGCCTATAGGCAACCATGACGACCACCGCGACTGCGGCGACCGAGACGACCAAGTCGACCAAGAGCAGCAGGATCACCGACCACGAGCACACGACAAGGACACCGCGACGACCACCCCCGACAAACAGCACCACCATCACCGCCACCACCATCAACACTACCACAGGCAGGACGGAAGGCAACCGAGGGGACCCCGAGGAGCCTCATCATTGCTTATCGCATATCTTCATTTTCATGCACTCCCTCCGGAGCTCATCGCCTCCACAATCGTTCCCTGCCTTGTCTGGCGATTTGAATTATTGTGAAAACGGTGGGACTTGGGCACGAAATATGCACTGCGCCACGTGCCCGTCCGCTCGGGCATGCCGAGTTTGGACACTGACCAATACCTCTACAATTTAGTAGTTAGTATATGAACCTCAAACTCGCACCGTTTGATGCGGAACAAACGCCTTGCAAAAACCCACAGTTCAAGCCAGCCCGAGAACACTCTTCCACAATACCTGAGAAGCCCAAACCTCAAACCTAAACCCGCAACCCTCAAAAACCCTCAAGCCCTAAACCCTAAACCCTAAACCCCTAACCTTTACATCTTACACCCATACAAACCTTCATCATGACCCAAAACCCTAAGTTGTGGCCTGAATGCAGTCCCCAACACAAGACATGAACCCCCCATTCTAAGGGGACCCCCCCAAGACCTCAATAAAGCCTTCATGGTCCTTAACAGAGGAGATTTGGGGTAGAACCTGAACCCGTAACCATTAATTCTAAAACGTATAGTTTAACCACCAAGCCCTTAACCCTAAAAGGAAAAGTTTAACCCCTGACCCCTTAATGCTGAGAGGTATAATCTAAACCCTTCAGCCCTTCACAGTATTCGCAAACCCTAAACCCTAAACCGAAACCCCTGACCCTAAACGGCTTTATCTAAAACCTGAACCCTCAACCCTAAAAGGCACAATCTAAACCCCAAACCCTGAACCTGAACCATGAACCCAAAAAGGGTACTATAGGGGCCTTAATAATTCGAACAGGGTTTTGGGGCCCAGTATACTATAAGTATAATAAGAAGCCCCCACAATAGTGTAGGTAATTGGTAAGGCCCCTAGAGTACAATCTAAACCCTAACTAAACCTACGAGTAACCTAGGAATGAAAAGGGTGCCCATTTTGGTTTAAAGGGGGTTATAAGGGAACCTAAACCCCAAAAAAGGGAATAAGGGCCTACTCTGGGTCCTAGCTAAACCCGAAGAGGTCCTCCGAGGGCCGAAGACGACGCCCAGAAGGATCTGACCGCCCGAGCAGAGCCCGAAGCGTGCGATGTAGTCCTTGGTTAGGGTTCAAGCTTGAGGGATCAGGGTTTAGGCTTTGGGTTCTAGGGTTTAGGGTTCAAGGTTGAGGGATCAGGGTTTAGGCTTTGGGTTCTAGGTTTTAGGGTTCAAGGTTTTGGGTTTAGGGTTTAGGGTTGGGGGTCTAGGGTTTAGGGTTCAAGGTTGAGGGCTTAGGGTTTGGGGTCTAGGGCCTGGTTTAGGGTTCGAGGTTGAGGGCTTAGGGTTTAGGGTTTAGGTTTAGGCTTTTAGGTTTGGGGTTTGGGGTTTGGGGTTTCGGGTTTTGGGTTTTCAGGGTTGGGGTTTGCGGTTTCGGGTTAAAAAAAAGGTGCGAGATAGTCCTTAAACTTTTTCGTGGGTTGGGGCTTGAAGTCTGAAGTGTTAAGCTTGGCTGTACGGGCAGCCCTTGGGCTTTCAAACTTTATGGTTGAAATTGGGCTGTAAGCACAGCCCTCAGGTTTTTGAGGCTCAGGGCTTGAAGTTTGGTACAACGGATACTTAGTCTTTGGGCTCTCCGAGATCAGGGCTTTTAAGTTGGGCTGTTGGAATCGTCTTCGTGTTTCTGTGGGGTTTAGAGGTTTAGCTTAAGCCACTGCCAGACCGTGGGGCTTAAGACTTTACGTTTGGCTATAGGACACTGGGGCTTTCGGATTCGGTGCTGTATGTGCAGATATATGTATGTATATATGTAACATATGGGCTGCAAGGTTCTGAATCTTAAAGTTGCAGTAGGGTACGGTTTCTCGAAAATATACGCCGCCACGGCGTACCAGTCTCTAAAGGCAAATCTGTAGGGTTTATGGATCAAGCTTTTAAGATTTAGGCTTTAGGGTGGTGCTAGGTAGCCGTTGTGGTTGTAGGGTGGTCCTGCATTTTAGGGTTAAAGGTTTTAAGGCTTAGGCTTTAGATATTTGATTCAGGTGGTGTTAGGTAGTCCTCGGGTTTGAAGGGTTGAACTTTTGAAATTTGGACGTAAGGATAATCAAGCATGGCCCTTGGGTTTTTAGGGCTCGGGGTGATCAGGCTCCAATTCTGGGGATAGTCCGTGGGTTTTGTGGCAGTCGTTTCAAAGTTTTGCTGCAAGGAAACTTTGGGTTTTGAGGGCACAGAGCTGCTATGCTGCACTCATGGACGGCAACTGACAACTAGATGTAGTCGAACATGACAAGGCTGCAGCGTTGGCACGCCTAGCTTTGGAGATATTTTAAACCTAACATCTCAAAATAGTGACGATGAATGAGAATTTCCAAATTATTCCGACAATTGTTAATACGTACTACGGTTCATGGAACCCCTAGACCATGAATTCCAAACCCCAAGGCTGATGCCCAAATCCTAAACCCTATGTAAGCCCTAGACACCCTAAATAATGTCCAGCCTCAAACCCTAGATCCCCCAATCCTCTACTTGGAGGGTCGGGGGACTGAGTAAGTAGGTAGTAAGTAGACTTATAAGTACCCTAGAAGGGACCCTAATTGGGATTATGGTACTTATAAGTCCCTAAAATAACCAGTTACTAAGTCCCCCGACCCTCCAAGCACTTAAACCCTAAACTCTGACGGCCACTGAATGCCAGGGCTCCCGTTCGGTCCGACTCACATAGGCACTGGTCACAAGAGCTGTCATGATAATACCGTTGAGGACAGGGCATAGCGGCCTGCTTGAGTTTGGGTCTAGGGTCTAGGGCTAGGGTGTAGGGCGTAGGGTGAAGATAAAGCTTCAGGGATTGGATTCAGGGAATCTAGGAATCAGTGCTTTGGGGTCTATATACGAGTTCACTGTTGGGACAAGTCTGTTGTTGCTACGGTGCCTCGGGAATGTAGGGTGCAGGACAGTCAAACCCCACCAGAAGACTGCAAAGAAAACCCTCCTAGTTACGTTAAGACAGATCACGGCTTAGGGTTTAGGGTTCGGTCCGTAAAGAGCAAGGCGGTTTATCAATCAGTGGTCGACGTTACTCCCCGCCTAAGCAGCCGGTCAGTGACGTCCACGCGACCCGTATTCACCAAATGGTAGATCACATAAGTCAAAACGGCAAGAGCCTCCGCACAGAAAGGAAGTGGCCCTTTGAGGCTTCCAGAAGCATGCAAAGAGAAGGAGCAACCATAGAAACTAGCGTGAGGTAGCTTTCGGTTTTCCCCTAGAAGGCCAAGGTAAAGACTGCACATCCTGCTATAAACTCACTCGACCGTCCTCAACCTAACTACCAAACTAGTGTTGCTTCATATATTTGCCGCCGCACCAGCAAAGTTGCCGAATAAGTGTTCGGCTCCGACGCAAACTCCACAATGAACACCAGCACGGTGCAAAAGGCACAATGGACCAACACCTGCATTCTGAGAAAGCATGAAGACCTACAGAACTTTTGAGGTCTCAGAACCCTAAACCGTTGTACTAAACTGACAGTGCTTGTTTCGACCTCTTTACAGGACGAAGCACACCAACATGACCCCAGGCCATACATGTCCAAGGCACTCGCGATAGCTTCTTGAACATCTGTATTCGCACCTTTTTCGAGGGTTCAGGGCTCAGGGTCTACTGCTTCTTGGGTTTTAAATGTAGGGTAGCCATACTTAGAACCCAGCTTGTGGGACTTATAACCCCACTTATAGAACCTCTAAGTAAGGGTTCAAGCTTCAAGGCTTTAGGGTTGAAGTTTGAGGCTCAGCGGGTGCAGCATCCTGGTCCAAGCCTGCTTGTGGGAAACCTAAACCCTGCACCCGTAACCCTACACCCGAGCTTGAAGCCTTAAACCCTGAACCGCCTGCACAAGGTCTTCCTCCAGACGTGAGATCTCACTCTCACTGAGCGGTGGCTGATCGGATGTCGTCCCTTTCCCGAGTGCCTGCCGGGGAATGCAGACTGGATGGTTGCTCCAAACTGAGCACGGCCACGCTTGTACGCTTGCGCTAGCACAGCTAGGTTTTCCTCTTTCAGCACTGCGTGGAACTGCCTACCTGTGCTTCTGCATTGATTCACACACTTGACATATTTACGAAGCCTACTCGTGTTGGCTTCAGGTTGTCATTGGGCGGCTGTGGTTATGGGCCCAATTGTTCCCCAAAGGGTCCTATGTACCGATACAGTAGAATGTAGGGTCTCCATATCAGGAATTTACTATTATGACTTAGGGAAGTATCCCTCATAACAGTACATAGGACCCTTTGCTTGGAGGGTCGGGGGACTTAGTAACTGGTTGTTTTAGGGACTTATAAGTACCATAACCCCAATGAGGGTCCCTTTTAGGGTACTTATAAGTCTACTTACTACCTACTTATTAAGTCCCCCGGCCCTCCAAGTAATACCTACCCAAGGAGGTCAAATGCTATTTGTAGCTATCCAACCCCTGGGAGAACAGACAGTGCCTGACTGTCGGAAAGTCTTGAGCGGGGAAACGAAAAGCATGGAGGTTCCGAACAAACAGCACCTGCCACATAATTACCCATTTCTCGGAGCATCATGAACATCATGGGACCCACTTGGAGGTTCATGGGTAGTTAAAAATAGGGTTATAAGCCCCTTAACATGGGTTATAGTTATAGCTACACTTATAATCCTACGTAGAACTACCCATGAACCTCCAAGTAGTTAGGTTATGACTAGTTATAACTACTGTACCTCACTTGCATACATAAGTATCTATGACTATAGCTACGACAAGCAGTCGCTTAAGGTTGGGATGCCAATCCGCTGACTTCCTAAATGCTGAGCCCTCGACATCGAAATCCGAGACAGTGGAGTGGTCAGACAGCTCGACACAGCAGAACTTAAGACAGCAGCATATGCATGCCTGTGTATACTCAGACGAAACGACAGAACAATGCATGGTCTGGCATCATAGCAGACCTATCTTACTGGGACGCCACGGAGTCAGAACAACCGATCGCTCGAGATGCAGAAAGATCGCAACTGTGTGAGAAGCGAAAATCGCAGTGAGCACTCTGTCAGTGATGGGAGGCCAAAAGGGGGGTTTAAGATTCTTGGGGTAGGGATTCCTTAATATGAACCCTATCGTGGGAACCCTAATCCTTACTAAACCCCCATAGGCTAAAACCCCTTTTGGCCTCCTATGAGCCAGAAAGCGCATCGTGCCGCAGACTATAGGTCGATGTAACGAGGCATGCTCAAATCGTGCACTACAGGGGCCAAGAACAACAAGTATAGGGCTTGCGGGCGTACATAATAGTACTATACGTACAAAAAAGGAGCCCTCAGCAATAATTTTGGTAACTATTCACGCCCCTATGTTAAGCCTTGATCATGGGACTTAGTAGGTTATAACTGCCTTACTTGGTTCTATAATTATTAACAACTATAGCCACCTTGCTTACAGCCGCATTTGCTAAGACCCACGATCCTTGAATTATGGAACGTCGAGAAACTATGAACCTGAGCTGATGATGTAATGCTGCCTAGGGATTAGGGTTTGGAGTTCCCGAATCACCTGAACAAAACTGCCAGAAGACATCAAATCAGGCCAATTGCAACAGAAGATGGACCAAAGATGCGAATAGTACGACATGTGACATACTATATAGCTGCAGCATCGGCGCAGACGATGCCAAGCGTAACATAGCGTGCAAGAAGCTGATGAGCCAATAAGTAGACACCACTGAACCATTACTGTAACAAGCCCCACCTGCGACACTCCGCACCAATGACCTCCGCATGTCGCATGTAGGTGGAAAGCCAGCGCCAGACTGCCGATACCCGCGATAAACTGCTGGTCCATCAACGAAGCCATAACTAATTTAGGCATTTACTGTAGGGGCCTTGACAGTTTGAATACGGTTTTGGGCTCAGTCATAGTGTATCTATAATGAGGAATCCCCAGGAACAATGTTGGTAATCATTCAGGCTTCTACAGTATTGGCTTGTGCGCTTCTGCTGTCGTTTGATCCGGCATTAGCCTTTCTACTGCGATCTATTGAGCATTTACCGTTGATGTGTTGCGTGAGGATGGTGACGATGTTGCTGGGCGTCGCAAATTTACTGTTGCAGCTCCTTAACCACCCCACTCAAAGCACGGTGGCTACTACGGGTTTAGCGACCAGGGTTTATAGGACGCGAAAAGTTGCCTAGAGTTATTAGCAACTAGACCAAGTCTTCGTCAGAGCCACATACAGGATGGTCTCCTAGAGAGTTCGAGGGGCTGCAGCAGAATCAACGAGCCGTCATGCACACTTGCAAGACTACCATTCGAGTGAAGGAAGGAGGTTGCTATCCGGATGAGGTAACATGAAACTGTAACGATGCTAGTTGAGGTTATAATCCGCCAAAAGTCACCCAGCTCCATCCCACGAACTAATGTCCTCACGGTTTGCCCTGAGTTGCCACGCATTGCAACTGACATTACTAAGAGCAACTGGTTGCAACCAATACTACAAATAGCCATAGCACGAGGAACGGAAATTGATTGTGCGGAAAACACCTCACGCCGCTAGGTGCCCCCTCCTGCGGGCAATGCAAGCTTCCACCTAGAACAAGCGACTGAACCCTCAGCCACGGTCTTTTCGTTCAACTGCTTCTGTTTCCGTAGACATACTCAAGCTCCACCTCCCATAGCTTGTCGACACCGAACACGAGTAGTGTAGGGTTCTGCCATCGAGTCTGCAGCATCCGTTCAACCAGGTCAGTCCGAGCAACAATATTTAGCACTCCCGATGCTGAAACACTTCGTTAGCCTCCTACTTGGAGGTTCATGTGCAGTTATAAGTAGGATTATAACTCAGGTAACATATTTATGACCCATGTTAAGGGACTTATAACCCTACTTATAACTACCCATCAACCTCCAAGTAAGCCCTAAGCTAGCTTAATCCGGTGTCTAAATCTTTAGACCCAATAACCTCCAGCCAAGAACAACCACCTACCTCCGCTGGGACGTCGGCTGATCTGTCGTGCTGCCGCGGAGAGGAGCCCCTTTGCAAACATCTAGGGCTCAGGGTCTGGCTCGAATCACACCGCATGAGTATGTCTGTGCACGTATGGTTATGTTGCTGTACATGTATCTGTCCCCGTAACTGCATATCCAAATACTGCGTATACCGATGGTCTTATACTCAAACAGGAATGTGTGAGTCTACCGGTGTCTATGCCTATGCATGATGGACGTGCTGATGCAAAATGTAATGTAAGGTATTCAAGACTGCGGTGTGACGAGCAAAGGCCCCCATTCCCCTGTAGAACCCTAACCAACCTGACCCACCTGTTCATCCTCCGCAAAGTAGGATGGTAGTTTTCAACAAGGGGCATAAAATACTCTGCTGGCCAGGCCGCGTCTTTCGAACCTCCGGGCACTGACCCCGCAAAAGGTCCTTCAGACGAGAAATGTCCAGCGGGTTGAATCCGTTGTCCTCCCAATTTAATACAGGGGCCTCAAGAATTACCTATACTACGGTTGATGATATAAATCCTGCATGACCCATAATAAGGAATATACCATAATTCCCATATATTCCTTATTATGGGTCATGCAGGATTTATATCATCAACCGTATTTTGGTTCCTTATTATGATTATAGTATAACGGGCTCCAAAACCCTATTCCAACCATTAAGGCGCCCATACGATTGCATTGCGCCCGCTGCTACTTGTCCCTACTTGGAGGGTCGGGGGACTTAGTAACTAGTTGTTTTAGGGACTTATAAATACCATAACCCCAATTAGAGTCGCTTTTGGGGGGCTTATAAGTCTACTTACTACCTACTTACGAAGTCCCCCGACGCTCCAAGTAAGTTTCTTTGAGCTTTGAACTCCCTCTTAACCTCCGTGCTATGCTAGCACGCATGCTGTGTTGCACGAACATGTGGGTGGGCACTGATCCTGTCTTCGCAACCTCGCAGACACGGACTCAACAAGGTGTGTCATATTTCGCTGTCCGACATGCAAGCGCGGCCCCCGAAGCATGGGATAAGGGTAGGATACAACTTAGATCTGCAAGATCCCGTCTATCATAGGTCTTGCTCTCTTAGTTTCCATAACAAGCCCTCAACCCTAAAACCAAAAATCCTAAAGCCCCCAAACCCTAAACCCCAACATGTCCACAACCAAAAACCGCAAATCTATATAAATCCCAAACCCTAAACCACAAACCTCCCTCCCCCTCAGCCCTAAACCCTAAATCCCCAACCCCTACACCCCTAACCCCTAAACCCCTAAAGCCCCAACCCCTAAACCCTAAACCCTAAAACCCTAAAACCCTAAAACCCTAAAACGCTAAACCCTAAACCGGCCTTGGAGAGGGCTGTTGCATCGGAGAGGACTGGGCGCGTCTTCGAGGAGCCCTTTCCGGTGGCTTCGACTTCGGGTCGGAGGCTTTTGGCTTAGTTTAGGGGTTTAGGGTTTAGGGGTTTATGGTTTAGGGTTTAGGGGTTCAGGGTTTAGGGGTTGAGGGTGCAGGGGTTTACGGCTTAGGGGTTTAAGGGTTTAGGGGTTTAGGGGTTTAGGGGTTTAGGGTGTAGGGGAGGCTTTAGCCTTAATGTAGGGGCCTACTCGGAGGTTCATGGGTGGCTATAAGTGGGTTACAAGTAGGGTAAGTATACTTATACGTATAACCAATATTAAGGGACTTATAACCCCACTTATAACTACCCATGAACCTCTAAGTAATGTAGGGGCCTCAAGAAATAGAATGGCCAGGGTCGGGCCAACGGAAGCTCGTTGCCTGAGACCGGTGCAACTCATAACACGAGCAGAAACTGGTAAGACGCGCCAAGACTGCAATAATAGCACCTTCTAATGACCGCTGTGGTGACCCGTAACTAATACAGGCGTCTTAATGATTGGAACAGGGTTTTGGGGCCCACTCTACCACAGTTATAAGAAGAAGCCCCCAAAATAGTATAGGTTATTGTTTAAGCCCCTATATATTATATTAGTGTAGTAACCTTGATAGTGCCCTCGAAGAGCCCTGGAACCTCTGGGGGTAGGACCGCGTGGAGGAGTCGGCGGCTGGACGTGCGGCGGACCTCTCGCCGCCTGAGGGACGGACCTGTTAGGGGCGAGAGGTGACGTTTCGTTTAGTAGGTTTAATGTAGGGGCCTCAATAATTAGAATAGGGTTTTGGAGTAAATTATACCATAATTAGAGTAAGGAACCCAAGATAGTATAGGCAATTATCAAGGAATCAAGGCCCCTGAATTAGGGTTTAGGGTTTGAATTTCGGATTTTGCAGAGTCTCGGCTGTTGGATGTCTTGAGGCTTCGGGTTTCGGCGATCTCTCGCTGTTTCTCTCTGTTTCTCTCTGTTGCTCTCTCGCTCTCTCTCTCTCTCTCTCTCTCTCTCTCTCTCTCTCTCTCTCTCTGTCGCTCTCTCTGTGTTACGTATGTGCCTATACAGACAGACCTATGTATGTATGTACGTGTGTATGCATGCATGCATGTATGCATGTGTGTGTATATGTATGTATGTATTTATGTATGTGTGCATGTTTGTATGTATGTATGTATGTATGCATGTAAGTATGTATGCGTGTGTGTGTGTATGTATGTATGTACGCATGCATGTATGGACGTATGTACGTATACATACATACATACATACATACATACATATATATATATATATATATATGTATATATGCATGCATACACATGTAAATATTACACACATGAATACATATATCCATCCATCCATCCATCCATCCCTCCCTCCCTCCCTCCCTCCGTCCATCAAGCGCATCCTGCAAGATGACCTGAAAACAGCTACAATGAACATGTGGTACATGTAGTATGGGGACATTTGACAATTGGTAGTTGAAATTAGGAACTACCAGCAGATACTATTAGTAATTCTCCCGGCACCTCAAATATGCCAAAAGAAGCTCAACAGGGAACTGCACCCTGGGTTCAATAACAATGGTATAGTAGACCCTGACTATAGTCACCACAGACGCTTTTGTCGGTTAACCATTGCAAATGCTAGTATCCGACAATAGAAAACCAAAGTAACCAACAAGAGGAACTACCCACAGGCCCCATAGTAGTTCCTTTTTGCGTGGATTACCTTATAGAATTCTATCTATGAACCCCAAAAAGGAACTAATATGGGGCCTATGGGTACGACGAAGACACGAAAGGTAAATCCTACGCCCCAAACTCCACCACAAAAAGGACTCACGGCACAGGGGTCCTTGTGTCGAAAAGGAGGTCCCTGCGCGGGATACCGTTTTACGTCTAGGCCCTTAAATGCTACAGCCAGATATGTATTCAGTCTCGTTGCTCCTGCAGTCGTTGCCTTTCCTCGCGCAGAGGAAGGCCGCGGTGTGCGTCGGCTGGACTCTTTGGATGCATTCAGAAGCATCCTTGGACAGCCAGGCTTAATCTCAGAAACCATTCCTGAACCTTACCCGCCTGGCTGCGGCAACCCTAGGCTCACCAACAACATAGGCCCTGAAGCTTAGTTGTGGCATCCTCGTGGAGTTTTGGGTTTGAGTCAAGTTCGCCCACTTAGAGAGTCGCTTCAGGGAACTGGCACAGTCTTCGCAGCCCTAAGAAGAGTGTTAACAATACAGCAATTTAAGAGCCTCCCTCCAAATCAGAAAACCATAACAACCATCTAACACTTGGCTCCTCGAGTATGCGCTTACCACAATGCTACCTTTTCATATTCTTGACGTCTGATAGAGGATCCCACATGAAAGGGTAAAACCGCAGTACACTAGGACCAACTTGGAGGGTCGGGGGACTTAGTAACTGGTTATTTTAGGGACTTATAAGTACCATAACCCGAATTAGGGTCCCTTTTTGGGGTACTTCTAAGTCTACCTACTACCTACTTATTAAGTCCCCCGACCCTCCAAGTAGGACCAACCAACCAACCAAACAGAAAACAAACCCTCGAAGCAAAGCCCCCTACACCCCGACAAAGGAACTCTAATCCGGAACCCCTAAACCCCTAAAAGGGAGCCCTAAACCCCAAACCTTTCAAAAGGAACCCTAAAAGGCACTTAGATCAAGAATCATATGGGCCTCAATCATTACCCATACTATTTGGGGGGGGGTCTAACTATAAAGTAGAATGGCCCCAAAACCCCTTTCTAATTATTAAGGTCCCTATATCATATACCCCTACTATAGATCCCTTTAAAGGAACCCTTATATAGACCCCTAGAAAGGGAACCCCATTCTAATTTTTCCGGACCCTATACCTGCCTAGTGTCCCTTATAGTAACCCTTTATAGACCCCTTTGAAAGGGGACCCTATTCTAATCTCCACTATTTTGGCTATTCTAATTATGAAGGCCCCTATGTTAAGCTCTAGAAACCGGAAGCCTCTAACCGCCAATCCCCAATCCCGAAGACCCCTTTAAGGATCCCTTAAAAGGGAATCCCGTTCGAATTATTAAGGCACCAAAACCCTTTTCTAATAATTAAGGTCCCTATATCATATACCTCTACTATAGATCCCTTTAAAGGAACCCTTATATAGACCCCTTCAAAGGGAAGCCCTATTCGAATTAGTATAAGGCCCCTATATCATAGAACCCATATAGAACCCTTTTAAGGGTCCCCTTTAAAGGCAACCCTATTCTAATCTACTATTTGCTTAAGAACCCCAAAAAATAATAAAAAAAAAAATATATATATATATATATTTTTATTTATTCTTTATGGGGGTAATATAGGGAATATTATTTTTTATTTTTGGTGGGTTTCTTAAGCAAACAGTAGTAATTAGTAAGGGCCCCAAGAAAGTGATCAAGGCTCTGCTCCAGCTCCAGCGACTGCCGGCGCTGCAGCTTCTCCAGCTGCTGCACCTGGGAGCGCCCGTTTCGAGTTTGGGGTTTAGGGTTCCCTTAAAGGGGTTTAGGGGGTTTGGGGGGTTTGGGGTTTTGGAGTTTGGGGTTTAGGGTTCGGGTTTAGAGGGGTTTAGGGGGTTTGGGGTTTAGGGGTTTAGGGGTTTAGGGTTCCTTTTAAAGGGGTTTAGGGTTTAGGGGATTTGGGGTTTAGGGGCTCAGGCTTCGGGTTTTGCGTTTCAGGGTTCAGGGAGGAAACAGCTTTGAAAATTGCAGCTGTTTGCGAGTCTTTAGGCTGTAGTTGCCAGGGTATCGGTCTAAGGCTTAGGGTCTCGCAACATGTCAGTCGGGAAACCTCTGAATCCTAAGCCTTGAACCACAAACAGTAAACAAAGAAACCCGGCATGGCCAAGGCACCCTCAGCGATGGCACCGCCGGTGCCATGGCTCCAGTTCAGGATTTAGTGTTTAAGGTTTAGGGTTTAGGGTGTGTAGGGTTTAGGATTTAGGGGCTTTAGGGTTTAGGGTTTGGGGTTTTGAGGGCTTAGGGCTTTTTGACTTTGAGGGTTTGGGTTGAAGGGATTGGGCTAGAACATATGTACACATCATCGACTCGCAAAGACCGAAACCTTCTGTTTGCTCTTGGTGTCAACGTGCATGCATGCCTCCTGGATGCAAGGACGGAGGTACTAAGCCCAAGTCAAACAGCCTCCATGCCAGACGGATGACCCCCTGAACTGAAGGTAAAACGATTAATGGCCGGAGCTGGCGCGCGATTTTCCTGTGAAACGCTTGGAATGAGGTGCGGCCATCTACGATGAAGCCGCCGTTGGGCTGCTGAGGAGGATCGCTGGACTTCTCGTGGCAATTCTGGAGACTCGTTATTCGAATTTCGCCCAATAGAGTGCGACTCCGCTCTTAAACCCTAGACCCTAAACCCTAAAACCCCAGAAGAGGCCCAAACCTAAACCCTAAACCCCAAACCCTAGAAGAACCCTAAAGCCCCAACTAGTAAAGGGATCTCATGACAGGAGGTCTCACCCTCAAGAAACTGCAAGCCGATACATGCTAGGTCTTGACACAAGCAACCCAGGACAGAATACAAGGGCCTTGGCAATTAGAATAGGGTTCCTCTTCAAAGGGGTCTACTATAGTATAGAGGCCTTCATAGTTAGGATAAGGCTTTGGGGTACATTATACTTTAATTATGATAAGGAAGGAACCCCAAAAGAGTATAGGTAACTATTAAAAACCCCTACAGAAGATGCCCATTTAGACTTACAACACCCTGCTTCTGTGCAGAGCATCGGGTTGTAAGGATCTGGCCTTGGGAGTGGGGCAGTGTCCAGGTCCTAGAGTTTAAGTTCTTCAGGTTGTCCAAGGTTGCTCGGCCTGCCTGCCAGAAAGGGAAGGGCCTTGTCTCGATCAGGGCATGATTGTCTTCAAAAGTTGCATTCCCAGCTTGATAGCTTAATGCTTCTTAGCCCCTCTCGCTCTTAAACAAGTTTTACACCAGACTTCAGAAAGTAACAGAACCTGAACCCTACCCTAGTCCCTAAACCCGAAACCCTGCAAACCCTGCAAACCCTAACCCCTAAACACCACCATACACCCTAAACCCCTGAACTCCTAACTCCCTAAACCCCTAGAATTTGCCATCATGGCTTTTGGAAACAAACGAAAGCCCCTAAGCCCTTTAAAGCTGCTAAACCCCTATACCCTAAACCCCTAAAAATCGCCAGCGTAGCTTTTCAAAGAAACGGAAAAGCCCCTGAGCCCTTTAAACCTCCTAAACCCCTATACCCCTGAACCCCTAGACCCCTCCACGCCCTAAGCCATCCTCCGCTTGGCGTCCAGTAATGCTTTACAGGCGAAGGAGCTGGAATCGGTTTGGGCTACTCAGACCGACTTTTGTAGAAGTCGGGGTTTAGTTTAGGCGGGTTTAAGGTTGAAGGCTTTGGGAATTAGGGTACACTTTTGTAGAAGTCGGGGTTTAGATTTGGGGTTTAGGGTTGAAGGCTTTGAAGTTTGGGTGCTTAGGGCTACCTGGTGTCTGCAGGCTCATCAGCAGAGACCACCACAAACCAACAAACCAACGACGACGATGTCATGCTGCTGGCACTCCTGCTATGACTGCTGCTGCTGCCTGCCTGCTGCTACTACCACCACCACCACTACCACTACTGCTACTGCTACTACTACTACTACTACTACTACTACTACTACTACTACTACTACTACTACTACTACTACTACTACTTTACTACTACTACTACTACTACTACTACTACTACTACTACTACTACTACTACTACTACTACTACTACTACTACTACTACTACTACTACTACTACTACTACTACTACTACTACTACTGATACTACTACTACTACTACTACTACTACTACTACTACTACTACTACTACTACTACTACTACTACTACTACTACTACTACTACTACTACTACTACTACTACTACTGATACTACTACTACTGCTGCTGCTTGTACTGCCTCCACCGGCACCACCGGCACCACCAGCAGCACCACCACGACACAGCACCAGCCCAACCCTCGCGAACAGAGCCCCCAAACACGGCAAACTCCCGCATTTCGAAGTCACGACCGCATAACCTCCAACACAAGCTCTCAACACTCCATTCAGCCGAACGGTCCGGTGTCATTGAATTCCTGTATGTACCTGCTAAACAGCCATCTGAAGCCACCAAAAGCACCATTCTGCCAATCGATGCAGGGCTTGGGGCTCGGAGTCTTAGATGGTGCTTGTGGGGTGTATGGTTTCAAGTTTCGGAGTCTGTGGGTTTTAGGATTCAGAGATTTGAGTCTTAGGGTTGGGACTCTTGTTCCAGCACCCTCGCCGGGACGGTCTCTGACGGCAATGTTCCAACTTCAGGACTAACTGCTCCGGACTGCAGATCTAATGCTTAAACATCTCGCTAGAAGCAACCGCAGTATGCCTAAAAACCAACATGACAACCCCTTGAAACAGAAGCTTGCTCACTTGGACCCTTCGTGCATCAATTGGCCACTGCCCCTGGTCAGGGATGGAGTGAAAAGGTGCTTGGTCAGCTGTAGTCGCTACCGGGTGTATGTAATAAGAGGGCCTTAAAAATTAGAATAGCGTCTTGATTCCATTTCTACTATAATTATAGTAAGGAATCCCCCAAAATAGCACTGGTAATTGTTTAGCCCCCTATGGTGGATGCATCGTCGTGATGAGAAGAACCCTGAAGGCTCAATCCTGCAGACTACTCCGACAAAGATGCTGCTACCGTTGATGATAGAAATCCCTGCATTACCCATTATAAGGGATATACCATAATTCCCATATTTTAGGGTCCTTAAGGTAATGCAGGATTTATATCACCAGCAGTATATCGCAGAGGTGGTGGTGGAATTTTGTCGATGCTGTTATCCCCGGCGACACATTGGAGTCGGAGGTTTGAGATGTAGTGGACGCCCAAAGCCAAATCCTGAATTAAAAGGCGGACGCCTGCGGAATCCTAAACTCCCAAACTGAAGCAGCTAAACCAAAAAAACAAACTCCAAACACAAACCCAGCACACGAAAGGAGCAGATCCCAAACCCCAAACGTATAATATCTGAATAGGTTCTGGTCTATATTCTCGCCTTCTCAAACCAGGACTCATTGCAAAGGGATACCAATTAACTACTCTTGATGGCATAAACCCTGCATTACCTTGAAGACCCAAAACTATGGAAATTATGGTATATTCCTTACTATTATTGGCAATGCAGGATTCAGATCATCAACCGTAATTTTCCCGACCCCAATATTTAGAGAGTTCTGGCGGAACGAAAATGCTGGGATCAAGCGAGGTATACCCACCCGAGCATGGGGCTTAAGGTTTAGAGTTTCGGGTTTCGGGTTTGAGGTTTAACAGCTAGTAGAAGCAGTTGGCAAGGTTCACACTAGTAAGCCTAGTCATGGTGGGATTCCAAAACTGCACGTTCTAAAGCGCCTTGACAACAGTACTGGTATCGAACTAACATCCACGAAAGCCAAGTGCAAAGTGCTACTTCTGATGAACTCAGATGCATGAGACTGTCCAGACCGGCGATCAGCACCTCATACCCTCACACAATCAAAGGGGAAAAGGAGGGACCCTTAATAAGGACCCCTATAGCTATTATATACCCATCATATAGCCCATTATAGGGTAGGGGTCCGCATTACGGGTCCCTCCTTTTCCCCTTTGAGACAACGCACCCAAAAGCCGGACCCAAATGTCCGGCTAAGGCTTTCATAGAGTGCATAAGGCTGCGCCGCAAGAGTGTCTGGTGAGTGTAGTTACAACTGCTCACGAACCTCCATGTGGGAGTTTCCGCCGAAAGTTAAGGGTACCTTGTTTTGGGGTCCCTATAATAAGGATCCTACGATTTAGGGAACTCCCAAATAGATCTCCAAAACCCTAAACCCTCAACTCTTGAAGAGGGCTTTTGTGGCGACCAGTCCTTGAATATGTAGGGTACCCAAACAGGGACCATAATCTTGACAACTACCCTAAACCCTAAACCCCAAACCCTGAACCCTAAACCCTAGACTTAGACCCCAAACCCTAAACCCTAAACCCCAAACCCTGAACCCTAAACCCCTAAACCCCAAACCCTGAACTCTAAACCCCTAAACCCTAAACCCTGAACCCCTAAACCCCTAAACCCCTAAACCCTAAACCCCTTTGAGATCAAGGCCTGCTGCTGCTTCGGAAGCTGCTCCTTTTGCAGAAGCAAGGCTTTGATGAGAAGGCTGGGCTACAAGGCTAGGGTTTAGGGGTTTTGGGTTTAGGGTTTAGGGTTGTCGGATTTTGGGTTTAGGGGCGTAGGGGTTTAAGGGTTTAGGGTGTAGGGTTTAGGGGTTTAAGGGTTTAGGGTTTAGGGTTGCACTTTGGGGCACACTTGAAGGATCGTGGGACTTAGTAACTAGGGTTAACTATGCATAAGGTCACCAAAGCTACACAGTAAACCTCACGAAGTTGGAAACCGGATTAAGGCCAAATAGTGCTGGGATTCCCTCCTAGACCCAAGAGTAACCTAGTAATAAAAAGGGTGCCCTTTTTGGTTTAAAGGGGCTTAATAAGGGAACCAGAACCCTAAAAAAGGGAATAAGGGCCTACTCCGGGTCCTAGCCTCTTAAGGAATGAGACTATTGGGTTTCCAACTTTTGACCTTATACTGTAAACGCTTCCAACCCCAATTAAAGTACTTGTAACCTGACTTACTAAAATCAATGATCCAAAAAGCAGGTCTTAGAGCTTTGGGACGTATAAGCGCGCAGGGCTGCAGATTAGGTCCACCTTCATTTCACCTTCATTTAATGACTTATACAATGAAGTCGGAATAAGGCTTTTTGAAGGCCTTATACAAGGAAGTCGGAATATGTAACCCAAAAAAAAACTAAGTTCCCAGAGGCTCCAAAACCCCTTAATTAAGGAATATACCTTAAATCATATTAGGGCTCCTATTATAATTTAAGGTATATTCCTTAATTAAGGGGTTTTGGAGGCTCTGGGTTTCTTGGGATTCAGGCAGGACTTACTGTAATCCCTCAGGCCTGGGACCTTCAACCCATGGCTTTCGAGCCTTTTGGCCTTGCCTCACGGGTTTCCCAGAGACTCCAATACCCCGTAATTAAGGAATATACCTTAAAGTATAATGGGATTCCTAATATGGTTTACGGAATATTCCTTATTTAAGGGATATTGGAGTCTCCGGGGTTTGTCTAAATCTAAGCCTCCTGGGGTGGATATACGATATACGGCATAAGATAGGATTTCGGGTTTGGGGGTAAGCCCTCAAGTATAACCCCTAACGGGCTCAGAGGAAGCTTCATCGGAGGTTTCGGTGATACTGTTGATGATGTGACTGCTGCATTACCCATTGAAAGGAATATACCATCATTCCCATAGTTTAAGGTGCTTAAGCTAATGCAGGATATGTATCATCAACAGCAGGAGCATGACTGGGCTTTTGTTGGTTAAATTAAAGCTACCATAATAATAGGGACCTGGAATTCAATATGGTTTCCGTATTCTGACAGTTACAAGTATAGAGACTCAATAGAGACCTATAGTGAACAATATGGTTTCCTTACTGTGGCAACTGGAACTAAATTCCTTGGCAAGGGCCAAGACCAAGACTAGCCAGTCCAAAAAGCACTCGAGTCTGAGCGCTGCATGGGGATCAGAGCTCAAACCTACTGAGAGACCCCGAAATACACCTTAATTAAATTACAGGGGGCTTCATATTATGGTCTGGTTTAAGCTACATTCCTGAACGGAGGAGTTTCGGGCTCTCTGGGTGGAGTTCAGCCCGCGGGGTGAACCTCTACTGTTTGAGCTCATGTAGAGCCAGGGGCAGAAGCACTGACCGAACTCCGACACGCCAAAAACAGATCTCAGGCAGCGACGACAATCTGAGAGCGGCAGCAGCAATCTGAAGAGGTCAGTTGCTTCAGGGATGCAAGGTTTAGGGGTCCCTAACCCCAAACCCTGAGCCCTTAAGTCGCTTCAGACGTGTAGGGTTCAGGGAGTTCATAAAACCCCCTTAGGCTCGAAATCATGAACCCTGAGCCCCCAAAACAGCCTGATAGACCTGTTCCACAAGCTCACTCGGAAAACTCTCAATTAAGGAATATACTAATACACCTTAAAATCATACCAGAGGTTCCTACTTCAAGTTGAGCGAGATCTTTAATTAAGGAATATACCTTAACACCATATCAGGGTTCGTATTACAATTTAAAGTGCATTCCTTAATTAGGGGGGTTTTGGAGTCTCTGGGAACAGTGTCTCTGGGCCATGAAGGACATCTTGCGTTTCGGGATTTGCGGTTTGAGGCTTCAGGTTTCTAGAGCTTACTATAGGGGCTTTAATAATTAGAATAGGGTTCTCTTTAACGGGATCCTTAAAGGGCTCTTTCAGGGATCTATAGTAGGGTTCTGTAATATAGGGGCTTTAATGATTAGAATCGGGTTTTGGGGCGTATTATACTCTATGTACAACAACGGAACCTCCCAAATAGTATTTATAATCGTTGATGCCCCTGAATTAGAGCTTTGGGCATTGGGCCGAAGGGAGTCATCGGCTCATGCTTGTGCTTCTGTGGCCTGTCTTGTCAGTACTTCTTGCAAACTAAACCCCAAAATCCGGAACAATTAACCGTCAAGGCAAAAGGCTGACAATCGGTTTAGGGCTTAGGAGTTTAGGATTTAGGGCGCTGTGGCCCCTTGGAATGCTGCGCCAAGTGCCGCCCCGAACCAGTACATAACAATGACTGGATCAGAGAAGACGACGTGTGATTCCCACGTGTGATTCCCGTAGCCCCATATCATTAGTAGAACATATCCTCAAGTCCTATCTACTTTTTCCGACTCCTACACTACTACTTGGCATCGACCACCGGATCCCCTGCGCACTTTCAGGGCTACTGCGTCCTGTAGGGTCCGTAAGAAATCGATAAGGATGTCAGAAGGGCGACTGGAAGGGTTCTAGAAGGGTGCCTCTAACGGCTGATGATAAAAATCCTGCATTAACCATACTAGGGAATGTAGCATAATTCCGATACTTTAGGATCCTAAAGCTAATGCAGGGTTTATAACATCAACCGAAGGATTCTAATCAGAGCTTTGGGTTCAGGCTACATGGACTCTCCAAGATAACCTTCACGGCTGGGCAGCGGACCGAAGACATTAGACCGTTCCTGCAGCCGAAGGTGCGACCATTCAGGGTCTGGGGTTTCTGGATTGGTTTAGGGTTCAGGTTCTAGGTCCACTGTCGGTACGGAGAGAGACTGTGCGGGTTGCCGGGTCGTGACATTGACAGTGTAAACGAACTTTGGGTGAGGGATATGTCGGATATGTGTATATGTACGTATGTACGTACGTAAGTACGTACGTATGTACGTGTGTATGTATGTATACATACATACATACATACATACATATACATATATATATATATATATATATGTGTATTTCTATCGGGCAAATTAAATGAGATATGTAGAAATATATATATATATATATATATATACATATATATATATATATACATATACATATACATAGCCATGTACCTTATATTTCGGACAGTGTCGAGGCAGTCAGAGTTCAGGGCGTACTTGGAGTTCTGCTTTAGAGGGCTGTGTAGGGATTCTATAAGGGTATAGGGTTTAGGGCCTAGTGAGGATTCAGGGTGTACTTGGAGGTTCATGGGTAGTTTTAAGCAGGTTCCTCTAACGGTTCTATACGGTTTAGAGTTCAGGGTATAGTAGGATTATAGGGTTTAAGGGTAGTTATAAGTGGGGATTTAAGTCCCCTGATATGGGTTAGAAGTATAGATACCCTACTTATCACCCCACGTACAACTGCCCAAGAACCTCCAAGAGTGTTTAGGCAATCAGAGTTCAGGGTGTAGCGCTCTGGAAGCCTGACAGGCCGAAAGAACAGGAGGTAAGTAGGTAGTCAGTAGACTTATAAGTACCCTAAAAGGGACCCTAATCGGGATTATGGTACTTATAAGTCCCTAATTAAAATAACCAGTTACTAAGTCCCCCGACCCTCCAAGTAGGATGATCTGGGCGTTTTGGGGGTTTGGGGTTTAGGGAGTTCAGGGTTTAGGGTTTGGGGTTTAGGGGTGGAGACTTTGGGGCTTAGGGTTTAAGGGTCTCTGTCAGCCCGAAACCAAGCCCACTATGCTTCATTTCCGGGGAGCCTGCGCGTGCGGATCCTGAAGCCGCAAATCCGAGATCGAGGCTCCCAAACCCAAAGCCCTGAACCCTAAGCCCTAAACCCAAAGCCCTAAACCCCAAGCCCTAAACCCTGAGCCCCAAACCCAAAGCCCTAAACCAAAAGCCCTAAGTTCGCACCCCGCACGGGCCCCTTCTTCTTCGGCGAGTCGTCCATGGCAGTCGGCGATGCCGTGGGCTTCGGGATCCGAGGCCCTGAGGGTTCGGGGTTTCGGGCGCCGTTTAGGGTATAAGGCTTGGGGTACTTTAGGGTTTAATTCGGGGTTTAGGGTTTAGGGTGCTTTAGGGTTTAATTAAGCGTTTAGGGTTTAGTTTAGGGTGTAAGTAGGGGTTTAGGGTTTAGAGTACTTTAGGGTTTAATTGGTATGTTTACAGGCAGAACAGCCAGAATGCAGACGCATATTTTCTTGAGCCAATGAACGACAGTAGGTGCAGGTGACTAGCTACATCTTCCACAAAATACACCCCCCGCGCATCTTAGTGCAACGGTTGAGGCGAAGGCGATGGAAGGAAAGACTAGTCACTAGACCGTCGTGAGCATATCACTTTGTGACAGCGGAAACAACTTGCAACAAAAGCAAATTATGCGGCCGATGTTTTGCGCCCTGTGCTGTTTGTACGAGAAGGTTAGCTACCAACCCGTTAGGGCGGTGCCGACGCTTAAATCTCACTTCACTACTAACCAGACGGCATCTAAATGTCTCAGAATACCATCCCGTTAGGGAGGTGATCAAGCTCGGCGTAATGGGCCGTCGATCAGATGACCTCAGTAGATGCGGTCACGGCGGTTGGTCCTGTAGTTGTAGACCTCATGGACCCATCCTGACAAGAACCATTGGGCATGAGAGGTGTCCAGAATCGTGAAGCCATGTGGATTGCCATGAGTAGGAATGGCATTCACGACTGAAGTAGGCTGGATGTAATCTTCGGTCATCGCAGCGAACACCGCCCATTGGTACATGTCAACGCGGTGCCAGTCCATTCGCCTGGCAAGCGAAGGATCGATGATGTTGCCGGAAAGATCGTTCCCCAACACGAAGTTTGGGTACAACAATCCTGCGACCCTGAGCTGCTCAAAGAAGTTGACAACAGTCTCACGCATCCGGACCTGTCGGTCGGAGACATCTCTCGTCTCGAAGAACACGCCGAAGGTCGGTGGATCATGGGGTCGCCGGCGGTAGGTCTCGGACCATTCGCGCCTTGTGCCAAGATCAACAGCAGAGGACGGTGTCTCGCTCACTGTTCCATCCATAGTGGTATCGGGAGCAACCGTTTCCGGTGCTGGACTGCTGAAGCCTGTACCAGCACGCATTGCATCCCAATCCGCGTCACTGATATAGCTGGACGGATCACGTGCCACACGCCTGGGCGGCGGCATCGCAGGCTCCCGAGGGGTGCGATCGGTAGATGAGCCCGCTCCATCTCCAGGGTTGGTCCGGATGTGGACCTCGGTCGGACGATGTCTGGCGATCGGGGACCTTGTGCGATTGCGCTCTGCTGTACCCGATGCACGCTCGTCAGAGCTGCGACCTCGTCGTGCAGGAGATGCCGGAGGCTCAGGTGGGCGACGTTCGGACGCGGGTGCCGAAGTGGTCAACCTCACGTGGCCGCTCTCCCCGATGCGCTTGTCCATGTAGTACTGCTGGTACCGACGATAGTAAGGGGTATTGGCCAGCAACTCGTTGAGCTGACGTTTGCCAAGTCCCTGTGCCTCAGCGGGTACCTGCAGATCTCTCTGGGTGCGAAGAGAAGGATTTGTCTTCTCGATCCTTGTCCGGCTCAGCGGCAGTTGTGCCTTGAAGAAAGTAGCCAGCTCGGCCATGATCGGCAAGATTTCATTCTGCACGACGATGTATTTCTCCCCATCGTACTGCAGGATGGAAAACTCATGCTGGTTCGACTTCACAGCCTTGATGAGAACTGCAATCTCATTGATGGTGTAAAACCGATCATGAAAACAAATCAGACACTCCGTGAGGAGGTCGATCTCAAGCTGGCCTGTCACCCAGAGGAGGGCAACCTTTCCAGTGGCATCATAGTAGGTGGACGAACCATGCCCTTTTCCTTTGCCCTGAGGATCAGGAAGCCTCACGTTAGCGAAGCGTTGCAGCGCCTCGACAGTGTGAAAGCTGAGACCCATTTTGGCGTAGTTGTGAGCAGTGATGGGGTCCACACTGTATTGCCCCTGCGGAGTGGTGTTGTGGAGCTTCTCCGCTCTCTTCTGCTGATTGAGGACCTTCTGGCGGATGCCAGACGCTGTGCTTTGGATTCGTTCCCTTTCTTCTGGCCCTTGAATCTTCACACGCGCGTGCTTGAGCCCCGAGGATGGCTGCAAGTCAATGATGTTGACCTGCCTGCCCTCTCGGGCGGCGCTTCGCCGGAGTCTGTCGGGCTCGGCGATAATCGCAAGGTCGGTCATCTCGATGAGGCGACGTTGGCAACCTGGACAGGAGATCATTCCGTCGATGTACTTGTGATTGCACGAGCTGCAATGGTACCCGGGGTAGAGTACCAACTCCTGTTTGATCCAGTGCCTCGGTTCAATCCTCTGGCGAAGTCGGATCCGCTTGCCTTCCATGGATGGCCAGACGTGGATGCCGATTCCGAGCGAGCCGTCATATGTTTCGATGAGCTGGTCATCGTTCTTCCTTCGCTCGATGACTTCTTCGCCGACCTCGCTCAAGATGTCCGCCGAAATGCGAAACGGGGTCTTGCAGTCGATTGCGACCGGCGCCCACTCAGCGATGGTGAGATTCTCGGCGCTTTCCAACAAGTCGAGAAAACAGTTGTGCTGCTCCAAGGCAAATTGATCTGGACCAAAGATGTACTTGTGGCTTCCATCCTTGTTCCAGCTCGCTAGAGCGGAGTCAATGTTCCGACGGAACGCCTGGTAGGCCGGATTGACCCACACAGGCTCTGCTGTGCCCCGCTGATAAGCGTAAACCAGATATCGATTGCTGATCCAATCTGGCGTCTCCAGTGCCCCGGAGCGAGTCTCGAAGAGCCGGACGCCGTCCAAGACGGCCATTTGGAGATCGATGGCGAACTCGACGTCCGCCGCCTCGCGAAGGCCCGCATTGTCATCCCTTTTCCATTCTGGTTGCTTTGACATCATGACAAAAGCTCTGCTACCACTCTCGTGGAGCGCGGCACCACCAGGCAACAATCCGTATCTGATGATATCTGGGAAGTGCCTCATGAAGGTGCCGTGGTAGCCCAGTTTGCAAGGGAAATCGACAAACTCCTGGGAGTACATGTCGAACGGATGAATCTTAGGCCGAGTCGCTAGACTGGCGTCCCATGGCACAAAGGAATGCACCACGGAGTGGATGTCGGCGAGTTCGGTATCGTCACCGAAGAGCCCCGACCAATGCCCATGGATAGCCCGAGCTCGAAGCACGTCAAATTCCTGATCATTGTGCTTCTGAATGTAAACTTCGTAGCGGGCTTTCCCGTCGACTGGAGTCTTAAAGACTTCGAAGATCTGGGAGACCTTGAGCCCGTTCCAGATCTGGCTAAGGGCATCGATGAACTCTTCCCAGTCCATCGAGAGGTCGTTCCGACGGATCGTCACTGTCGGCGTTCTATTGCCGTACTCGGGCTTGTTGGTGAAGCCTCTGAGGACGAATGCACA
Source organism: Symbiodinium sp. CCMP2592 (assembly GCA_905221615.1). Taxonomy (NCBI): domain Eukaryota; class Dinophyceae; order Suessiales; family Symbiodiniaceae; genus Symbiodinium; species Symbiodinium sp. CCMP2592. The sequence goes on from CAJNDT010005856.1 coordinate 156,582, forward strand.
CTTCTTGCCCAGTTTGAAGCGCTGGCCCTCACTGAGGTGTCGATGATCAGACGCGAAGGGCGGCAGGTCCGGGCCTGACAACCAAAACTGACCATCCCTTCCGGGAGGTGACGCTTCTGCCTTGGCACTGGCAGCGTGCTCCGCTTTCGGCGTAGGTGCCGATTTCACAGCGGTGATAGGCATCTTCTTAGGAGGCGGTGGCTGCAACGGTTCAGTAGGCTTTGCGCCAGACGATGCAGACTTCCCAGGAACTTCCTTGGGCGGGAGTGTGCCAGACGCCGACGATGAGGATGCAGCCTGCGGCACGGCAGGAGGTACAGCATGAGCCTTCGTGGCCAAAGGTAAGATACCAGTTGCCTTAGGCTCCGCGTCAGCGGGCCGCGCCTTTGGAGGAACAGGTGGTTTCTTGGCCTCCTCCAACTGCATTTCCCTCATCAAATTCTGAATCCCGACAGATCCCCTCGCGTAGAATCGGGGCCGCTTGCTGAGTTCTTCTTCAGTGAGCTCCTCAATGTCTTTGAAGATTTTGTTAGACTCAGCATCCTCGTTAGAGGTGCGACCAATCTCCAGATCGAGACCGTAGACGCCGAGGGCATTCGCCAAGGCAATCTCTTCATCAGTCGCAGCCTCTTCACCGTGACTGCCGATCTGGAGCTTGGTGATCATCACAGAGGGATCCGAGTTGTCCTCAGTTCTCTGGACAACATTTTCGGCTCCAGGTGTCGTGTCGAAGAGGACACGATCCGTGTCGGTCAGCTCCTCCGGCTCGGCACACAGAAGATCCTGATGTGCGGCCAACAGCGGAGCACTCAACACGATCTGTTCGTCGTCCCCCCGGACGTCTGGCGGTTCCTCGCGCTCGGTGTCAGCACAGACGTGCATGTCCTTCAATGGCGGGACCGTTATACGGGAGTCCGGCTTGGCCAGGTGGAAGTGCTCGAAGAAGACCACCTCTCGGCGGTTGGCAACCAATTCTGATCGCAAGTCCGTCACCGCACGGTCAAAGACCGTGGCGGTGACAAGTGACTTGTACCATGTGACAACCGCGGCCACATTGTCAGCCGTGAAGTTCGTGTGAAACTTGTCTGGTCTGTCAGTGGCGCCCAACACTGGGTTGGGGTCGACCAGTCTCACACCTGCTTCGGCCAACACTTTCGTGTGGCGAGTCATCTCCTCGTCGTACTCTTCCGGCAGGCCGTACATAAAGCCATTCTCGGGGCCTGAGATCATTGTCACAGAATTCACCCCTGGCCGGTCCTTTAGGGCGGCGATCTTGACGACATCTTCCTGAACCTTCTTGAGCTGCTTGATCGGCCACTCGAAGGCTTTGCGAGCCATCTCTGCCGTCTCTTTCACCCACGGCGACTGGTGGTGCCAGGTGAAGGCCTTGTAGCCCCACTTGCCGTAGACGTCATTGCCAGTCCACGAAATGAAAATGTCAAACCCTTCCGGGTGACGAGGCTCATGCTTCCTGATGAGAGCAATGATCCGGTCGTGGATGTGACCGAGACCCTGCCCCCACAACATGGAGACCTCCGATCCGGAGTTTCTGGGCTCGCTTCGCAGTGCCTGGCGCAGCTCATCATTGAACGTCCTTTTGGTCAGGACACGGGCTCCTTGGAATTGCACAAAGGCCAAGGAGCTGTCACCAACCACAATGGCGAATGATCTCTCATTCGCCGGCGGTGCGATCCGCTGGAGCGAGGGCGTGAAGAGCCCGCTCAGCAAGCGCACGCTCGCCGGAAAAAGACGATGTTTCCCTAACCCTTCCGTTAGGAGGGTGAAGCGGTGGCACAGGTCGTACATTCTCGTTGAGTCGAATGCCGACGACGCCCTTGTGCTCCAGCCCAGTGTCGCCATGTCACGCAAAAAGTCGATCAAAAGAGAAAGCCATCCGTCTAGGGAGGCGTCTTGGACCAAGGCTCCTGTTGCCGACACATCGTCGGGCGCCTTGACGCCTCTCTCGGCGTGCCACACTTCGTAAAGCGTGGTCCAACGATCGTGAGGATACTGCTTTCGCAGATCGAGCCACTCGTGAACCGGGATGCACCTCAAGAACAACGACATGTGGTCGTCACTCTCCGTCGGCTCCTTGATGAACTTCGCGATGTCTCGGAAAGCCGCGGGTTTGGTGAGTCCTGCCAACGCGTCAGCGAGGCGATCAGGATCCTGGAGGGCCAGGCGAAACTCTTCCGCCCTCTCCAAGGCATCCGCCTCGTAGATCGTCTCAAGTGAATGAGGGATGCTGGTCATTGCGTAAGCAAGACGGGAGTGAGAAGTCGCTGAAAGCTTGGGTGCTTGAGGTCTGATGGCTACCATAGCAACCGACTTTGCAACTTGCAATTCCATGCAATGCTCTTCATAGGACTTGATGATCCTTTCGCTAACCTGCAAGTGATAAGGACTGTCTGAGCTACGACACTTCTTGTGGTTGTCCCTATCACGACACTGCAGTGAAGCGAATGCACTTCTTATGTGCGTAACATTCGTACTCAATGTGATGGGAACACGAGCCATCAATCCATCAGGACCCATGAAGTTGACCCCACAGGCGTCAAAAGACCTGTCGTTGAGCATGTGTTTGGTAAGCCACTTCTGGACTCTTTCACTGGTGAGGTAAGGGTTGTCCTTATCCGCCATCAGAACATAATCAGATCTCAACGAGTCTAATCCAGTGGAGACATCAACAAATGAAGCCCATGCTTTGTAGAATGTTTTCTTGGTAATTTCATTGCTGCACATCCCATCCGCTAGGAGGGTGAAGGCTGTCTGATGAGTCTGGGAAGACGATGGAATACGGAGCCAAACCAACACCGACGCTCCAGCCTTATGGAGTCTTTTAGCCTTGTTGAGTAGGTCCTTCCTAGCATGAACTGAACTGATCTCATCCATACCATGGACCGTAACCCAGCTGACCGAAGGATGACTCTGCTGATCTATCGACTTCACAAACGACACACCATCAAACGCAACCTCAATGATCAAAGTCTTGCACTTGGTTTCTGGCCTCTTGAGCACGCCTTCCGGCTGCTGTGGTGCGGCCGTGGCTTTCCTGACTCTAGATTTGTCAGGGCCAATGCGCATAAGCTCAAGGGCTCTAGTCCACTTCTCCAGGTTGGTGAAGGGTTTAGTGAGGATGTCGGCAGCTTGCAACAAAGTGCTGATATACGCCATCTTATAATGCTTTCTTCTAAATTGTTCTGCGATCCAACCGAGATTGATTCTTTGTGTTTTGTCGGCATGTCTAAAAGCTGGCGACTTACCGGACTCAAGAATTCTTATGGTGGCCTGGTTATCTTCGAGCACAATGGGTTCGATAGCATGCGGCATGCAGGCTATGAGTCCAATGTCTTTACTGCCAGACGTTGGGGCAAGCTTCTCAATGTCAACGCCCCCCGAATCCCTGATACCGGCGAGTTCCTTATGCATCTCTGCTTCCGCTTCCGCGAAGCGACGATAGTCCATTGCCGATCTTCGGTAGATGCAGATTAAGGTATCGCATTGCACTGAATAGGAGGAGTTATGAAGCTCTTCCCAGGCGACAGCTTCCTCAATTCTAGTCCATTTCCCCTTACTTTGAATCCATACATCTCTCAATGGATGACTGGTCATCTCAGAGGGTTCGGGTATAGTTGATACACCCGTGTAGACACAGAGGTGCCTGCCGTCAGGCAAACGATGCGATCCTGTTGACTTTATTTTGGACACTTCATTGTCAGGGACCTTAGTAAGATCAATGGTTTTGCCTTTCGTTAGAGAGGCGTGTTGCTGCTTGGTATCTCCCCCCGCGTTCAGGAGTACGCTCCAAAGTGCGGATGAAGGAAGTCCCAATGCACGCAGCGACACATTTGCACAAACAACCTCAGCTTCAGTACTGCTAAGTGCTGTGCTTGTTTGTTTCTTACTAAAAGCACTAAGCGGAAAGTAAGTGTTGGGGCCAACTAAAGCCAGGAATCCCCCTGATGTACTGCGATTGTCGTGCTCACCTGCATGATCTGAATCAGCGAATAGCCAAAGATTGCACTTATCAAGACTATCGCCCACAAACCCAGACATTTTATAGTGCAAGGTGGTTTGCACATAACACATCAGACGGTGCAACGCCTTATCGCAATCAGCGGACCACTTGGTAACCCGACTAGCCAGACCCTGAACGGCACGAAGAAGATCGAATCGAGCCATTCTTGCTGCAAATAGCAATTTCATCAGGACTCTGCTTGCTATCGGAGCAAGTTTGCCCTTGGCCTCTGCCTCAGCTTCCACCGGGCGAGCAATTTTGTCATCGTAGAACGGAGTGCTTGCTTTCTTCAGAGTCTGGAACTCTGGGCCAGCTAGCTCTTTGTAGCGATCAATGGCCTGTTGCAAGAATGAACTCATATCGTAGATGACTTGCTTAGTGGGTGCTTTCATGCATCCTTTGCCCTAGTCAAGCTGATTGACATCATAGAAGGCCTGCTTTCTAGCAGCTTTCTTGGCTTTGGTTTTGTCCCGCACTTTCTTGACAGCAGCAAGTGCAGATGCGCGGGAATGTTGATTAGACAAAAGGTAAGTGGAACCAATCCATAGTTCCCCCCGCTTTCTATTTTGACCATGTTCATCCCAAACCTCTTCAAGCGAATTCGTAGAAACCAAGGACTCACTTCCGTGAGTCGTGTTTTGCCAAGGTTCATCGCCTGAGCTTCCTCTGATCTGAGACTATATAGCGCTTTGCGGGGCTGAAGGTGGTGCCTAACAACCACACCTTCTTCAGGGTAATATTCGGTGTAATCCTCAACGGCAGCAGCTGATGCAGGCTTGGCAGCAGGATCAGGAATGCTCTTGTCGAACACGTGAGCAAAGGGATGGTCAGCTTTTTCAAGCGACGTGGAGGTGGACACATGTTCACAACCGAGATATCTTCCCAGCGGAGCAGGAGTGTCCATGTCGATCTTAGAAGCTATCAACTCCCATCCTTTAGCCATGTTTTGCTTTGGTCCTGCCATCTTGAAATCATCAACATAAACCGCAAGCAACAGCTTGAGATCAGGATGATAAAACACAGAAGGCCAAGCCGCCGGAAATACCAAATGAAACCCAACTTCTTTTAACATCTTTTCACAGTGCTGCTCCCAGAAGCCTCCACTATCTGGGTGTCCATACAAAGCTAATATAAGCTTAACGACTGGATCACTGAATTTACCATGCCAACCTTTCGGCCAGCGCTCCTTAGGCAATCTTACCCAAGTTTCAATCCCCTTCAGCTTGGTTTGTGTGTAGGCCTGTTTGCCGTCGGCCTGTTCACACACGTTCCCAGGCATGTGCCCATAGGCATCCAGGGTTTTGCCTGCTTCCATCGTAGCAGGGCTGGATCCAAGTTCACTGAACAATGCAGCATCATTGCTTTCGTCGCGAACATTATTCCCTTGGAACACTGTGCGCCCTTTGAATTTCCTTAAAGGGTCGCCAGCAGGGAGCTCGCTTCCTTTTTCCACACAGATTTCGAAAATTTTCCCAACGTGGACCTTTTGCCCGCTCTTCTGAGCCCGATTGGAGACGTCGCTCCATTCCCGAACAGATTCCATGTCCCAAGCCTTTTTGGTCATCAGTTTGTTCCATTCAACATCAAGGGAAGCCTGAGCTTTAGGGTTCTGGGAAAGCTCCTTCTTATTCACCGGCCTAGCAACCATAGCCAACTTATCCATGATGTCTTCATGGGAAACGGGCGAGGTGTTAGCCAGCTTTTCCCTGTGCTCGGCTTCATTCCCCTGAGTGACAGGCATTGCTGGGAAGGAACCATCTCCGTTAGGAGTGGGAGTCTTAGCAGGCTTGATCTCAAAGGTGGTTTGACCAACCCACTTGAACCGAAGTTTCTTATTTCTCCGCCTTACGTTACGCCAATCATCTTCATCTTCGATGATGCTGTCTCCTTTGTAAGGGATAATTTTGGTGCAACGGGCATTGGAGATCCTACTGAGATCAATCGGACAATCGGTGAGGTCGGGAGAGAACAACTCATTTCTGGGTCGGAAATGATACCTGATCAAATGATTTCCAGTGATGCCCCAAGCATCTTGCATGCGAGACGCCGCGCCAGCGGGCCGATCGGTGCTTGAACCTCGGCCGTCATCGCCGTCAATTTCTTTGAGAGCGGCTTTCATGTTCGCTTCATCAATAGCCTTCTTCTTCTGGCTCTTTGACATGTTGACCCATAAATGTGAGGGGATATCGTCAGGCTTGGTGGAACCTCGTGTCCCCCCATATCTCCTACCTAGAGTTCCCCCTGAGTCATAGTAGCGACCTCCCTCGGGCAAATCAACAGACTTACCACTCACGGGATCAATGACTTTAGGTCGCTCAACCTTTCGGTCGGCGTCTTCAACATCCATCTTTTGTTCCTCCGACATCTCGGCATCCTGATTTTCAAGAGGAGTGTTGTCTGGACCTTCAAGCGCATCCGAGGCGTGCCCCAAGCGAACCTTTTCGTAACGTTCCTTCATAGGAAACGCGAAGTCTCCTTCGGGAACACTGAATTGGCTAGCAACGATGGGCTTCAAGCACTCGTGGAAATCATTCCTATTCAAATCCTTGATGGGAAGAACAATTATCTCCTTTTTCCATTTCATACCAGGCTGAAAATGATAGCCGAGGAATACGCCGGGTTCGGATGTTGGCTCGAACCTTGGACGATTCTTTCTTTGAGCTTTGGGTCCTACCCAATAATCGACGCGACATCCAAAAGGAAGTGCTTTGCCAGGAAAGGCTGTCCCGAATCTGCGATACCAGGGAGCATACTCAATCCCGTTAGGGTGAGAAATGATGTTGGAGGGCTTGTGGCCAATATACATGTGACAATCCAGCCTGCAACAAATTGCACCTCGTGCCTTCTGTCGTGGAACGGACTGCCCTTTCGGCAATCGAGTTGGATTGGTGGATATACTTTTTGCTCTTTTCATGCCTCCAACCAAGAGACTTGGCACTACGTTCGAGTTCTTTGGCATTGTCGCTGTAGAAGACACCAACCTTATCCTTACTCGAAACGAAATGTTGAAGTGCAGCCTTACACTCCATTTCATCTTTCAGTGCAGAAGGATACGCATACATGAATGAAGTCGCCACATCCTTGATCACGAGAGCCAATCTAGCTTCTTCAATGACCTCATGATTGTCCCTGTAGATCACCACATGATCGGCGGTAATGTGATCACCGAAGCTGGTGGCTTCGACGGAACGAAAGCCATCGGTCTTGTAACCCGGGGCCTTGTACATCTTAGCCTGATTGCATACCGAACAATAGGGATTCTTAGGGATGTGTGTCATGAGATGATGCAACGAAGTAGCTTCCTTCTTAAGCTTTTCAATTCCCTTAAGAACTTTGGGATCAGAACTGCCCTCCCCATCTGGGACCTTAGACTCTCCGTCAGGAGGTCGTCCAAGATCCGGCTTGGGCGGTTCATCAGGTTCGATGTCCGAGCCGAACTCATCGATCATGCGACTGAGATGCTCTTGCTCACTGAGCTCAGCAGTTTGCTTTGCTCCTGATTTTTCAAGACCTTCAAGGAGCTTGTCGAACTCTTCAGCGGCTTTGCTAGATGCATCTTCGGCAACATCGGACTTAGGAGGTTTCTTTTCTTTCTTTTTCTCCGATTCCCTAATCTTGACCTTAGGCTTGGTCCTAGGCTCGGAAGGCCTTACCGCAGAACCCCGTGTTACAAGGTCCTCAAGCGGCCGTTCATCCTCGGAATCGGGAGCGAGGGCAGGAATCGCAGTACGCTTAGAGAGATTGAACCCATAACTCCGAAGCTTGGCAATTTCATTGCTCTGAAGCTTGGGAACAGCTCGATTGACGTACGCGGTAATGCTCCATCTATCCCCTTTCCAAGGAAGAACACAGTGAAAACGTTTGGGATCGAACTTCACAAGTTTGTTGCGGGAGACACGTTTCTTGCCATACAAAGTCTTCAACCCTACCTTCTGAGTGATGACATTGTGCTCTCCCTTTCGGGCAGCGGGGTCGTGAATCCAAAGTTCACCACCTTCGAAGCTGCCAAGACTGATAGTGAAATTGGTGGAATCCTTCATGTTGTGAGCATCCTTGTGAACCTTAACGGACGAACCGTGATTGATGCAAACCGATGAGCAATCTCCCGTCATTCCATGATTCTGGAGGAATGCATTGATGTATCGGGTAGAATGGGCATACTTCTGCGTACGGTTAGTAATGCCCTGGACGCCGCCATGAGCGAAAGCGCCAAGCACAAGGTACTCGACGTTTCCGTCGGTGCGACTCTGGTTGTTTGTAATTGACTTACGATTGCTCTTGGAGGGCTTGCAGTTCATAGATTGCAGTAGCTTCAGACAAGACTTACACTGGAAGTCAAGGTTCTCAAGTAACTCTTTTGCAATCCTCTCTGACTCCTCAACATACTTGCCAGGTTTCTCAACCGGCGATGCAGGAAGGCTGGGCTCCGGACGTGGTCGCGCGGGAAGCGCAACATTTTCCTTCCAAGACTTCAGGTATGGAACGTTGTCCTTCACATCGAGATAAACCTTGTTCCCGTTGTGGTCCCTGAAGTAGGGTCTACAATTAGCTCTCCAGATAAAGTCAAACCCTTCCTCCATGCACTTCTGTCCAACCGAGAGAACGGATGGTGAATCGGGTAGAACATATGGTTCGGCGGTCGTATTGATCGAAGGAATCCTAACCTTGCATTGTTTGTCAGCATAGTTAGGTCCGTTGGCGGTAATCATGTTGATAGGCCGATCCGACAAGAAATCCTTTACTTCACCGAGAACGTTTTTCGATATCAAATCCTGAGCACTGCCAGTGTCGGCAATCCATTCCATTTCAATCACAGGATCTGATCGGCTCCCCTTTGCTGGGCATCCGACAGATATGCCGGGCGCAATGCAATGAGCACAACCGAACTCAGTCTTACACATGAACTTACATGCTGGATTCGTACCTTGGTTCATACCTTCAACGGTTGACCTCAGCATTTTAGCTGTCGCCAAAGCATCCCGAACATCCTGCCCATCAGGTTTGGGCTTGTAGTTAACAGGAAATTCTTCACTGAAAACCCTCGGCTCGATTTCAACCTCACGCCACTTGGAAGATTCAGGGGGCGTGGGAATGTAGTGATACTCAGGAGCATTCGAGAATCGCACAGATGCCAGAGCAACGTGAGCGGTGCTTGCACACGAGTCAATGAAGTTCGGCATTTCCTTCCGGAAAGCGTGTGCATCGGCTTGGGATGCCGAACCTGCGACAAGTGCGCCTAAGAGGCAGACGGCGGCCGGAAGCGAAGCCTTAGGTTTCCGCCCCCCCGAGCCCTTGCTGTTCCCAGAGCCTTTGCTCCCCTTGGAGCCTCCACTACCCTTGGAACTTTTAGAGCTGGAGCGAGACTTCTTCCTATGCTTCTTTTCTTTCTTCTGTTTCTTACTCTTCTTTTCGCCGCTAGACTCTCTACCGCTACCAGTGGCAGGAGCAGAAGGCTGGCCTTTGTGTATGAAACGGCACTTGTCACCCTTGTTGCATTTACCATGCTTGAAGAATTTGCACTCAGCATTAATCTTCCCAGGAGATGGGCTCCCCCTTGCGGAGGGCGACTTGCCTCGGCCTTTACCTTTGCTTGGTGTCCTACCACGTGGCTTCTCGGGTATCTGATGCTTATAGGAACATTTTTCTTTGTTGCACGAACCGTTCCGAACAAAGTCAATGCAGAAGCCTTTGGGCACACGCTTTAGCGGTGCGGGTGCCGATGGCATACCTGCTGCGGCCTGCCTTGCAATCCGTTCCCGGTTGCGCTCAAGCCGTTTGATCTTGATGACTCGGTTAACGGCATTGTACAGATATTCATAGGATTTCTCCTGTGTGCCGTCTACTGCCCTTTCATAGATGGCTATGTCGTGCGCCAAAAGCTTGCACTTCTTAACCTGTCTATGAAACAAGGGTTGCAAAACATCGTCAGCAGGTGCTTTCTTCATGCCTGAGAGGACAGTATCCCAGTTACGCACGAATTGCACAAGATTTTCGTTAAGCATGACGACGTTGAGCAGATCCTCCATATCGTACACAGACCCGTGGAGTGCGTTGGTCGACAAATAAGCGTTGAGCTTATGTAGAATCTGTCGGCCACGAACTAAGCGTCCTTCGTGTCCTTCCCTCTCTTTAAAAGTGTCAATCTGGCGAGCAAAATCACCTTCCAGAATGTTTGTGATTGCCGAGAGGATCTTCGCATCAAGCGTTGTGAAACCGTTAGGATCACGAAGGGACTCTTCCGTGGTATCATCCTTCCACACTTCACCGAGCCACTCGAAAGCCTCATCGGGACGGTCAGAGGCGGCGACCACAGCCTCGCGTGCGCGAAGCCTCCAGTTACGATAGTTCTCTGGCTGGGGAAACTTTGGAAACACAATCTTCTCAGCTTCCTTCACCTTGGGCCTTCCCCTTGTCGCCTCGGTTTCCTCGACATCATCCTTGTCTTTCTTCGACTTAACGACTTTCTTGAACATCTTCAGGAGGTCCTTTTTAGATAGGGAGATAGACGACGATGATGATGAATCAGATGAGTCTCTTTTCTTTTTCTTCTTTTTGTCCTTTTTCTTTTTCTTCTTCTTGTCACGGGAATCGTCATCGGGCTCATCCCCGTCGCCGTCGCTTTCGGGAGGCGAGTCATCTCCACCTCCACCTGGCGGGCCACCATCTACTTTACCCAGACCCGGAGGGGTATGAATAGGGTGTTCAATGGGAGACTGATCTCCTACGGCAGTTGGTGAATATGCCGTGGCTTTCGCCAGGCGATCACGAAGCTCGGCATTGGTGCGCTCAAGCTTCGTCATCGATTCAGCCTGTTGGCGATGCACTTGCATGAATGCACCCATCTCAGACTTGAGTTGGCTTAGTTCGCCATTCATGACTGCAACGGTGTCTTGGCTAGCCCGACTTCGATTAGCCAGCTCTCTTTCAGCTTGGGCTACAACGTCGGAGACTGTAACCTCAGCCTGATGAAGCCTGAGCTTGTAGTCAACGGCTTCACGTCGCATCTGCGACAACTCGTCGCTGTGCTTATTAGCCATGCTTTCGCCGGCTGCTCGAAGCATTTCTTCTTTCTGTTGCAGACGACTCTCCGCTTGGGCAAACTCCAACCGAAGTTGGGCAGCACCGGATAGCGCCTGTGCATGAAGCTGGTTGAATTGCTCCCTATGCAAATTGTTTGCTTCGGCCATGATCAATCTGTGGCGTGCTTCAGCTTCAGCTGCAACGGCTGGTCCTGTGTCTACCTGATGCACATGGACTGCTTGTTGCACCGTTGGCGCAAGGACATTTTGTTGATAGTAGTTCGCGACGTTTCTGATCTCGCTGGGTGAATATTGGGCCGCATTATATTGTTGAGGCGATCCCGCCAGGGATGCGAGTTGGTGCGCTGGGCTTGAGACATATGCCCATTCTGACACCGCTCCTGGTGCACCTCTTCGGGGATCTGGTTGGGCCATCACGGCCAAGGCCTCTGCCGTCAGAGGAACAACTTGGCCACCCTCTCGGGTACCGGGGACAGCCGGATCCGTGCCATCGTCTTGGACGGACATGGCAGGAAGAGAACTGAGATCCTCGGTATCGACGCGAGCCGCGGAAATGTCTATCGCGGGAATACCTGCAGGATTTACGGGAGCATCCATCGCGATCTACAAACGAAGTGAGACCTACGGCTGATAACCTATGTTTACAGGCAGAACAGCCAGAATGCAGACGCATATTTTCTTGAGCCAATGAACGACAGTAGGTGCAGGTGACTAGCTACATCTTCCACAAAATACAATTGGGTACTTTAGGGTTTACTTAGGGGTTTAGGGTTTAAGGTACTTTAGGGTTTAATTCGGGGTTTAGGGTACTTTAAGGTTTACTTAGGGGTTTAGGGTTTAGGGTACTTTAAAGTTTAATTCGGGGTTTAGGGTTTAGGGTATTTTAGGGTGTAATTAGGTGTTTAGAGTTTAGGGTACTGAAGGGTTTAATTAGGGCTTTAGGGTTTAGGGTACTTTAAAGTTTAATTAGAGGTTTAGGGTTTAGGGTACTTTAGGGTTTAATTAGGGGTTTAGGGTTAGGGTACTTTAGGGTTTGGTTAGGGGCTTAGGGTTTAGGGTACTTTAGGGCTTAATCAGGGGTTTAGGGTTTAGGGTACTTTAGGGTTTAGTTAAGGGTTTAGGGTTTAGGGTACTTTAGGGTTTAGTTAGTGGTTTAGGGTTTAGGGTAGTTTAGGGTTCAATTAGGGGTTTAGGGTTTGGGGTTTGGGGCCGTTTAGGGTACAGGGTATGGGGGGGTTGAGGGTTCCTCGGAGAACAACAGTGGTGGCGGGCAGTCGTCGTCGGCGAGGGTTTGTAGCAGTAACAGCAGTAGCAGTTCCAGTACGTCGCAGTAGTAGTGGCAGCGGCAGGAGCAGTAAGCCCTGAACCCCAAACCCTAAACCCTAAACCCTAACCCTAAGCCCCAAACCCTAAACCCTAAAAAACCCAACATCCTAGGACCCTCGAACCAACTCTCTGCAGAACAGCAGTAAAACAAAGGCCCCTGCGGTTGTCGCCAACCAACGTCTGCCTTGAACCACTTCCGCGAAGGCCTCGGGTGTAAGGGGCTTAGGGTTTAGGTTACTTTAGGGCTTAATTAGGGGTTTAGGGTTTAGGGTACTTTAGGGTTTAGTTAGGGGCTTGTAGTTTGAGGTTTGGGGTTTGCAGTTCAAGGCTTTCAGGTTTTTTGTGGTCGGGGTTTAGGGTTTTGGCGGTGCGCTTGGGGCTTACGGCTTAGGGCAAGTATGCTTCCAGGTTGAGTGCATAGTGTTGAGGTGTTGTGTTTAGGCCATGGCGTTGGAGGGTTGAGGGGTTATGGGTTTTTGGAACAAAGTCTCAATAGTACTGATCCGTGCAATAAACCATCGTTCCTGCCACTGAAGTGACATCACCGCACACAATCCGAGGATTTGCGAGGTTTGGGTTTGGGCTACCGGGCTCGTGGGACTCTGGCTCAAGGGGTTCCCTGCAGTAGGTGTTGCTGTGCCAAGGGTTCGTTTGACGGTGCTTCTGTTATCAGCGCTTGGAGGTTCGTGGGTAGCTATACGGTTGATGATATAAATCCTGCATGGCCCATAATAAGGAATATACCATAATTCCCATAGTTTAGGGCCCTGAGGGGAATGCAGGATTTATATCATCAACAGTAAGTCGGGTTGTAGGTTCCCAAACATGGGCTATCAGTATAATTACCCTACTTCTCACCCACTTAGAACTACCCCTGAACCTCGAAGCATGGTCCCATGTTCGAGGACCGTGTAAAGCCCCACCGGTGCCAAGGACTGGTCACCACAAAGCCCTCTTCAAGAGTTGAGGGTTTAGGGTTTGGGTTTTGGAGACGAGCTTCCGAAAATAGTGGACCCTGATATAGTGCTCCAAATAGTAGGATCCTTCTTATTAGGACCCCCCAAAAAGGTACCCCTAATTTTCGGAAACTCCCATTTCGACTCCCAGAAGAAAGCCCCTATATGTTCCATCTTAGGTACTGCTCGGAGTCGATAACAGGGCTACTATTAGGGCCCTAATACATCTATATGATGAATATTATTCAACCATTACTGAGTGGGGGCCGTACCCAAGTTCCATCCTTCTTTCGTTGCCCTGATGGAGCTCTGCAACTGAGTTGGAGGCGCTTCATCGTGTCGGCAACCTCAGACGGGTGCGGCACAGTACTACTACAAGTAACAGAGCGGTCCAGAAGGCTTCGAGCTTGACATTTTGGGGTACTATAGTATATTATTGTAGCATATTGCAGTATATAGTGGTACATTGTAGTATATTACGGTTTATTGTAGTATGATTACAGTTTAGGGTTTAATTAGGGGTTTAGGGTATGGGCGTTTAGGGTTTAGGGTTGTAGGGTTTAGGGTTTAGTGTACTTTAGGGTTTACTTAGGGTTTAGGGCTGTAGGGTTTAGGGTACTTCAGGGTTTAATTAGGGGTTTAGGGTGTGTGGTTTAGGGGTTTAGGGTTTAGGGTACTTTGGGGTTCAATTAGGGGCTTAGGGTATGGGGTTTGCGGGGGCTTAACTGGCATTCGGGCTTCATTTAGATTTACGGTGAACGCTCCGATCCCTTGGCGGCATTCGCCGATATCAAGAAGGACTTAGCGGTATAGGGTTTAGGGGTTAGGGTTTAGGGCTTAAGGGCCGCTGTCAACCAACGGCCGCTGGAAGATATGAAGAACACCGGTTCTCGTGAGGCTCCTAAACCCTAAACCCCTAAACCTAAGCCCCTAACTTTCTCAACCCTCAACTCTAAATTCTGAACCCTCAACCCGAAATGCTAAAATAAATCCTAAACTAAACTATAGACTAAACCGGAAACATCGGAACTGAAACAAAAACCCTAACACAGCGGCCTGATTGATTTCCAATACTATTGTGGGCGGGGTTTCTGATTATGGTTATAGTATAATTTACTCCAGAACCCTGTTCTAATTCTAGCTATTAAGGTCTCTATAGTAGAAGCAATCTCCTCCCAGGGGGGCCTGTGCCCGGTAGTGCTCGATTTGGACTTTCGTCTCCATCGCTTGCCTTGGCTTAGAGGGGTTACCTTAAAAAAGAGTTAGGGGTATAGTTCGGATAGGGTTCCTTTAAGCAGGTCTATAAGGGCTGGTATAAGGGATCTATAAGGGTGCTACAACAATGTAGGGGCCTTCATAATTAGAATAGGGTTTTGGGGTTTCGTATTAAAACTATACTATTATACTATAACCCAGAACCTATTGTAATCATGAAGGCCCATCTATTTCCTTAAAAAACGACCCTGGAAGGGATCCGAACTCAAGAGGGCTACGCATCGCCAAGTTCAGGCTTTCAGAATGCTGAAGCGCGAAACTTAGTGACTTAGTGCCTTAAAACTCATTATGGTTTCCATATAGCAGGTCATAATTCCTTGGAGAGGGCCGATAGGGTTTTTGAGCTGCAGGTAGGGTCTAGTTCTTAGGAGGTTTATTCTTGGGATTTAGGGTTTCGGGTTTGGAGCTTAGCTTCAGAGGTGTTGGGCGTTGGTGGATTTGTGCTTGGAGTGGAGTAGGGTACTGCAAGCGGTTTCTATGAGGGCTAGTGTAGGGGTACTCCTCTGCCTATAACGGCTTAGTGGTTAAGGTCTTGGGGCTAAGCTTAATGCATTAGGACGGTTCAGTGCCTACAAACATCCACTAGATTTTTTGGAAGCCCAAGCCTGGAAGCACATAGATAACAAATTAAGCAGGCAACTTGCTCACAAATTTGGATGGATTTGAGGTTTGGTCTTGGGTCAGATTGAAGGCACAGAGTAGCATATTCGAGTGAAGATGATTCCATTCATCTGACACATGGAAACCAAAACCAAAACCAACCTTTTCAAGTGCTGAGTGCTGGGCACTTCCGTTCGCTCACACTCTTGCCGCTGCCGCTCCCGTTCGGCCTCCATTGCGAAAGGATTGACGCACGCTGCAAGCGCGTCTTCAGCGGTGAGTGTAGCCGTAAGCTATCACAGACTCAACCCCTTTCAAGCAAATCGTCGGCGCATTGGGTTGTGGGAGTAATTGTCGTCGTCGTCCTTGACGTCATGGTCTACTGCTACTGCTACTGGAGCTGCTACTGCTGCTGTTCCTGCTTCTCCTGCTGCTCCTCCTGCTGCTGCTGCTGCTATGCTACTACTATACCGCTGCCACTACCGCTACCGCTACTGCTACGGCTGCGGCTACGGCTACTGCTACTGCTACATAAAAGTAGTAGTAAGTAAAATTTGTGCCTACAGCACTAGCAGCAAGAGCAGCAGTAGCTGGATGCCAGAATAAGGCCAAAGAAAGAAGGGCACAGAACCACAGCTGGCGCATGCTATCCACCTAAAGCCGTAAATCCTCATACCCAGCAGATCAAGAAACCTACACGTTAAACCCTAACCCGCAAACCGTAGCTCGGAAGATGGAGGTAGATGTCGGCCCATCGCTATGACGATTTCTTGTGCAGCAGATGGTTTTGCATCTTGATGTAGGGTTGAGGGTTCAGGTTTTGAAAGATTCGCAGAAGGGTTTGGGGTTCAGGGTTAAAGGAAAAGATTCGTAGAAGGGTTTGGGGTTCAGGGTTTAGGGACAAGCTTCGTAGAAGGGTTTGGGGCTCAGGGTTTAGGGAAAAGATTCGCAGAAGGGTTTGGGGTTCAGGATTGAGGGGAAAGATTTGTAGAACCTCTAGCTTAGATTGGCGCCGCTTATGAGCGGCGTCGGCCTCTGAGCAATAAATGGGTGGTTGTCAAAATTAGGATCCCTTTCTGGGTCCTTAGTATTATACGGCACCTAGGATTTAGGGTACCCACAAGGGACGCTGGTAAGGCGATCAGAGCACTTCTTCTTAGGGGCTCCCAGCCCTAGCCCAAAAAAAGGTGAACCCTTTCAATTATGGTAGGATTATAGAAGCCCTACTAGGTGCAAGGTTACCTACTCAGCTACTATACAAGTCTTCTATCATACTTCTCCAATGCTTGATTTGATGGTCTCTGCGGGGCCCTAAACCCTAAACCGGCCCCTGTCAAAGGCTTCGGGACATGGAATTTACAGTTCAGGGCTTCGGCCCTCAAAAAACCCTAAGCCCCAATTAAACTCAAAACTCTCTTCTTTAGCGGTTCCGTTAACTTGCAGGGTTCCTGTAAGAGTGTAGGCTGTAGGATTGCAGGGGTTCGTGCAAGAGCACCGGACCTCTATGCGCTGCAGGACGTCGGAGAGGATTGTCTCCATCTCCTGGCACTACACGAACCTTAACTTTCACGGTGGTACCAAAAGGTTGAGAAACCCTGCAGACGCGCACAGACAGCAAACAACATGCAATCAGTGCACTTCAAACACAAAAGAAACAAAGGTGTAAAAGCAGTAGCGATCGTGCAAATATCATGACGTTACTGCTGTTCGCAACCGTGTCAAGAGCATTACCGGCAGCAAGGCATCACACATCAAGCTGACAAGAACACTTGGGCAAATCAAGACCTTGGCAACGCTGGTGCTTTCACGACTACGGATTCACCGGTTTAAGGCTGGGAGAGTGTGGCCGTGGCTCGTGTCACACAGACTTGAACCTGAATTCTCGGCAACTCTAAACCCTAAGCTCCTAAACCCGAAACCCTAAACCGTAAACACTAAACCCTAAACTCCTGAACCCTAGCTTCTGGCCTTGATCCATGCGACTGGATCTTAGGTCGCCTCATTGTTGCGATACATGGGCTTTGAGTTCTAGCATCCTCTCCTCTACCAACAGGCAAGACAAGAACACGCACGAAGCCCTTAAACATAACCACAGGTTCCCAAATCTCGAGCCCAAAAGTTCACAACCCAAATGTCCCGCCTGAGTCCGTCTTGCAATCATGCCGTCTGCTGCATCGATCTCGTGTCGAAGGGCCTGCTCCCGAGTCTAGTCTTGTAAGCTTTAGGGATGGCACTTGGGGAGTTCTCTAAATTAGGGTCCCTGTTTAGGTCCCCAAAATAATACGGCATCCTTATAAAGGAGGACCCTGAACTTGACCCAAGTTTAGAGAACTACCCACTTGAATGGTATTGGCAAAGTCTGCATCCAGCACAGCTGCTAAGTTCTGAGCCTTCGCCGTTTCTCCGCGCAGAAGCAGATCAAGGATGGTTCGGGAGTGCCTCCTGCATTACCTGAAGACCCTAAATTATGGGAATTATGGTATATTCCTTGTTATGGGCAGTGCAGGATTTATGTCATCGACCGAATGATACCCTAAAGCCTGTAACTCGGACAAGTATGGAGGTACTGATGCGACTAGTGGCGATTGCGGTACAGCGGTACAGCGGCGACCGGGGCGATGAAGTTCACAGT
The DNA here is from genome assembly GCA_905221615.1 of Symbiodinium sp. CCMP2592. Lineage (NCBI taxonomy): Eukaryota > Dinophyceae > Suessiales > Symbiodiniaceae > Symbiodinium > Symbiodinium sp. CCMP2592. The sequence continues at coordinate 174,429 of CAJNDT010005856.1, forward strand.
GATAGTGCTGACCCGGCTCATGATGATGGTGACAGTGACGCTTTACCCACCAGAATAGGGCCCCAAGAAAGCACATAAGCAAAACTGCGGATAGGGATCTCCCATATATAAACCCCGTTATAATGAAGCCCTATCCTATAGAAACCCCCTCATCATGAAGCCCTAACACATATCTAAACCCCCTTACAGTGAGGGGGTTTAGGGTTTAGGGTTTAGAGTTTAGGGTTTAGGGTTTAGGGGCCCTTACAGTGAGGCCCAATAAAAGACAACCTTGGGTCCGCAAGAGAATGGGGAAACCCCAAGGGTCCAAGTACCTAATAATCATAGACTCTCCAAAATCCTAACCTACATAACTATGATCGTAAAGCCGAGCACCTAAGTATTATTAAAGCCCACAGAAATAGAACCCTTATGGTGACCCTCCTAAAGCAACCGTCTAGAGCCCTTTAAAGGAACCCTAATTACTTGGAGGGTCGGGGGACTTAGTAACTGGTTATTTTAGGGACTTATAAGTACCATAACCCCAATTAGGGTCCCTTTTAGGGTACTTATAAGTCTACTTACTACCTACTTACTAAGTCCCCCGACCCTCCAAGTAATAGGGTCCTTTGGACCGTTGGGGAAAGGGCCTCCGCCCTCGTCTCGATCTTGCGGCAGCGGTGCCTGGTTCAAAGATTTCAGCGCCGAAGGGCATCGACCGGTTTAGGGTTTAGGGTTTAGGGGTTTAGGGTTTAGGGTTTAGGGTTTAGGGTTTAGGGTTGAGGGTTTAGGGTTGACGGTTTCGGGTTTTTCAAGGGGGCCCTGAAAGGGGGGGGAGGGGGGGAGGGGGGGCTGAACTTCCTCAAATACCCCTCCCCCCTACCCCTCTAAGGGTCCTTATGAGTTTAGGGTTAAGCGAGACCGGCCTGGCTATCCCTATGATAATTGAGACTAATTCCAACGTGACTCTCACCGAATCAGACGCCAAAGAACACAGCAGGCGATGATCGAGGCCTATGTGGGTGGTTGTCAAAATTACGGTTCCTTTTTGGGTACCTAAATAATAGGTGCCATTCTATAATAGGAACCCCAAAAGAGACCCTAATTTTGACAACCATCCGTGTATACTTTCCCATTGAACTCATCCGAACAGGCTCCATGACAAACCCTAACCCAAAGGGTCCTACAGTTGATGACATAAACCCTACATTACCCATAATCAGGAATATACCATAATTCCCAGAGTTGGGGTCCTTAAGGTAATGCAGGATAATATCATCAACAGTATGGGGAATACTTACCCAAACCGTAGTAGTAATTCCTAATGTAGAAACCCTACATTCTACCATTTCATCTTAATATAGGTACTTAAGGTTTTTTTGGTAAACCACCTGCAACCACACTAAACCCCTAAACCTAAACCCCACGCACTAAACTCACTAAACGCACGTGCCTGGCCGATGTCTGCAGCTTGAGCAAGCTCTTGCCCGTTACAGCCTCATTCCTCAGATTCGCGATCTGTCTTAGGGGTCCTGGAAGGTTTAGGGTTTAGGGTTTAGGGAGGGTTCCTGTAGGGTCGGAACAAGCAGGAATAGAGCACGGATTTTATGTCGGTTCCGTATTCAACGGAACCCTAAACCCTTGAGCAGGGAACCTATGCTGCTGCAAGCGTCTCGTACAGTGTAGGGCTTAAGGTTTAAAATTTATGGTTTAGAGAGCCGAGGGTTTAGTAATTTCTGGTTTCGGGCCGTTTCGGGTCTACGGAGACTGAAACATCCTCTGGATCCGATGGCGCTGTCGGAGTCGGAGTCTCGGAAGTCCAATGGGACGGAAGCCGTGAGGATCAAAAAACACTTCTGAAGTCGGAGAGGGTTTAGGGTTTAGGGTTTAGGGTTTAGGGTTTAGGGGGGGGGAGCCGGTGCCACTCCGGTCCCGGTCGATGCAAAGCTTGGCGGTCGACTGGAGTCTCGCGGCAGTGCCCTGTGCGCTTTACATGGGCCTCAAAACACCATAATGTTCAAGGCTCAAGGCAGGCAGCAGATCCCTTCGGGCACAGCTTCGCATGTGGGAAGCTCATGCCGGGAACCTGCTAGGGGCCGCTTTGAGCTAAACATGAGGCAAGGTCGGCACGGGGATGTTTCTCCTAAACCTAGCGAGCGGACACCTTACATGACATCGTAATCCCGAACTCGACGCTCCCAAGCCCTCCTAAACCCAGACTGCTCGAAAAGTTCGATCTCAGAGATGTGAACAACCTTCAACACCCTAAGCCTTATCGTCCAGGGCGGATCTAGGGAATACTTGGAGGATCATGGGAATAACAAGTAAGGCTATAAGTACCTCATGGGCTGTAGTTAGCTCACTTATACTCCTAGTTACTAAGCCCCACAATCCGTCCAGCAGGGTGTGGGAGGCAGTCCCTCGCGCCTACTGCCCTTGAACACTAAGTTGAACCACTGAAACCCGAAACCCAAAACCCTAAACAAAAAAAACCCTAAACCCCTAAACCCGTAAACCCCTAACCCCTAGACCCTAAACCCTAAGCCCCAAACCCCTGAAACCAGAAACCCACAACCCTAAACCCTAAACCTCTAAATCCCTACACCCGTAAACCCCTAAACCCTAAACCCTAAACCCCAAACCCCTGAAGCCAGAAACCCACAACCCTAAACCCCAAACCCCTAAACCCCTAAACCCGTAAACCCCTAAACCCTAAACCCCAAACCCCTGAAACCAGCAGCCCCAAAACCCTCTCGTACAACGATGCCGACTCAGTAGTCGTCGAAGTTGCTGTGCTTGGTTTAGGGTTTAGGGTTTAAGTCATAAGAACAATACGGTTTAAATGGTCTCCGAGACTGCATAAACAAGCGTTCTTTGCCCTCGACCCACAACCCTAAACCGTAAGTGCAAATTCTCAGGATCCGGCAGCCAATCGAAACCTGCCATGAAATCTTCCTGGTTGATGCTCCCCTGGCCACAACAGGGGTACAAAGTGTGGGATTTTACTGGACTGCTGGGTGCAATATAGGATGACTATATGCGAGGGGACTTTAAAGGAGTCGCCGTGCTAAGTTGCCAGTCACGCTGCATGGCTGAATAGTCACAGGATAATCATGATAATATAGGATAACAGGTTTCTGGACAGACCGACAGTGCAGCAGCAAAGATCACGCCTAGCAGGCCTAGCATCGCCCTCTTCAAACTTCTTGTGGGGTGTGGGCCTTGTTCGTCACATCCAGCCAGTCGAACATTCTGAGCAGGTCGGGTATAGGCCTGGGAAAGCACATGTGCCGGCAAACCTCAACGCCAAACCGTAAACACCTAACTCTAAACCCGTAGACTGATATTGACCTCCAGAGAAGTCTTACATGTCTTCTCCGTAAGATTGGTGGGGGTCCACTGTGTGCGACCATGACCTCGAGACATCACAAGGGCCTCCGCCTTGGTGTCCAAGCGGTGCCATGTAGCGCTGCTGTGTTTTGCATTGATCATTGTGTGCCGCCGCTTTGGGCTGAAGATTTGCTGGGGTGCAAACCTTGACGAAGGGTGAGGGTTAAACCCTAAACCCTCAAGCGTTCGAGGTTCGCTTCTGACCTCTAATCCCTCACTGCTTCCCGATGCTTCGGATATTGATTCAAAGCATGAAGAAGAGCTGATTCCACAAGCAGCAGTGAAGACAAACCGTGGGGATCGGAGTCTCCAGGATTCGGGGATCGATGAAGTTGGGGGGCTATTCAGGAATATACCTTAAGTTATAGTAGGATCCCCAATATGACTTAAGGTATATTCCCTAATTAGGGGATATTTGGGGTGGTTTAAGAGTTTCGGGTTTAGTGCACAACCCCACGCTCAACCCGAGCCCACCGCATGTTGGCGACGGACTGCAGCTTCCGCAGGAAGTAGGGGGACGAAATGATCTCTATGTAGTCCTGCGGCCCAAAGATACCGTTAAGGGCTCAAGAAAAGCCCGCAAAAAGACACCAGGAAGCCCAATTTCAAAAGCAGCATTGCAACTCCATCTTCTTCCTGAGAACTACTTGGAGGCTCATGAGTAGTTATAAGCGGGGTTATAAGTACGGTAGCTATAGCTGTAGCCCATATGAAGGGACTTCTAGCCCGACTAAAAGCTACCCATGAACCTCCAAGTAGACTTATAGAATCGATCATTATTCTCTCTCCTTCAATAACCGGGCGTAAAAAAGTTTAAACTTTCTAAGATAGACCAAATATATAAGGCCAAAAAGTTTAAAGTTCCCCCATTGGCTATCTAAGCTTCTAACAGCGAGTCAGCCCAAGCCTACACCAGCTACGACCTGGGGCCAGCGGCGCGGGCCTCAAAAACTGCAAAACTTGGGACAACTACATAAGGTTTGGAGGTTCGGGCTTCTTGAAGGTTTTAAGATGCACTTGTGAATCCTAAATGCTTGATCGGGCATTACTTACCGTAACAGACCCCTATCTAAGCTCTACGGGTTTGGGTTCGGAACCTTGCCCCGTCCTGCTTCTCCATGACTCCGTCCTTGCTGGCGGCCATGAAGACTTCGCTGAGTGACTGCGTGACCTTCTGACCTCCGCCAGAAATCAAGCCCTAACTACCCATGAACGTCCAAGTAAGGCACATAGTATGGACTTCGGCCCTAAAGTAGCCATGCTATATATTCTAAGACTTTGCCTCTGCACAGTCATATACTCTAAAACCAAAGGACCCGTACGGAATGCTAACCCTATCTGAGGCTTGCGTGAGCGTCAAGCAGACTTAAGAGAAAAGAAACTCCTGGAATGCGGATGACGATAGGGACACCGGGTCCATGGTCCTGATGTCTAGGGCGTTCTCAAACTAGGGGTTTTATGTCGGTGAAGGTTAACCTAGCGGAGGAAGCAAGGCTGTCATCTCAACCTAGCGGACCTAGCGAGTTGTTGTGAGCAACTCGCGCCACTCCCTGGCAAGACTCTTTGCCCCATGCCCTAAAGAATGAACCCTGGATTACAAAGTTCTTAAGGAAGTCTTAGACTTTGCTCACTCTTGCAAAAATGCACCAGGGCGACCGCGACGATTGGGGTGCCGGACGTATCCGTTCCGCTTTCTCCTCATCCTTTCGCTCTTGCAGCTGCCGCACCTGAACCAGTATCGGCCACTGACACCAAGTGCTTGGAGGGTCGGGGGACTTAGTAACTGGTTATTCTAGGGACTTAGAAGTACCATAACCCCAATTAGGGTCCCTTTTAGGGTACTTATAAGTCTACTTTCTACCTACTTACTAAGTGCCCCGACCCTCCAAGTGGGGTTATAAGTGGGTAGTTGTCAAAATTATGGTCCCTTTCTGGGTACCCTAAATAATGGGTGCCGTAAAATAATAGGGACCCAAAAAGCGACCATAAATTTGACAACGACCCAACCCAAGTAGGGTAACTCTAGTAAACCCATGTTAGCGGACTTAAAACCCCACTTATAACTAGCACTGAACCTCCAAGCAAAAAAACACATCATACGTTGCGATGGGCGGAGAGGATGCTGGTGGTGCTGACACAGACGGTGCCGCTGCTGCTGCTGCTGCTGCTGCTGCTGCTGCTGCTGCTGCTGCTGCTGCTGCTGCTGCTGCTGGCTGCTGCTGCTGCTGCTGCTGCTGCTGCGAGTATGATGATGGTGTTGATGCAGCAGCGAGTATGATGATGGTGTTGATGCGCGTGGTGATGGCGATGACGGTCTAAAGCAGTTCTCAGCGTACGTGAACATGCAGAGCAGCACACTCGATCCAGATTTTTCAAAGTTAATATCCGAGGGTTTCTGGGTTTACGGTTCCGGGCTTGACGGTCTAAATATTCCTTCTGAAAGGTATTTGCGCCTGTATACAGTAGTACTTCGGTAGTCCATCATCATGCCCCGCCCGACCCACCATTACCATAGATTGGAGCCACAGTTGCTCTCGTGATCCAACGACTTCAAGCCGATTGAAGCCACAGTCGGAAGGGTAACACGACAGAGAAGAGAAAACACGGCCTCTCCAGCTAGAACACGCTGAACACCTAATGCCAAGGAACCTGAGTTGATGACCTTGCACCCGGTCCACTCTGACTTCATGACCATGAAACCACAAACCCGACAACCTCAACTTGAACCCTGGTTCCGCCAAAGCTCTAAAGTTAAACTTTCAGTATCGTTTCGAGGATGCACACGTGCGGCCGTCTGTGCACAAACAACATTGCCTCCAGCATGTTGTCGCTGACAACCTTGTCCCAAGGAGTTGAGGGACGAGGACTCAAGATTTGAGGTTAGGTTCACGCTTAGGGCAACACAGTGCCTTGGTGATTACAACGAAGGTCGGGTTATTGTAGCATAATTATGACAAGGAGTGAAGCTTGGTGGACTTAAACTGACTGCGGGTCATACCGTCATACCCATGCTGTTACTACTAATGATACTACCCCTGAATGTCACGCTGCAGCCACTGGGCCATGAATTCGTGTTAACAGTCTTGTTCCATCTTGTATGATATGAAAACGACGGAAAATCGCAACAAGAAGCGGCGTCTGAGAACCAATCCGACAACAAGACCAATGACTACCTGAACGCTAACCCCGAAAGCACTAACCAGCCCGACACAAGCATCGAAAGTCCGAAGCAAGGCAAGATGCTCCCTCCCATATGCTCCCTCCCATGTAAACAAACTCAAGGGGAGGCAGGTCAAAGAGGGCGTGGGGCTCAGGGGTTTGGAGTTTAGGGTCGAAGATCTTTGGTCAAGGGAATTGAAAAGCGATCCGAAATCCCGAAAGCGGAAATACCAAACCCCAAAATCCTAAGCCAACAAACATCCTCCCTGAGGCTGCTGCCCCTGTCATGATACTAAGCAGCGCCCAAGAGGAGAGAACGGTGAAGAACACCCAGACCTGGGTTTCGGGTCTGCGGTTGAGGGGACAGGGTTTAGGATTCATAGAGTTTGGCTGTGTTAGGGCCTTCGGATGCAGGGTTTGGGAAATTGAGTTTGGGGTTCCAGATGGTTCCGGGCATACCCTAAGCCCATGTCACGAGAAGATACGACATGAGACAGCGCAACTGACGCATAGTCAGTGTCGCTACGGCACCATGCTCAACACGACCACAGTTATCGCCCCCAGTATACTCATCATCACCGTCGTCTTTCACAGCATCCGTCTCAATGCTACCATCGCCGACAGCTTTCTGTCATTGATCCCAATCTCCAAATTTCTCACTAGCGAGTCGCTGTCGCCTTATTACTTGCCTTCATAAGCAGCATGATCATTGACACTATTTCGCTACCAGCCTAAAGGGCACAGTCGCCGTTGTCGTTGCTGTAGAGACGGCAATGCGAACACAGTAGAAACAACAACGCTAGTTGTCCTTGGGCTGATCATCATACCATGCAGACATACCCGACAATCGTGACTGCACAAATAACAAGCAAGCGCGAATAAGCCTTCGAGGCTTAAAGTCATTCACGGTTCAAGGTACAAGACTTTCGTGTTGAGGGCTTAGAGTTGAAGGCGTTTGGGCAAAGAAGTTCAGAATTCGTTGGGGTTGCTTGTTGCTGGTTCAGGGTTCAGGGTCCAGGTTTCGGTTTGAGGCTGTAAGACTGCTGGAGTTCTAGGGCTAGGGAGTTGGCGAGGTTTCTGTTCGGTGGATTACAAAAAGAAGTTCATGGTCTTGTGCTTTATCGCAAACCCCCATGGCGCCAATGTAAACGCCTTAATAAGAAGAAAAGGGTTTTGGGCTCCTTTATAGTATAAGTATAATGAGGAACCCCAAGGAGTAAAATAGGTAATTATTAAAACATTAAAACCCCTTTATGGATGCCATCTTGGCATGTGGCGGGCTTCATGAGCGGGAAGGTCCGGAAGAGAGGGTCCACCTCCTCCCAGTACTGACCTTTGGAAGGGGTGGAGACTCAAAGCCGCAATATAGGGGCAATAATAATTACAATAGGGTTCCCTAAACCCGCTATACTATAATTATAGAAGATGTATAAAAAAGGAACCCACCAACAATAGTATAGGTAATTATTTACGCCCATGTATCAAAATTCCTGCCAACCTACCAACATACTCTAGACCCTAAATCCCTGAACACTACTTCAATTTCCGAAAAGCGCAGCCTGCAGGATGTACCTGAACTAACATGTCTTTGTTCTGTTCCCAGAGTTGCACGGGAGAACCACAAATCTGACCCGTTCTGGGGGTTTGCGCTCTGCCTGTTCCCAGACCCCCTGGAGGATCTAGAGTAGATCCCCTAATTCGGGGCACTATACTACTAAGAGTACTTTATAGGAACCCCATTAAGGGATCTACTTTTTGGATCCTCCCAGGGGTCTGGGTTACCGCCAGCAGGGACATCTTATCCCCTGAAGCAACCAAACTCATTTTGATCAGTGATACGGTTGATGATATAAATCCTGCATGGCCCATAATAAGGAATATACCATAATTCCCATAGTTTAGGGCCCTTAGGGTAATGCAGGATTTACATCATCAACAGTACTATGCAGCTGGGCATTTCGGGCTTGGAGTTTCGTGTACCCGGAAGTTCTGTACGACAACGCTCGGAGGCCTCACAAGGTGGGATGAAGGTAGGTGGGATTAAGGATCCCTGATATATGGACTCTTATTTGGGGATAACCCACCTACCTTCATCCTACCTTTTGAGGCCCCCGAAACGCAGAGCTTGGATCAGAAAGCCATCCGCCAAAACCTCCAAGTGGGGTCTTTCTGGCTCAAATTTGGGACCCAAAACCCTAAACCCATAAACCCCTAAAGCCCTACACCCTAAACCCCTAAACCCCTAAATCCCTAAACCCGAAACCCCCAACACTACTACAACTCCTCTCCTCCACCTTAGGGTTTGATGTAGGGGCCTCAATAATTAGACTAGGGTTTTGTGGGTTCCGTACTATTCTTATGATTATTGTTAGTATAGTTTAATATACCCCAAACCCTATTCTAGTTATCAGGGCCCCTGTATTAGGGTTTTGCTGATGAGTCATGGTTCCAGATGGCTGTGCAACGCATGTCGCATGTTTGATGGTGGCTCCAGGGAAAGGCTACGAAAGTATGCCCTTGGGTCACCTAGTGCTTTTGACATAGCCGAAGCACATACAACTTTAGCGCGATGGTAACACCTGACACTTTTGTACATCTCAGTCAGAAGACATCGCAGTCAACACGGACATAGCTCTTTGTGCGTAAAACAGTGGGAGCTCGCGGTCGCACATGTGGTTTGCATTTGCGTGAATCTGGTGCTGCGCTGGAGTTTTGCCCATTTGTAGGTTATGAGCGCCCAATTACCACCAGAGGCGAAACCAAACGGTGTTGCCCCGCAATCAGTGCAGCGGCAACCGGAGGCTCCAGAGCCAGCTGGTCGTGGAGTACAGCAGGCTGAAGGAGCAGTTCAGAGTGAGTTACAGCAGCATGCTCAGGGTGCGGGGCCGGGTTCGGCAGCACCTTTGGAGATGCGGAGTGCGATGGTCGAGGAGCCCCCTCGAGCTGCGAAGACCATACCTGCACTGGCGCAGGCGAGGCACAGAACAGAAGCCTTGACGATGCCGGATGCAGATGGGCGATCTGAGCTTGAGAATGTGAGCGCGACCAATACTGCTGTGAACTTGCAGAGTGGGTTTTTTACACCAACCGCTGCAGCGACAGTTAGAGGCCCTGCAGCGAACCCCTCGTGGAGGGGAAATATGGAAGTTCCAAGGTGGATGGTGAGGCTGTCGAACTTCTTGAACACCGGGGTGGGAACGCAGGCAGTGGATATTGCGCCAAGCCCTCTGCCAGGTGGAAGTCCTTTGTACTCCACACCACCAGGTGGTCATCCGTTTCGACTTAGGTCACCAAGTCGTGCTCGGGCGATTCCCCCAGTACCGACACCACCGTCGAGTTCCAGTGTGCCAGCTGAGGCAATACAAGCAGAAGTTCAACGACAACTACGTGGAATGACTGAGCAGCTTCGCCTGTATGAGCGGAAGAACCATCAGCTGCAGCAGGAGCTTGACGAAGTACGCGGGAGCCTGCAGAGTGAGCGAGAACGAAGGCCCCCGAATGAAATTCCTACACTACCTCCCCAAGGACTTCTGGGTGATCTAGCTACAGCCTGCCTACATCCGGGAGCCCTTCCTGGCTTTCCTGAACGACCAAGGGATCAGGCAGGTCTATGTGGAAGTGCTACTGTACCTGAGAGTGTTAATGTACCTCGAGGTGAGAGCGCTCTATTTGGTCCCCCAGAACCACGAGGTGGAAGTGTACCTGAAGGTTCTAATGTATGTCAGGGTGGAGATCCTCTATTTGGCTTTACAGTACCACAGGATGCTAGACGGCAGAGAGGTGATGATGCTCCGCTACCAGTACCTCCTACTGCCCCACGAGCAAGGCCCGCTGGAGATCCACCAGGTGATAATGGAGAGCCTTCGGGATTGTTGAGATCATGGTTTACGGGTCGTCCTCGTAGTCAGACACCTCCACCACCACAAGCAAGAGAATATTCTGAGTCACCAGTGCTTCAAGCATTGGCCCGAGGAGTCCAGCAGCTTCAAGAACTTCAGGCCCAGGCATTGTCAAAGGCATCCACAACTGGACTTGCAGAGGTAGTGAAACCTGGCACGATCGTGTTGACAAAGATGCCTGAAGTTAAGGACGGTGCCGATTCGGCTTTGACATTTCAAGACTGGCTGGAAATATCAACTTCGGTGATGTCAGATATAAGCGAGGGAAGTGGTGAATGGTGGTCCGGCGTGATGACTCAGGTGGAGGAAACGTATGAGAGATGGTTGACGGCCTCACCGCTGGAGCGACTGGCGGTGGAGCCAGCAGACACTGATCTGTGGACGACTGGCAAGTGGAATAGGGTAAACGCAAGAGGTGCATCGATGATTCTGAGCGCAATGACCGACTCCCTGAAGACTGATGTGGTGGCTCGTAGAAATACCCAGAACTGCGTGAAGATGATGTTTCGGGCGTACACGTACTACCAACCGGGAGGAGGTGCTGAGCGTCAGGACATGCTAAGGCGTTTGCAGAACCCTGTGGACTATGTTGGTGGAGACACTGCAGATCAAGTACTACAAGTTGTCAGGTCTTGGCCCCGGTGGATGGAAAGATGCAATAAGGTTCGTATGACCCCTCCAGATGCCTCAGTACTAGCCCGTGGACTCACTGTGTTGACGGAGAAGTATATCAATCTGTCGACTGATGCCAGCTTCAGGACTTCGATGTTGAGGGCGAGTCTTCGGCTAGATGCACGGCCGACCGTGTCGCAGGTGCAGGCATACCAGCGCCATCTCCAAGCGGAGCTGGAGGCATTGATTGCTTCTGGAACTGGACAAGGTGCTCCGCTACCAAAGCTTAAAGCAGTAGACGCCCCACTACAACCCAAGGCTAGAGATGCTGGAGGCAAGGGCGCAAGTGGGAGTGAAGTATGCCGATACTTCGCTAAGGCATCAGGATGCAAGCGAGGTGAGCGTTGCAGCTATGCACACACCATGGCCGGCATGGACAAGGAGGTCAGAGCAAAGAAGTGCCTAAAGTGCGGTGCCGAAAACCACCGCGCCAAGGATTGCCCAATCGGGAAGGCGATCCCAAAAACCACGGCTACAAGTACGGCAACACCTCAGCCTAAGGATCAGAGCATACGCAAACCTCAAGCGGCTCAGCAAGACTCTGCATCCCTGAGTACTATGGCTACATCAGGAACTACAAGCACGGCTTCTACAATGGGAGATGTTATTCAGGGATCACCATGGACACTCGAAGCTTTGTTTCAAGCCGCGCAGCAGGTGGTCCAGACACAGACGTCAGAGTCGGCATCCGATACGTCTCCTGAGAAGACCCGGCCCCAGATGAAGGTCTTGCATCTCAGGGACATTCGCATCTGCAGCACAAAGGCAACAGCTACAGCGCTGGTGGACTCAGGAGCCACTCACGGACTCCGAACAGCCACCTCGGCTGCTGAGTGGGAAGCTGCGGAGGAGATTTCTGTGCAACTGGCTGGGCATCATCAGTTGGTAATGAGGATCACTCCTGGTGGAACGCTTTTGATGCCTCCTCGCAAGGTTTGTGGACGAGATCCTGCAGAGCCTGCCGGACAAACCATAGTTCCTATGGGGGAACTAATCAGAACACTGGGATATTCCATGTTCTGGAGCGCGGAGGAGTGCTACCTGGAAGAGCCTTCAGGTCGACGTATCTCGTTACAAACAGAAGGAGGTTGTCCACAGATGTGCGAAATGGAAGCCCTTGCTGTTATTGCACGGCTGGAAGATCGACGTTTGGAGGAGCTGAAGAACGCCACGCTGCTTACCAGAGATCGAGTGAGTTTGGCGGCTGTGTCCATGGAGAAAACTTGGGATGCGTTTCTGCTGGATTATGTAGGGACAGGATCGTTCGAATCAGGTCTCCGTGCAGTACGTGATGCGCCGTTTTTCAGAGACCTCCCAGGCGAATGCCTGAGGTGGATGATTCCCACAGCTGGCCTATGGTGTGGGTGGGATATCATGAAAGAGAGTGGATGTTTTACGAGAGCCCAGCGAAGAAGGATCCTGACTTCCAAGCGGTGGGTAGTTCATCTATTTGCGGGGCGCGAAGGTCACTATGAGGTGATGAAGCTTGATCAAGGGGACACCATTGTGTTGGAGATCGATGTGGCCCGCTCGCAAGGCTTGGATCTACTACGATCTGAGGTGTGGAGGATGCTCCTTTGGGGAGCCAAAGAAGGAAAAATAGATGCTGTGATTGGAGGACCTCCTGGGAGAGCCCAGCAGCATGCCAATGGAGGTGAGCGTGATGTGCGGTCGGTGTCACTGGTTGCTCGGATGCTGTGGCTGCATGCAGTGGCGCAGGTAGGACGAGAACTCAATGGTGGTGCTTACAATCACAATCGCGAAGTGGCCTTCATGCTTGAGTACCCAGAGGGCATCACCCCTGAAACCCGAGCTTTGTTCGAGGAGGAGATCCTCAGGGCAGAAGGAGCTAGTAGAGTTCCCAGAGGCAAGGCTGGACCAGCAACCTGGACAGAGACTCAGACGTACTGGGAAACCGTGCAAAGGCCTAGACTTGAAAGGCTAGAAGGAAGGCCCACCATGGACGCAAGTGCCAGTTTTTGGGACACTCGAATGTGGAAGCTCTACCAGCAGCGTGAGGGTTTAAGACTGGTGTCGTTTGATCAAGGAGCTACAGGTGGAGAGTCGCGGAACAGAACTACGCTGGGCACCAATATTGCTAGTCTACTGTCGTTAGATGGTCTTCGTGTACCTGAAGGTGATCCAATGCCTGAGACCTCCGGCGGCGACTACATATGGTCTCAGGGTTTAGTGAACGCTGTGGTGGTTGCCTTAAGCTTCTGGGATCGAGATCCTCGTTGTGCTCCTCGGCTACCAAGGGTGCAGGCAATGTCGGCGGCCCAATGGAAGCGCCATGTGGAAGGGAACCACGAAGTGTACAGAAAGGATTGCGTGACGTGTGTGACAGCTCGTGGAATAGGTCGGCAGCATCGCAAAGTCCATCATCCTGAAGCTTATGTGCTCACTGCAGATGTAGCAGGACCAATAGCTCCCGGGCTAGATCCAACTTCGAAGGGAGCAACAGGAAAGAATATCAAGTACCTCCTGGTTGCAAAGTATGTGGTTCCAAGGGCCTATGTGGAGCAGCACTCTGGAAAGGTACCTCCTCCCGATGATGGCATTCCAGTTGGCGATGCACAAAAGGACAAGAAGGATGAGGAGTTGTTCCCAGAGCTGTTTGGTGATGATGCATTGGAAGTAGACGACCCTGAAGCTTCTGCAGAAGTTGTTCATGTTCCAGAAAAGGGAAGTCCAGACTTGCTTGACGACTTGGAAGAGTATGAGCCTTCCCTACCAGGTGACGGTGATCCTGAAGGAGAAATCGAGGAGGAGAACCTTTCGAAGAACCTGGTGATGCAGCATGGTGACACATCGCCTCCAGAGTTGACCTACCTCACGTTTGCAGTCGGCCTCGCAAACAACCAAGCCGGGACAGTGAAGCGAGGGTTACAAAATATTGTTCTATACTTACAGATGCATGGTTTTCCCGTGTACCGCTTCCATTCCGACAAGGGTGAGTTCTACAATCACCAGTTGAGGGCTTGGCTTCGTGAGCAGGGAGTATTTGGCACATGGTCTGAGCCCGGAGTTCCACAGAGCAATGGACGGGCTGAGGCAACAGTCCGGTGGGTGAAGGACAGCATCCGCACATATTTGGGGAGTGCGTCATTGCCGGTGAGGTTGTGGCCCACAGCAGCGGAGGCAGTTACAGCAGCTCAGAGAGCAAAGGTCCTTGGGTGGAAAAGCCACTTAGCAGCCCCCTATGGTGCAACAGTACACTTGCGGAAAAAGGCCTTCGACAAGTACGGTCCTTTGAAGCGAGAGAACACATTGGAATCGAAATGGCACAAGGGTGTTTATGTTGGTTTGAACTCGATCCTTCATCATGGACATCTGGTTTATGTTCCCGGTGACGGAACCGACAAGGAGAAGTTCTTTCATACGTTGCATGTGCGTCCAAACCTTGTAGACCCTGGACAACCAGAAGTAGAGTTGCGCGCAGATGACAAGGTGAAACCAAGGAGACGTGTAACAGAGAAGACCAGCCCGGCAGGTGTTGAGATGAAGAAGCTCAAGGCAGAGAACAAGGACCTAGGATCACTGGCTACAAGTGAAGCTGCCAAGTTACTTCAGAGCTGGGATGTGGAGGAGGCCAAGGAGTTAGTTGTCCAGCTTGCTCGTGAAGGGTTCTTTGATGCTCAGAAGTTCGGTGTGTTTCAGCATGGTGGTACAGTTGGATGGATGACTGGCTTGCTTGAGTACCCGGAAGTGTCAAAGATGCTAGCGCGAGTGGTAAAGGAGAGCTGCCCGCTGGCATCGTTCACGTCCATACTGGTGTCATGCAATGTCTCCAAGGCTATCCACAAGGACTTCAACAACGATTACCAGACCAAGAACTATGTGGTCCCATTGACAGTGCCAGAGTCGGGAGGAGAGTTGTGGGTTGAGCTAAAGGAGGGAGATGTTGTTCAAAGCCATATAGAACGACGTGAGTCTGGAGGGAAGCAAGTCTATGGACAACTTCATTCACTACGACCTGGTGAGGCCATAGAGTTTAGTCCAGCGCGATACCATGAAGTGATGGATTGGACAGGCGAGCGGGTTGTTATCATTGCCTACACTCCGAACTGCCTAGGAAAGCTGTCGCAAGAAGATCTACAGCAGCTCCACGATCATGATTTTCCAGTTCCTTTGTCACAGCTACCTGAGTTCCATGGAAGCATGACCACAGAACCATTGCCAGTTGGTGTACGACAAGTTCAGGTATCATGTGAGAGTGAGCCTGAGTTTGAAGCACTGGATGCAGGTGATCATGGGTGGTCAATGTACTTGGACCTCGAGCCTGGGCTTGTGAAGATTGCCGACTATGACAATAAAGGGAGCACTCCTAGGATCAGCAAGGCCGAGGTTGGCTACACCCGGAACATTGAGGATGTGTTAAAGAAGCTGACGGCACCCCTTGATGTAGTCCATAATGTCAGTCCCGATGAGGTGATGTCGAATCTGGAAGAATGGCGTGGAGCAATCACCAAGGAAGTTCAGGGGGTGAGCGTTGCTATTGAGCGCCTATCCCCAGGCTCTCCATCACGGAGGAGGTGGTTGAATTTACCAAAGGCTCAGCGTCTTCCGATGAAATTCGTGTTTACGGTGAAGCCCAATGATGGAGCAAAGCTTGATCAGCCAGAAACCTGGTTCAAACGCAAAGCTCGTCTTGTTATCTGTGGAAACATGGCAAAGTATGAGGAGGCGTCCTTGTATGCAGAAACGGCGCCAGCAGAGACAGTAAGAATGGCCTTGACGGTTGCTTCGAAAAACCAGTGGCTTATTGCTATACTGGACATAGTAGCAGCCTTTCTCAAAACCCCGCTGGGGCCTATCAACCCGAGTGCTTCCAGCAACCTGGGTGGTTGTGCAACTACAACCGGGTCGGTTTCCAGCCTCCCCAGCCATGGAGCTTTGGGGCCTGATCAGGGCCTTATATGGTTTGAGAGAAGCCCCAATGCTGTGGACCAACTACAGAGACTCGACTATGAAGATGCTTCGTGCTCCAGCTGGTTTGTCCTGGTACCAAGGGAAGGCAATTACATCTTGGTGGACACTGCGTGACAAAGATGGACGAGTATGCGGCATAGTTGTGGTGTACGTGGATGATTACATGGTGTGTGGCCCTCGTGACGTCGTGTGTGAAGTGTCAAAGATTATTCAAGAAGTGTGGGACACCTCAGAGCTGACATTTCTTGGCCCGGGAAGCTCAGTGCGGTTTCTGGGTATGGAGCTTCACAGGGAGACTGAATCCAGTGATGTGATCACTGTGTTCCAAAAGGGTTACATCCTGGAGCTTTTGAGGTCACACAGTATTAAGCCCACGCAGCTGGACCGTATACCCATTACCAAGGAGTTGTCGTTTATTCCCGAAGAGATCGAGGAGGTGACCAATGATCAAGTACGACAAGCTCAGCAACTTACAGGAGAAGCTCTATGGGTGTCGCAGCGCACGCGTCCGGACTTGTCCTACACGACGTCTATGATGGCAAGTTTGTGTACCAGAAGTCCTTCGCAAGTAGTGGCGATTGGGAACAAAGTGCTGGGCTATCTCCAAAGGACAATGGGATATGGATTGAAGATCCAGTGGGAAGGCAAAGGGCTGGTGATGTATTGTGATGCAGCCTACGCTCCCCAAGGAGACCGCTCGCATGGAGGATGGGTGGTGACCTACGGAGGAATTCCCATTGTATGGCGGAGTGGACGTCAGCAGATGGTTACGTTATCTACAGCTGAGTCAGAGTTGCTTTCGATGATTGACGGAGCGGTTGCAATGATGGGTGTTGAGTCACTGCTGGCTGACATTGGAGAGCAAGTTACAGAGCGTGAAATAGCTTCTGATAGCATGGCAGCGCTGAGTATCTCCTCGGGATCCAGTTCTTGGAGGACAAGGCATTTGCGCATAAAGGCCAATTGGCTACAAGAGAAGTTGAGTCATGGTCTGATGAAAACTCGACATTGTCCAGGTGAAGTACAACCAGCAGACCTACTTACCAAAGCCCTGAGCTATGCTAGAACAACGTCGCTACTGGCTTTGTGGAGTATAGGGGAACAGACCGTGAGGACCACCTCGTCAGTGGCAAGAATGCAGTGTACATCACGTATGACGGTGGCATTGGTCTGTTGCTTGCTGGTGGTTTCAGTTCAAGCAGCCGAAGGTGATCCTAGCCAACCGCGGGGGTCAGGTATTCAAGTCGACCGAGATTTGGTTGGGTCCCTGATGATGGGCTTGATGGTTTTAGGAGCTCTTCTTGTATGGGAAGGTCTCAAGTGGTTGGGACAGGAAGTGTACAATGAGTATACTCCTGGAGCGTCTGCTAGAAAGCTGAGAAGATTGAAGAAGTTACGTGAGGCAACCACAGCTGCTATTGAGCAGGAGCTTGAGCGTCTTCGGACAGAAGGTCAATTTCAGGGAGGACCAGAACCAATGAGGCCGCAACCTTCTTCATCCTCTACTACAAGGTCAGGGAGACATGACGCTACAGCCCACCGCGCACCATCACCACCAAGAACCCCTAGGGCAACTTCACCTCCGGCGACTACCAGAATGAGATCCTTAACACCACCAAGGGCCAGGGTCCAATTGAGGACTCCAGGGTCTACGATGTCACCTGGTTCAAATGGTGATGTTTCAGCTTCAGAGCTGGCTAGAGTGTGCGAAGACGTGTGCAAGTTGATGACATGTGAAAGCTTGAAGGAAGGGCTTCGCACCGAAGGTTTGGCAGTCTCTGGACTAAAAGAAGATCAGGCTCGACGGTTGGGGCAGCGGCTAGCAGAGCTGGCTGATGGACCGACAAGCCCAACAGCTCGACAATGGCGATATGTCTTGTGGCTTTGGCGTCATAAGAACTTAAGTGGTCGTCATGTTGTTCGCTATTGTGAAGTGAACCACCGAGAGCGCATCTCGGCTTTGATTTCTCTCTGGAACTGTTACTAAAGCTATCAGTCACTACCTGGCGGCGTGACAGAGGAGGAGTGCTGATGAGTCATGGTTCCAGATGGCTGTGCAACGCATGTCGCATGTTTGATGGTGGCTCCAGGGAAAGGCTACGAAAGTATGCCCTTGGGTCACCTAGTGCTTTTGACATAGCCGAAGCACATACAACTTTAGCGCGATGGTAACACCTGACACTTTTGTACATCTCAGTCAGAAGACATCGCAGTCAACACGGACATAGCTCTTTGTGCGTAAAACAGTGGGAGCTCGCGGTCGCACATGTGGTTTGCATTTGCGTGAATCTGGTGCTGCGCTGGAGTTTTGCCCATTTGTAGGTTTAGTGTTTATTTGAGGCTCTCCTGCTCCTCCAGCCCAGAAACCTAGGCGCTGAAGCCCCGAAACCCACGCACAAGCACAGCTTTTCCGGTCGCCATCGGCGGAGTCGCATGAACCTTAAGAGAGCCTATAAGGTACAAGGAACCGATAAAGCTTGAAAGTCGCGGCGTTTAAGGATAGAGCAACTTTAGGGCTTAGGGTTTAGAGCCCTTGCCTTTAAGTATCGTTTCATGTCGTCCCTCTCTGGACTCTCGCCGCCGCTGCGGACTCAGGGGCGACTCATGTCAGGTTGCCTGAGGAGGGCCAGTCGAGAGCGTCAATGCAGCAAAGGGTTGAATAAACTTGAATATGGCTCTTGGGATATATAGCAACAGTTTTGTTCTATGGACTATGTATAGAATACCAAATATCAGAAGATATTTTCTTGGTCAATCCGATCCTATATACTTGGTAGGATGTCGTCGAGCTTAAACTTTGCTTGAACTGTAACATGTGTATGTCAAACTCTGAGATATGTGGACTGTTGACATGAAACTAGTTCAGCTACACTAGCCTATGACTCAGCCCATGACCATCTTTTTTGCAAGTCCTCTTCGAAGTCCCAACTTCACATGCCCCGTCTGTGCCCTTCCACCGAAACAAACGCCTAAAAAGCGATATCCCGAAGAAGACGCACATTTGGTCGAATCCCGCCAAAAAAATCCTGAAACCCTCACCCTAACGTAGCCGCATCGCCCGTATCACCAATCCTCAACCCAGCCTCAACCCGCCCTCAGGCCTGAAGGAACCCTGCTATTCAACTCCATAGAGAGCCCTGATTATACTTGACCCCAAACCTTGAACCCTAACTCTTAAACCCTGAAACCCCCGCACGCCTAGAGGAACCCAGACCATCGGCGGCGACGGCCTTGCCGCGGCCTCGGCAAAAGGTTGAGGTTGTAGGCTCTACAAAGGCACCGCAGGGCTTGGGGGCTTCAAGGTGCCTCAGGGTTATAGTATTGGAAAGATGAGGGTATCAGTATCAGGCAAGTTCGGGGCACGGTTTCAGGTGTAGGCACCTGGCATGATGCCGCATTGCGTTGCAGGATGGAGCCCATGGGCGATCCAGGCATTTCGAGTGACTCAAGCTTAAAGATTGGATTTCCTGTCTGTCTTTGCTCCCGGAGCGCAGCAGTTGCAAAAACTGCTTGGCATCTCGCAACTAGACTACGCTCTTTCGCTTCGGGGCTGCGGCTGCGGCTACAAGCGTTGGGTTTTGGACTTGTCTTCGGAAGTGGAGATGAAGTGCTTTGGTCTCGCGTTCGGGTGATTTTAGTGTAGGGGGACTCCAACTGCAATGCTGTGGTACGTAGCCCACCGAGCACTCTAAACCTGTCATCTTGACAAGTGGGCCATATGCAATTAAAACATGTTCACTCTGACACACAGACCTTACACATGCATCATCGACGAAATCTTCAAGTATGGGAAAATGCCCCGCTACAACGGTTGGAAGCCCCGCGCTACCACTACCACCACTACTGCCGCTGCTACTGCTCCTGCTCCTGCTCCTCCTCCTGCTCCTGCTGCTGCTGTTGCACTTAACCCTAAACCCTAAACCCTAGTCCGTGGTAGGGTTGGCGAGAGGAGTTCGCCAAGTCAGGCTTCGATGCGGGCATCCATAAACCGGAAACCCCCAGCCCCAAAACGAAACCTTACACCCAATCCCAAACCCCTGAACCCTGAACCCTAAGCCCTACACCCTAAACCCTGTAAACCCCAAACCCTGTAAACCCTAAACCCTATAAGCCCGAAACCATTGCAAACCCTAAACCCTGTAAACCCTAAACCCAAAACCCACAACCCTTTACCCCGAAGCTGGGGAAAGGCAAGCTTCCGGATGGCCGTGAGCAGACTGCTGAAGACCACGGGGGCCTTGCTTGGAGTTCAGGGAAACATACGGGCTTCGAGTTAGGATTTTGTGTAGATGTGCGAAAACTACGGGAGCTGGGTGTAGGATGTAGGCCCTGATGCTTTTCGGGGGACTTCGTAAGTCTAGGGTCCTTAAGGTCCTGACCTTCACAGTTTATCATGTCGGGTGTGGGATTTTAGGGTTCGAGGCTTGAGATAGAATTCCGGCTTCGAGGTTCTAGGGGGTCACCGAGGTCGGTGGGTGTTCAAACGGCGGGTGAGATGATAAGGGGTGCAAGAAGCAGAAGCCAGTATACTAGGATACCCAGTAACCTAAGAATAAAAAGGCCTCTCTTTTTGGTATTGGGTAACTTTATAAGGGACCTAGGACTACAAAAAGGGAATAAGGGTACTACTGGGCATCCTAGTATACTGTCGAGCAGCACCGCATCACTGATATCTCAGAAGTTCCAAAGATGGCCGTACGAGTCCATTCCACAACTTCGCCTGCCCAGAAAGCTTTCAACCCGCCCGGTCTCCAGGCCAAACAGAACAATGGCCCAACGCTCGAAACCCGACGCAGGCCTGTTTAAAGAAGACAAACCCTGCGCCTCGGCAAGACTCAGATAACCCCACAGTAGGTTGTAGGTGTCGATTTGAACAGTCCCCAAAACCTATCTATAATTAGGGCTCTATAGTAACGGATGTTGCAAATTATCCCGAATCGATACCTATTACCTGATGTTCCTGCGAAGCTCAAGGATCCGATCTTTATAGGCACCGAACGCCCCGAACTCGTGAAATCCATGGCAGCTGCTGCTGTAGGGTTTAGGGTTTAGGGTTTAGGGTTTAGGGTTCCCGAGACCCTGAACACTCAACACAAAAGCCTGAACCCTGCAACCCCTAACCCGCAGCCCAAAACAACCCGAAACACTTAAAGTCCGAAAGCCCTAAAACCCAAACCGTAAATCCTAAAAACCCTAAACCCGAAGCCCTTTACGAGCCAGGCCTAAACTCAAAAACCTCAGCAACTCACTGACTCGGCCACTGCCAAACGGGAACTTCCCAACCCTCCGAGCCTTCCTCAGACTCTACCTTCGGCCTTAAAGGGTTCCTATGTAAGTACCTCCGAGTATATGGGTTTAGGGAACCTATGAGGCACATATCTCGATTTTGCAGTGCCTACGTTGGGTTGAGGGTTTACGGTCAGAGCTTTACGGTTTTGGGTGCGGCAATAGGGTTTGGGACGTAGATCACCTTAAACCCACCAAACCGAACGAAGCCTGAGCCCCCGTTGTCCCGAGACCACGGCTGCAGCCGCCATCTTTGTGGTAGCCGCGGTGTTCCCGGAAGTGGCGGCGTTGGCCGCATCCGGTGCCTCAGATGGGAGTTTCAGACAAAGGCACAGTACTGTAGCCTATAAACCGTAGACACTATGAATTCTATTAACCCCTCATGTAGTGGCAAAAAACCCAAGCCTCAGCCGCAGACTCGTAAGAAAAAATGCTAATCGTTTGAGCAACCCTGGCCAAGCTTCAAAGCGCAAAACCGAGAAAGATAAAAATCCCAACGCTATCTTTAGAGCTCCTTAAGTTAACTACGGCGCAATATACTCCAACACCCTATTCCAATTAAACGCTCTAAACCCTGAAGTCATGAAACTCCAACGCCTGAACCTAAACCGGAATCTTCGCAGATCATGCGCTCTCAAGCCTCAACGCTGCACCACCCAAGCTTTCAGAAAAAGAATCCCAGACCCCAAATCCAAGATCTTCAAAACCCCACACCCCCAAACCCCAAGCAAGCTTTGAACTTAAGTCCTAAACCCTAAACCCAATTAAGTCTACCCGTGGCACTGGCTGTCCGGGTAACAGACCGTGCTCGGCGGAGACCTGAGGTCGAGTGGGGCACGAGGGTTTACGGTGTAGGGTTCAGCAGCTCCAGGTCGAGCAGTTTTAAAGTAGAGTTTACGGTTTAGAAAAAATACCCACCCACCCTTAGAATCCCATAACAATGAGACAATACAAAGTTTCACTTCGTTCTTAGCCTAAAACTACTATCACCGAACGTTAGCACAACATTAACATCGTTAACATAAACTAACCCAAGCTTCCCTTGCCCACGAAGCCCGGGCCTTACCCACGAAGGTTTGGGCCTTGCCCACGAAGCTTTGGGCCGGCCCACAACTTCGTGGGCAAGGCCCAAACCTTCGTGGGCAAGGCCCAAGCTTCGTGGGCGAGGCCCAAACTTCGTCGCGGGCAAGGCCCAAAATTTGTGATTTTGGGCCTTGCCGGCGAAAACCATTAGGGTTTAGGGTTCCTATGATAGAGAGGGTTTAGGGTTCAAAGATGTTCAAAGGCTTCGGGTTTCAGAGTTCACGGGTGTGTAGTATAGTCGGTATAGTGTTTAGAGTCCACGGAACTAGCTCACCTTGTCTGCGAGTCTCGTTGGGGTCACGATGAGGTAGGTTGCTGCTTGCCGGGGTAGACTACGGATGTACCCCTTTGGAAGTCGGCTCTGCAGAACTCTGAACTAACCCCGAAGCTCCACTCCAACATTATACCTGCAATCCTAAGATGTAGCTTCAGCTCTCCGCACGAAGCGCAATGCACTCAACCGAGCAATCAAGAAAGCTACATTAAAATTCACCTCCCAAGTACCAGGACCCCGCCCCCCCACCCTCCAAAAAAACAAAAAATACCTTCTCATATGGCAGCCTGAAAGAGTGGAACATCTCAAAATCCTTGTGCTGCCCTGCAATGACAGTATGCTCACGGAGGATGCAAGAAAATATTGTGGTAGCTTCAAGCCAAAGTATTGAACCGCACAGCTAGTGATGGACCAAGATGCTCCGGAATGCTCCCCGGAATGCTCGTCGCGGCCCTCAGTCAAACATGTGTGCCAAAGTCGTCGGAAGGGCCCACTGTGAGGCTGGCAGAGACGGGAGGGAGAGGAGAAGCGAGAAAAGGAGAGCGAAGGAGAGAGAAAGAGCGAGAGAGAGAAAGAGCCATAGCGAGAGAGAGAGGGAACTTCTCCCATGCTTGAAGCTGTGCGGGTCAGCAAGAAACCGTAAGAGCTCGGTTTTGAAGCGCTAAGGCCGCTAAGACGTTCGTTCCAGTCATGTCCACACAACGGATGGTCAAGGCATACCTCGACAAAGCCTTAACTGTGTTTTTTTTGTTTTTTCTGTTGTCGGTTTTGTAAGTGCGCAGAACTTCACGACAGTCTTCGGCAGCCCTCGTCGACATCCTCCTCATCACCATAAACGTCATGTTCCGCCTCATCAAAAACCATCTTCATCAGCATGCTCATGTTGTTCAGAGGCGTGTTGTTTCCTGAGGCCAGTCTGAGCGCTTAAACCTGCAACCCTCGTCGTTCAAGCTGGTAAGAGCAAAGCTCAACATTCTCTACGGTTCAGGGTTAAGGGCTTACCGTCAAGCAGGGGGGCTTTAAGACTAAGAATAGGCAAGGTTTTGCGGTAAATCACAGTTTAACAGTGTTATTAAATCCTAGGGAACAGCATTTGCAAGTAATCAGACTTCTACAGTATATCTACCCACCCCCGCAAACATGAGTCACTGCTTACTATAAGAATCCTGTGCAAGACAGTCCCAAAGAGAAAGCCCAAAGGGATAGGGCTCAGGGTTAATTACTGCGCGGACTGGTATTCGTTTCCTACCATCACACGGGCACGGGGCAACAGAGCACAAAGTAGTTCAGACTATCACGATGAGTTGGATGAAACAGAGAAGCAGGATGAAGGGAGAAGGGTTCACAAGGGGAAGACAGGACCGCAAGAGGGCAAGATCTTACTAAAATGGAACAGGACAGCAAAGGGGCCACGCCCCACCTATTCCCCACAAACCCGGCTCCAGTTCAGGATTCTGCTTAAGCGTGTAATATAGGGGCCTTGGTAGTTAGAATAGGATTTTGGGGCCCATTATACTGTAGTAATATAGAACAAGGAACCCCCGAGATAATATATTGAGTTATTCATTAAGGCCCCTATGTTACGATTCTGAAGCCATTCATTCAAATCAAGCCGTGGTGCCCCTGTGACGCCGTCGTCCATTGTGAAATCGGCCCTCACCCAAGGCTTCGAAGTTGTTGGCTTAAGGCCGCGAGTCGGTTGGGGCTTACGATTCAAGCAGAACCTGAAGCCTAAAATAGGGGCCTTAATACTTAGAATAGGCTTGGGGATCAAATGCTGTAATTTTAAAAGGGACCCCCAAAAATAGTATAGGTAGTGGCTTACGATTCAAGCAGAACCTTAGTTTTATGGTTAGGATCCGCTATATACAGAAAAGTATAGCTACCCTAGAAAGGGCTAGGATATGACCCTACAGGTGTCGGTGAAGATTTTACACAGGCTCATGGCACAGGTGTTCGAATGAAGCTCTAAAACCCTAAACCCTAAACCCTAAACCCTCTAAACTTTCTAAACCCGAAAGCCTCAGCCCGGGCTTGGAAGGCTTCTGCTTGCACAAGGGCCCTAATTAAGCTATACCTCCCCCCCTTAGAACCATAATAAGAATAATGTGCTTATTATTCTCTGGGTTTTTACATGAGCAAAGACATAATTCCTAAGGAGACTATAGTGAGTATACAATGCATGAAGGGAATGGTCGCTCCTTTGGACTTTGAGCAATGCAAGCAAACGCACGGCAATGGATCCTCGTGGCCACATGCAATTCTGGTGTCAATACTGAATACCGATAACTGATAACATTCCTCATCCAAGGAGTGGGGGAGAGAAAGTCTTCATGAACATCCATCGCTCTACGCCCCAACAATAGTCAAGGAGCCCTGCTACACGATTGTTCACGAAGAACCCTCGTTTAAGTAACATAGAAATTTCATACCCAAGTAGACATCCAACAGGAACATAGCAATTATAACATCGAGCCTTGGTGATTGCGGGTCCCTAGTTTGAACCCTACCTTAGAGATTACAGAACAGAATGGCGAGGCCGTAAACCCTACACTCAAAGTTCACGGCCGAGATACCCATCGAGCAGCTTGGTGTAGGTTCTGGCTGCCATCCGGTTGTTTGCCAGGATGTTGTCCCGGATCCTTACTTCCGCAACATTCAAGGAAATACGAGAAAAACATAACCAAAGACTAGCACTAACGCTAAATCTGAAATCTTGAACCCTATAACTTCTAAGAGCGAGCCCTCAATCCTCTAGAAGTTAGATTCGACATTTGACCCCCATAACTTGTAAGAGCCGTCACAGCGCTCATCATATCGGCTAACGCAGAGGTCAGAATTTAGTTAAGAGTAGTATTCCGATATAACCCTTATAGAACCCCTTGAAGGAACCCTTCATCGGAAGCCTATCCAATTACTGAGACCCCTACATTTGCATTGAAATGGAAAGCTGTACCCTGTAACTTGTTTATAGTATCCCTTATATAGAACCCCTTGAAGGAAGCCTTTGACCGAAACCCCCCCCAAACCCTGAAGACTAAAGCCTAAACCCTAAAGCCTGAACTCTAGGGCCCAAAGCCTAAAGCCTAAACCCTTAACCCTAGAGCCTAAAACCCTAAACCTTAAACCCTTGTACTAGATCTTGGAGAGCTGAGAATCAGGTGCGCTGCGGCCGCGATGGCCATGTTGCTCGCGGTCCTGGCCTTGGGGCTTCTTGAGCTGAGGATTTAGGTCCGCTGAGGGCTCTGGCGGTTTAGGGGTCTAGGGGTGTAGGGGTTTAGGGGTTTAGGGGGTTCAGGGGTTTAGGGTTTAGGTTCTAGGGTTTAGGGGGTTTAGGGGTTTAGGGTTTAGGGTTTGGGGGTTTAGGGGTTTTAGGGCTTAGTGGGGACTGAAAAAACTGAAGTTGAAGTTTGAGGAAAGTCCTGATAGGGTGTTATAGGGTCCCTGCTATGATTTCACTGGGATGTGATGGCGCTCAAGACTTGGAAGCGGCTTTCGCGTGCTATAGTGTACACATACTATAATATAGGGATGATAAGGGAGCATTGCTTCAGAGTGTTCGGACCTCTATGTGAGACCCTGCAGCGTAGTAGCTTTCTTGGACAACCAGTGTTTCTGTTCGGATCGATGTATGACGAACAAGGTAACCAAGAATTGAATGCAATTCCAGGTCTGTTAGACAATTTACAGAACCCTAGATCCTAAACCCCTAAACTGTAGCAAGCCCTGAATCCTTATCCAGCTCGAGGGTCGGACACCGAAAGGTTCAGAAGGGGCTTAATCTGCGCCTTAACAAGTAGACCAGGGATTCTAGGTTTTACAATACTACCGGTAAAAACAAGACTGGCATAGTTTCAGGTTTCTACATTATGTATGTGGTTTGAACACCAGTCGTTGTTTGTCTTCCAAGGTCAGCTTCCCCCAAACTCTAACACTTTAAACCCTCAAAGTACAACCCCAAACTGACAACTGGAAACCCCATACCCTCCGCAAACGGACCCCTAGAACCCCAAAGTCTACACCCCTAAAGCCCGCAACGCTAAACCCTACACCTCGAAACCTTTTTTTACCGCCACAGGCCCCTGCGCATGCTTTAAACCCGCCCTAAAAAGCCCGGAAGCCCTAAAGCCCTAAAGCCCTGAAGCCTAAAACCGAAAAGCCCTGAGGCCCTTAACCCTCAACCGAACCCCGAGCCGCCCACCACGTGCAGGGCCATGTCAGCCTCCCTCCCAGCGATGACGGCGCGCTCAGCGTTTTGCCGGGTCTGCGCAGTCCTGGGCTTTGTCGGCTGACGGCGAGATCGCCGACATAAACCCTAAAACCTGATAACCCACAAACCAAAAGAGTCCGAAATCCCTAAACCCCGAAGCCCCATACACTCAACATTAAACTAGCCCTAAATCCCTGCACGCGAAAGCCCCAAACCCGAAGCCAGCTCTACGCCTTGTGCCCAGAGCCCTGCGGAACCGGAGCCCAAGCGCCTGAGCACAGCCTCGCTCCTAGATACTGAGCCATTGCAGCCCGCAACGAATGAATGAAGGTCTAGGGTTTAAGGAATTCGGGTGATTATAAGGATCAGGGCTTGGGAATCGAAGGGTTTTGGGCTTTGGGTATTATGGGGTTTAGGGCTTAGAGTTAGGGTTTAGAGAATTAGAGGGTTTAGGGTTCCGGGTTTGCAAGATGAGGCGCCACCAGTGGATCGAAGCATCATTGATCTCCTCGGAAGTGCCGTGCTGCTTTCAACCACTAAGTTGAGACGCTGTTTTAAATAAGGGGCTCCATGAACATATTGTAGGGGCCATAATAATTAGAATAGGGTGTTGGGGCCCCCAGAATAGTATTGGTAATTAGTTAGGCCCCAATATTAAGGGGTTCCATGAGCGTACACTTGGTTCTTGAAAAGGAGCGTCCAACAAGCTACCTTAAAAGGGAAACGCTTCGGTTCAGGAAATTACATTCAAGTTACCATAGAAGGGAAACCAAATCCTTGACCATGGATCCCAGTAACCTTAAACTAAGTTCCTCAACAAGAACCGAGTGCGGTGAACCCAAAAAGCATCCGTCCGAGACCCGGAACCCAGAACATAATAGCGATCTACGGCAAATGTTGTGGTTGCCCTAGCCTGGAAACTTGAATTTTCTGGTCCTTACTAAGAACCCAGAAGGGTTTGAACTTCAGGGTTCTGGATCCCGGGTGCAAGATTCCGCAACGCGGGGAGCCTCAAACCCCAAAGCCTCAAATTTGTTGACCCCACTTGGAGTGTCGGGGGACTTAGTAAGTAGGTAGTAAGTAAACCTATAAGTACTCTAAAAGGGACCCTAGTTGGGGTTATGGTACTTATAAGTCCCTAAAATCACCAGCTACTAAGTCCCCCGACCCTCCAAGTAACGCCTCTCCCCTAAACCCCAAACCAGCCCTCGGCCTCGAACCTTGAACCCTCAACCCGAAACCCCAAACCCATAAACCCTTAAACCCCTAAACCCTAGACCCTAAATAAACCCTGAACCCCTAAACCCTAAACCCCTCAAAACCTCCAAGACTACACCCCCGACGATCTCCTCCTGAACCTCACGAGGTCGACGTCCGAATTTTGGGTCTGAGTGAATAGTACTCCACAGGGTGTAGGGTTTAGGGTGTTAAGGTTTTAGGGTTTGGGGTTTTGGGGTTTTTATGGTTTGCGGTTTAGGGCTTTAGCGTTTGAGGGTTTGGGGTTTTAGGTTTTGGGTTTTTAGGGCTTGCGGTTTAGGGTTTGAGGGTTTAGGGTTTGCGATTTAATGTTTACTCTACACAGCAAACCCCACAAAGTTGGAAACCGGATTAGGGCCAACTGGTGCTGGGATTCCCCATACATGACTCTTGAGGTATTGGGCTTGTAACTTTCGGACCTCTCCTATAAACCCTACGACAAAATCCAATATCCCTTAATTAAGGAATATACCTCAAAGTATATATTCAAAAGGGACCCTAATATAGTTAATGTATGTTCCTTAAATTAATTAAGGGGTATTGGAGTCTCTGAGTCTGTGACAGAATCCCCTAAACCCTAAACCCTGCGACAGAATCCCTGAGCTACGAATCCTAACACAACTCAACGTAGATTCCTTAATTCAGGGATATATTGGCGTCTCTCAGAATCCCTGAGCTTCGAGACAGCCCTTTTAAATACATACTGTGAGGTATATTCCTTAAAAAAAGGGATATGTTGGGGTCCCTTAGAATCCCTGAGCTTCGAGGCAGCCCAGCCGCAGGGTTCGGATCAAGCTGCTGCTGCGGGCTGGTCGGATCGAAGTCAAAGCTCATGGGGAAGGCTTTAGGGTTGGGTTCTTTAGGGCTCCTTTAAGGGGTCCTCCCAAGGGTTGCTGTAAGGGTACTACAGGGGTTTAGGGTTTAGGGCTCCTTTCTAGGTCCTTCTAAGGGTGACTATAAGGGCATTGTAGAAGGGTTGGGTTCTTTAGGGTCTGGGGATCCCTTCAAGGGGTCCTTCTAAGGGCTACTATAAGGGTATCATAGGGGTTTAGGGTATAGCGGTTTAGCCGGGGAGGGTATAGCGGTTCGGCGGGGCTAGCGTTTCGTGGGTTAGGGGTTTCGGGCTTTCGGTCTTGTCGGGTAAATAAGAAGTCTAGATATGGCGGTTTAGGGCTTGAGGTTTAAATGCTTCAGGCTTTAGGGCTGTGTGCTGTCGAAAAAACCAGCCTAAAAGGTTTAAGGTGCAGGGTTGCGCTTGCCTGTTGCGGGGCTTTTTTCTGCAGCCTACGTTCTGGATTTAAGGTTCAATGCAAACTGTTGAGCTGATCTCGAGAACTTGCCTGCAGCCGTCACGGCACATGTCAAGCACATGGAGCTCCCAGCCCTGCTGTTTAGGGTTCAGGGTTCCCAGAGACTCCAATATCCTTTAATTAAGGAATATTCCTTAAATCATATAAGGAATCCTACTATAATTTAAGGTATATTCCTTAATTAAGGGGTATTGGAGTCTCTGGGTTCCTTGGTCAGCATGCGAAACAGGCGAAATGGATATCGCTAAGCCCCCTGAACCATGAGCCAAATAGTCTCGACGTCTAGTATCCGGATCAGGTCGCTTGGGTACTTCAAGTTTTTGACCTAGGTATTTCAAGTCTCCTGACATAAAACCCTACCCCCCCCAGACCCCCAAATCCTAACGCAAAAGCCCTAGACCCCAAATCAAACCCCCAAACCTACAGTAGAAGCCAGAAAGTTGGAACATCATTAGCCTCATGCCCTTAGAGTAAAGAATCCCAGCATGAATCATCCTAAACTCATGTTCCAAGTTTCTGGGGTTCACTATATAGCTCCGGAAGCCCAAAACCCAACAAAACTTAGAAAAACAAATCCGACACTCCGGGTTGGTGGCGTGGGGGTTTAAGCGCACCTCTATGATCACAAGCTCTCAAGTCACTCACACACACGAAGATCAAAACCCAGAGCCCTAGACCCTAAACCCCAAACCCGAAAACCCACACACCGCGCACCACACCGACGCCCACTCTCCCGCAGCCCCCGGCTGTTCATCAGGCCAAAGAGGGTGAAGAGGGAATCTAGCCTCAGGAGGATGGCTCTGGGGAGAACGGATTGGGGATTAGGGATAAGGGATTTTGGATTGGGGTTTCCCTAGACCTCAAAAGTACCTAGATTAATAAGAGCCTTATATAGGTGCCGACCAGTATTACCTACTTTTGTAGGGATGAGGGCTTGAGATTTGGGGACTAGGGTTTCAGGTTCCAGGGATGAGGAGTAAGATTCATGGGGTCTGGGTTTTGAAGGATCTCGAGTGCCTTAGAGGTTTGGGTTTAAGGAAGTAGGGTTTAGGTTTTAGGGATTGGGTTTCGGGTTTGGGGATGAGTGTTTGGACATGGTTTTAGGAAACGGGACTTAGGGTTCAAGTTTGGGGACAAGGAATTAGGGCTTGCAGGGTTTAAGGATATAGTCTTTTGGGATTTAGAAATTGGGGTTGCAGGGGTTCTTTTGGGATTTAGAAATTGGGGTTGCAGGGGTTCAAAGTTTGCGTCAGATTTGTTGGATACATTGTAGGAACCACGGCTTAAGTTAAAAGTATTAGGGTTTGGTCGCACATGGGTCCTTTGCACCTCACCCCAAGCCGAAGAACTTCACCGCATCCACCTTCGAACTCAACCCTCCGCCCCAAACCTGACAACACCGAAAAAATGAGAGAATATCCACGCCCCCAAAAAATAAATCAACCTCCTAACACGCCAAAACTCCAGAACCCTAAACCCTAAGTTTATATACCCTCAACCCTTAACCCTAAAACTCCCTCGCCGGCAAAAAACAACGCTGAGGTGCCAAAGCACAAAAACCCTAGCACGGGGGCCTTGATTACTGGCGCAGGGTTTCGGGCCACAGCGTAGTATAGTATAGCCATCACAGGGAAATCTAAAGAATAATACTGCAAATTAATTCGCAAAGCCCCATATTACATGCGCAATCCCCACTTGGGCTCCAAGTGCCCGACACTGTGCCGAAGAGGGCCCGCACTTTGGGGTCCAAATCCTTCAGGCTGAGGGCTCGGGGTTGATATGGGTGGTTGTGAAAATGTGTAGTCCCTTTTTGGGGTCCCTGTTTTAGTACGGCACCTAGTATTTAGGGTACCCAAAAAGGGGATGGATATGGTTGAGAGTCTAGGGTTTGTGTTTACCTGACATTGCCAAAACCTAGTTTTTTTGTGGGTTCTTATGATAAACCCGAATATGGAGTGCATAGGGAAGCTACAAAAAAATCGGTTCTTGTAGGTTAAGGTACCGTTCGGGGATTAATGAGGTTTTGGGGTTCAGGTTGGGTCCTTTGGGTTTGGGCCGTTGAGGCTTCCCGGCTTCGTTTTGGTTCTAGGACTAAGGGCTTGGGCTTTGGCGGAGATACTACCCACAGAGCCCAATACCGCTAATTGAGGAATATACAACAAATCACGATCAAACCAGACTCTTTAAGGCCCCCCATGATTCAAGGTAGAGTCATGGATTAGGGGGTCTTATAAGGAAACCTGATAGGTCTCTTAGGGTCCATGTAAACCCTAAACCTGACATCCCCAGAGCCCGGTGAAGGAGTGGATCTGGCCTCGGCGCCCACTAGCATGGCGTTCCCTGCAGGGAATGGCGGCGTTTGGATTTTGCGTGGATACTTGGAGGGTCAGGGGATTTAGTAAGTAGGTAGTAAGTAGACTTAGAAGTACCCTAAAAGGGACACTAATTGGGGTTAGGATACTTATAAGTCCCCAAAATAACCAGTTACTAAGTCCACTAAGTCCCCCGACCCTCCAAGTAGGGCTTGGGATTTCGGGTTAGGGCGGCTTCCGACTTTTGAGGTTAGGGTTGCTACGGCTCCGGCGCTGCGGCTGGGCATGGCAGATTCCCCGGAATCACGACACGGAGATCTGCCCATCAGAAGTGTAGGAATGAAGTGGCTGAGCCTAGAAAGTCCAATCGACTGGAACTTCGACAGCTGACTCTCCGCAACCAGCCACTTGGAGGTTCATGGATAGTTATCAGCTATAAGGTGATGGCTCATAGTTTTCGTCGCCCTGCTTATAACCCCACTGAAAAACTACCCATGAACGTGCAACCCAGAGACCTTAGGCTGACACCCGCCAACTCTTCTGGTGCACTGCAATTAGGGCTGCCTGACAGGAACCCCTGAGGATCCAGCACCCCAAGCTATCCCGAAGCCCTCTGCGTGGAGGATCATGGGACCTAGTAACTAAGGTAAAAAACCGGGTAACTCTACTTATACATACTTACATCCCCTCTTGGGGTACTTATACTCCTTGCGTACTAAGTCCCATGATCCTCCAAGTAAGGTTCCGCCCCGAGCCGCAAGGCTGAGGGCTGAGGGTTCAGGGAAGCCCTAAACCCTGCACCCGAAGCTCCTAAGCCGTAATCCCGAAGCCCCGGACGCTCGAGCTCCGAACCACAGCCCTTTCCCAAAGCCCGCAAAGCATCCAACAAAGACAACTAAACTAAAGAGGCCTATCTTAACCCATACGAAGGTAGGATACCCTTTTGCAAGGTTCTCTGTTTTAAATCCTTGAATCAGATCTGTAATACCCTAAATTCCCCAAAAAGGGGGACGCGGTCTCGGCGCTCGCCTATGAGGTTCGTCATCACCAGCGCACAAGCCTCGGGTCGTTGTTGTTGTTGCCGTAGTAGAGATAGTTCCAGGGGCAGTGGTAGTGATAGAGGCAGTGGCAGTGGTAGTGGTAGTGGCAATAGGAGCAGCAGTCGTGGAGGCGGTGGTGGTGGTGGTGGTGGTGGTGGTGGTGGTGGTGGTGGTGGTGGTGGTGGTGGTGGTGGTGGTGGTGGTGGTGGTGGTGGTGGTGGTGGTGGTGGTGGTGGTGGTGGTGGTGGTGGCGGTGGCGGTGGTGGTGGTGGTGGTGGCGGTGGCGGCGGCGGCGGTGGTGGTGGGGATCTGTGGAGTTTTTAGTCAAGAGCAAGTGAAACTGCAGAGAAAGAGAGAGAGAGAGAGAGAGAGATAGGAAAAAGACAAACAGAGCGAAAGCTTTCCAAATAATTCAAAGCCCTTGCACCAGTTAAGCAAAGAGGACCCGAACATAACCCTGAGCTGCGAGCATAGAGTGCCAGCAACGTCAGCACCAGCACCCAGAACATGCTTTGCAACGCCTCACAGGCTTGGCGTCTAGGCAGTACGGCTCATGAGAACACCATGCCTCGAGGTATCAGACCTTGGGCTTAAGAGGGGCGGAAGGATTTTTGTCTCAGGTGCCCGGGCTCCGTCAGAGGTGTAAACAGAGTTGGTAATGTCCTCGCATGCCGAAGGAAAAGCCCAATACGCCTTGATTAATAAGGAAGAAAATGACCTCGACTTACAGTATAGGGGCCTGAATGTTGTGCTTAATGTATGTTTTTGGGAGAAAGGGTATTGGGCTCTCTGGGTTCAAAGCACACAGCAGTTTCAGGACTTGGACGGCTTTGCGGCTTCAAGCATTTCGGGCTTGGCTCCTTTGAGGTGTAGGAGAATTTGGGGTTTGGGTTTGGTTAGGGGTTAGGGGTTCGGGGTTAGGGTTTGGGGTTTTTAGGTTGCGGGTTACTTAGGAACTACCTTCAGCTTCGACCCAAGGCCACAAAACCCTAAACTTTTGAAGACCTTTGCAGAACGCTTCGTTGTTTCCAGAACCCTGTACCCTTAACCCCAAAGCCCCAAAGCCCTAAACCCCGGCCCTAAACCCTGAACCCTAAACCCTAAAGCCCCAAGGCCCTGAAGCCCTAGAGCCTAAACCACTGTGCCGCTTTGATGATGGCTTCAGCTCATGGCGCTTCAAGAAGTCTGAGTTTGAGGGGATGAAAGCATGAAGTACCTTCGTCCTTACCCTTCTTCAACAACCGGGCACGCAACTAAAGTTTAAACCTTTTTTCAAAGGTAGACCAAACATATATGGCCAACAAGTTTTAAGTTCCCCCAGCTGGATCGACTGAATGGCCACAGGCTCTGGCATCTCGGGTTTCAGATCGACAAGTATCCAGCGAGCCATGCTTAAGGTATATGCCTGATAAAGTGGCATTGGGTTCTCTGTGCTGGCTTAGGATTTGTGGCTTCAGGACATTGGGCTTACAGCGAAAAGTGCTGCGTCAGGCTGTGCATGAAATGACCCCTCCGCTCTGCACCCAAGCGCCTAAACCCTACGGCCCAAGCCTAGAATCAAGCTAGTAAAGGGTCGCTGGAGGCCTTGACGATGCCCATGGCCAGCTGATAGACTGGTCGGACCACCTATCACAGTAATGTGATGGCTTCAGCACAACTGCACATGTATGCATGCATGTATACGCAATCTATCCACTTACACATCTGTATGTGTATATAGGTAGCAAACACATGTAGCTGCGCATGCGCGCTATTGTTCTGTTGCACTAGGACCATGAACCAAGAACACACACCCGTACATGGATGCATGAACGAGTGTGGGCTTGTGCATGCATGTCTGTGTTTTCGTTTTGACTTGATGGCTGGGGCGGTGAACTTCGAGGAGTGGAAGCTAAGAGCTTGGCGAAAGGATGTGATCCTCTGCGGACATTATACTGTCACTCGACATAACCTCCTACAGGCCATGAACCCATCAGCCCCCACCCCCGCCTTAAACCCCAAAACCCTAAACCCTTTTTCCCTAAACGGTTTAGGGTTTAGGTCCCCCCCGAATAAACAGACCCTGAAATCGGCCTTCACTAGTCGAAGAAGCCGCAGAAGCCGCATGAGCCGCAGTAGCCGCAGCAGCCTCTAGAAAGGTTCCGCTAAGAGCTCAAAAAGCGATCTCTGATGAAGGTCTTATCACTGCATTATGGACGGTATGAAATGGGGTTGTCGAGGGTTTGTCGAGTTATCTCCCTGAACCCTAAACCCTAAACCCCTGAACCCTAAACCCTAGGCGTTCGAAGGTTTCAGGGGACCGGGGTCCCTTCGAGAGCTGCGGGCTTCTCGGGCTTGGGGTGCTATTGGGGCTTAGGGTGCGGGGTAGTGCTGGGTTTTAGGGGTTTTAGGACTAGTTTCATAATATAGATATATGAGGACCTTAATAGTACGAGGTATGATTGCTTTACTACGGCTCGGGGCGAGGAATGGCGCATAGTTCCAGGTTGTCAGTACTTCGGTCGATGTGTTGTTCGGCATGACTGCGATCCTCCGGTCTGATGGTTTTAGGGTTTGGGGTTTATAATGTAGGGGCCTTAATGACTAGAATGGGGTTTTGGGGCCCATTGTATTATAAAATCTATGGCAACTGTTTAGGCCGCTATAGTAGGATTGCAGTTTGTGCCTTGATGCTTCGGTCGACGCTCTCGATAGTGGTTGCTGTTCTGCTCAAGTAACCATCGGCAGTCCAATCGGTCGAGGCCGCTATCTCGGCCAGAACAGCGAAAACGAATCCGACCGGACCTAAACCCTAAACCCTAAACCCTAAACCCTATAACCCCTATAAAACCTTAAGAGAACCCTAAACCCTATAACCCCGACATCCATCGAGGCCAGGCGCATGGTGGACCCTGAGCAAGATGGCCGCTGGGACAGGAAACCAATGAAACTATCGAGCAACATCGTCAGGCTGCAAAAGAACACGAACCACACAACGACCAGCGGCACCACGTCTAATACACAAAGAAATATTGAAGGGCCAGCGGCAAAACTTACCGCAATACGGCACTGTAGAACGAGTGCGAGGGCCATCAAGAAGATGGTCCAAAGGAAAGGACACTTAACGGAGCATGGGACCTAGTAACTAGTAACTAGGAACCAATGCTATAAAAATGCTACAAGTATGGTAGCTACACTTGCACTGGTTGATCGTTCAAGCACGGAACACCAACAGGCACCATAGCATGTGCATGTTAGGCCCACAGGGTTTCGGCATAGACTGCCGCATAACAATACGAGGACTATGAGGGAAGAGCATCACTAACTTTTTAGGCTTCCGTAATACGCGCATTACAAGGCTTGGCAGAGAGAACATCTGCTGAGGCCCTGCCACCAGATCCCGAGCAAACTAACAGAAAGAGTCGAGGGCGTGAACAAAGGTCGCCAAAGCAACTACGGCACACGGCTTCATCCACTCATAGAAATCTCAGAATCCAGTGGCAAGTGCTGCTGGAGGCATTGACACCATAAGAAAATGGACCCTCCCAACGAACCTAACGAAACGATATATTCTTCTTGACTACAAATTTATATCACCCTGATGGATGAGAGAGCCCCTATCCCCCACACAACCTTTATGCAGCTCATGTGCGTTAGCAGATGAGGCAGATGTCCCGCATCGCCCAACCGCACCTGCCACAAAGCAACTAAAGCTACACCCTAAACCCGAAAGCTTAAACCCTAGGCCCTGAACCTTAAACCCCAAAAACCCTAAACCTGAACCCTAAACCGTTTCAAAGCTCAAGCACTGGCTCTTGGATCCTGAAGATCAAGCGTTACTCTCCAACAAAGGTTCTACAAAGGCTCTGGAAGCGATCGAACAGGGAGAAGGGTTCTTTCAGGGCTCTTTGAGAATCCTGTCTAGTCCAGAAAAGGTCTATAAGGGCTGGGGTTAGGTAGGACTCATTAAACGGTTTTGAATGGCTTAGCGAACCTTGCGGCTCACATTTAGGGCTCTATACAGGTACGTTACGGCCTTCCGGCACTGCAGACGAAAGCCGGACATCAGAGCTTTGTCAGGAGGTTCAACACGCTTTGGACATTATCTTCATCATGTTGGAACTCCGGGCGCCTCTTGGGCGAGTCCAGCCAGGTGATTGCCTCCCTCGAAAGGACAAAACGGCGCTCCTGTATGAGCCCCGGCAAAGTACTCCTCGGCTTGGGAATCGCGTCGGAGTTGCGATCATTGCCAGTGCCGCCAAACGTGCCCACATAAGCGTCTATCAAGCATCGCGTCACGTTAGCTGGGTGCTCCCGAAGGTAGCACCACCCATGGGTGGCTGCGGAAATCCATTGGCAAAGGGCTTCAGTTTCAGGTTGCCGGCTTGGGACTGAACTTACACATCAAAGCTGCCTGCCGAGGATTGGAATTATACCCTGAGCCCGAAATTAAAGCCTTGATTATGGCTTCATGGATTTAGCGTGTCAGGCTCGAGAGACTCAGGGCAGCACTTGTCTCAGCAAAGAACTACAGTAAATCCCATGATCCTAAAACCCCAAACCCCCTAAACTCTAAACCCCAAAACCCCCAAGCCCTAAAACCCTTTTCCCTAAACCCTAAACCCTAAGCCCTAAGCCCTAAACCCCCAAACCCTAAATCCCCAAACCCCAAACCCTAAACCCAAAGCCGTACACCCTAACCCCTAAACCCCAAACCCTAAACCCCCCAAACCCTAAAACCCCAAGCCCCGGATTGGCCGCAAGAAGGCCTCGAAGAGCGGCAAAAGCCACAAGTCAGCCTCGGCTCTGTGCTATCTCTCAGGAGTCCCAGAGGCTGCAAAACCCCCTTAAATAAAGGAATATACCTAGGGCCTAACGGATCCTTTGAGGGATCTATAGGGTTTATGGGGTTTAGAGGATTCGAATACCCGGAATATACCTAGGGACTAGGGCTCCTTTAACGGATCGCTTAAGGGATCTATAGGGTTTATAGGGTTTAGAGGATTCGAATACCCCTTAATTAAGGAATATGCCTTAAATTATAGTAGGAACCCTCATATGCCTTAAGGTCGACTTCTTGTTTAATGGGCTTTCTTATGTCTCAGGAGTTTTAGCATGAAATATGGGGACCTCTGGGTTTACATAGGGTTTAGGGTCAAGACTTTTGGAATGAGATATGGGGACCTTGATAACAGGGTTTTGGGTTTAGGGTTTAGGGTTATCTCTCGGGAGTTTTAAAATGAAATATGGGGACTTCATAACTAAGAATGGGTTTGGGTTTGAGTGATAATATCACATAATGCAGATGTGGAGCCCTGAAGAATATTCGAACATTCCGACCCCCATGTTAGGGCTTTGCGCATTGAGACGATAGGGCTTAGGGACTTGCGACATACAACAGGTTGTGGCATTGAGAATCCTACCCCGTCCTCTCGGGGAAGTCCACTCCGAAATTGGGGCGACTAGCATCCAGAAGACAGGTTACTACACCCCGAAGAAATTACGTCACAGTCGCCAGATCTTGTCCGTTCACCTTAACCCCAAAATATAGCCAGCTTGGAACAGCTTCCGCGTCCGCAACTGTACCCTGTGTCAAAAACCCTAAACCCCAGTCCTGCGCTATTCAGCTGATATGTTGCCAGTTTGTGTAGGCCTTACATGGTTGCAGCGATGTCGATGGAGGCTTCAGGCTGTAGGGTTTAGGCTTGAGGCTTTAGGCTCAATGCTAAGACTGATGGATAATAGACCGGGATCGGCACAATACCCGTGGCCACGATGAAGGTGTCCAAATAATTCCAAAGCAGGGCGTAGTCCTGCCACCCACGAGTCACAACTGAGGTTCATCCAGCCAGGACCCTCCTTGTACCCTCAAACAGGGGTGTATGGTCCCAAATAATGGGTACTTAGGGTCTAATACAAGGTAGATGGAGGGTCTAGGTAAGAGCTTAGAACACTCTGAACCCGTACCAAGCCGTTTGATCCCTCGAGTCTTGGCATGCCTGGCTGAAAACAGTGTCAACAACCAGGCGATGACTACGACGACGACAACGAGTGCTAGTAATGCTGAATTGGTATTGATGCAGCTGCTGCTGCTGCTGCTGCATCTCAGAGGAGGACAACAACAGCGACAGCGACAATTAGGGC
Source organism: Symbiodinium sp. CCMP2592 (assembly GCA_905221615.1). Classification (NCBI taxonomy): domain Eukaryota; class Dinophyceae; order Suessiales; family Symbiodiniaceae; genus Symbiodinium; species Symbiodinium sp. CCMP2592. The sequence goes on from CAJNDT010005856.1 coordinate 213,355, forward strand.
CAAAACCGCAACGACAGCAACAGCAACAACGACAAAAACACCACCTCCTCCTCTGCTCCCCATCCCTGACCTCTGCTCCTCCTGCTCCTGATCCTCTGCTGCTTATGCTTCTCCTGCTACATCTGCTCCTCCTCCTCCTCCTCCTTCTCCTCCTCCTGCTCCTACTCATTCCTACTGCTAATACAAATATTCGGCTTAGACTCAAGTGTCTCGAACTTGAGACAGACCTCGAGCATCGCCCGGCAGGCTTCCATGCTATCCGCTATCCCCGTCGCAGGGTTGGGCCTCCCCGGATGTCGACCAGAAGAACTTGACGAGACCCTCCTCGGTGGCAAGGAGCTTGCCAAGAGCTGCAGAATCTCGAGCTTTTACGGCTCATATGGTTTTTCAGAGTTGGGCAAAGGGGACTTTCCGAAACTAGGGAACCCTAATGTAGTACCCTAAATAGTACTGTAGGATCCCCATCACCAGGACCCCCAAATAAGGTACCCTAATTTTCGGAAACTCCCATATCGGGCTTATAAAGTTTAAGGTTTAGGGCAAGCTCCTGGGCGGAAGACTTGAGTTTGCGCGCACGGTCTGTGGAATTCCTACGGTTTTGGGCTGGGTTCAGAAGCCAGTGCACTTCTTGAAGGATCGTGGGACTCAGCAACTAGGGTTACGGACAAGGTAGCTGTATTTCCAATCATTTCTAGCCCCAATAAAAGTACAACCTTAACTTACCGAGTCGCCGAAGTTGTCCATTGAGAAACCGAGCAACCGGGCAATAGAGCTTGACCAAACACCGCACTCATGATATGTAAATATTTGTATATATATATATATATATATATATATCTCTCTCTCTCTCTCTCTCTCTCTGTCTCTCTTCTCTGAATCAGGGTCCCTTCAAGGGTCCTTTTTATAGGGACGCCGTGTTGTTTTCGGGAACCAACACTTTAAAGAACTACCCATGCTGTGTGGCAGCCATACTACCTCTGAGAGAGAAGCCAGGCGAAATCTAGCGATCAACTCGACGAAGAAAAAGAGCATGAAGATCTGCCGCAGGCTGAGAGTGTTCATTTTGCTGAAGGGCCCCTTTTCCGACTTGCATATGTCCTGAGTGTTCATGGTTTAGGGCTTTGGAATCGTTGCCAGTGTTTTGGGCCTAGCTTCGAGTGAAGGACGTGGACAAAGACAACGGCGGCGACGATAAATCATCGGGCCACGTATCTCCGGAAGGTAAGAGCTACGGTAGAACTTGGCCGCGTCGAAGACTTCAGATGCCCATGGAAGCTTGTAGAGCCTTTAAAGAACCCTGTATTGAAGGATGCTAAACCCAAAGCCCCAAACCCCAAAATGCCCACTTCCTACATTAATTCCCTAAACCCGTACCAGGGGCTCCCAAACCCGTGCATGCACAGAGTCTTCAAGTAAAGGTAGTGATTAGAGTGAGAGCTTAAGCTTTAAAGATCAGGGTCGGAGGGGGTGGGGGTTCAGAGATTACGGTTTGGGTTGAGCCCTAAACCCTAAACCTTAAACCCCAAACCTTAAACCCTAAACCCGAAACGGTTTAGGGTTTCGGCTTAGAGTGGATTGCTTGGCGTGGCCTGTTCTATCCACCACCACCAGCCGCTCTGGATCTCAATTTCAAGACCTCATTTGGGATGCCGGTGGCAGGGTCAAAGTATGGATGACAATACTATAGGGGCTTCATTATTTCTTTAAGGATCCCTTTAAAGGGCCCTATACAAATTCTATTTTCCCTCAGGGTATAGGGTTTAGGGCCTACTTGAACTTCATGGGCAGTTATATAGGGTTATAAGTCCCCTGATATGGGTTATAGGTATAGTTCTCCTACTTATAACCCCACTTATAACTACCCATGAGCCTTCAAGTAACAATGATAGAGTTGGCCCTCCGAAGCCCCTGAAAACAACCATTCGTAAATGAGATCCTCTTCAGCCCAATAAATGTGCATTAGGGGTTTAGGGTTTAGGGTTTAGGGTTTAGGGTTTAGGGTTTAGGGTTTAGGGTTTAGGGTTTAGGGTTTAGGGTTTAGGGTTTAGGGTTTAGGGTCCCCAAAGACTACCTACATGACCGCAGGTGGGCGGGGATGCAGGCAAAGAAGAATGCACGGATGCACGTTGCGCGCACCAGCGAAGTACATCTAAGCACATGGGAGTACTAGGATACCCAGTAACCTAAGAATAAAAGGGCCTCTCTTTTTGGTATTGGGTAACTTTATAAGGAACCTAGGACTAGAAAAAGAGAATAAGGGTACTACTGGGCATCCTAGAGTACTCTCAACTAGTAAAAGGGGCCCAGGGTCATTTGTATCAGGGCGGAACCTAGCTAAAATCTCTACCCACATGGGAGTAGTACATGTATGACCGGTCCAGCAACACGGAGAGCTCACCGGGACAAGGATACACCCCTAAACCTTACGCAAATACTAAGCCCCCATAGTCCTGAACTTTAATACCCTCAAACCCTCAACCCTAAACCCCAAGGCAGCAACAAGGCAAGGAGTCGTAAGGACGATTGCGCACACTTTTGTCCGCCAACGGGGTTGAAAGTAGCGGTTCATCTTTATTGCAGGTGTCCTCTCAGTTCCAGGAACTGCATCCTCACACTGCTCCAGAAGATCTCGTACAGAACTTTCTTGATGCAGCCTAATGCCATCGGCTGTCCGTACCAACTCAAATCCAGCGAATTTGAGATAGTCACCCTCAGTGGAGAGCCACTCGGGAGACGAGAGCTCCCACTGGCCCTTCAAGCCTGTGACAACTGCCTCCGCCACCCCTTTTGTGGAAGCTACCAGTATGTCATCTACATAGAGTGCAATGACACCAACACGCTGAGCACCCTGGAGCTTAGAGCCGTCAGCAGAGTCCACCGAATCTCCCGTGGCAGAAGAGCACAGCAGAACATGGCAAAGGTTAGCGTCCTCCGCCATTTTCCGAAGTCTCAGAACACTATCCCTGTACGGAATACAAAGATCAGTCAGTACCCTATCGCGATGAGTGCTCCATGATCGTGGCGCTGAGTTCAACCTGTATAAAGCCTTCTTAACCTTCCAGTACTTGGCAGTTGTGATTCCGGCCTCCCTAAGAATACTCGGAACACGGACTATCGTAACCTTAGTCCTCCCACCCTTCTGCATCTCCATAAGCGGGGCGTGCAAGAAAGCTGTTTTCACATCAACTGACACCAAGTGCCACGAAGCCTACATACGACACCACCGGCTCTTGCCCTTTCGTGTCTAGGGTTCAAGGTTTAGGCTTTAGGGCTTAGGGGTTTAGGAGTTTAAGTGCGACGGCCGCTACAGGTTTTTCAGGAGAGGGTCTGGGTAAGGTCCATGTGAGAGTACCGCGGCTGAAGCAGGGAGTGGAAGCCTACATTAGGGTTTAGGGTTTGCCTGCTTTCTTGATGGCTTTGTTCAAGCCATATATGTGGCGACAGTACCGCATCCCGAGTGAGTCGTTCTGCCTAAGACTGCCAAGATAAACTAGGTTCTCGTTAAGGATTTAACGTGAACAAGGAAACCGTATTATGGGCTATAGGTCTGTATTCTGGTAGCTTATAGTGAACCCCAGAAAGTTGGAACATAGATTTAGGATGATTCATGCTGGGATTCCCTATACTTTACTTTAAGGGCATGAGGCTAGTGATGTTCCAACTTTCTGGCTTCTACTGTACACTAATTTCCATAACCAGAACTCAGATAAAGAGGCATAAGGCGGCCTGAAAAGTATTTTCTTGTCGCAGGCACCTTCGGTACTCGTGTAGGGGTGTCGAATGAGTATAGGAGCCCATACACGGAAACCTCACAAAGCTCCACATGAGCCCTGCCAACAAGACCGTACACCCTTAATCCTAAACCCTACCTAGTTCATGGCTGGGATATTGGGGGTTAAGTATCCATAAAAATAGCAAAGTTGCTTGACAAAGAACGCCTGAAGCGAACAGCCCACAGGATGTCTTGGTCTCACCGAGGTCTCGGCCCATGACGACGGCATTGAGGGCGATAACTATGGCTCCCAGCCCTTGGAACCAGGGCTGGTCTACCTGAGCCGAATGGATTCCTTTTCCTTGGGCTTTGGTGAGGCTTAGATGTCGCTTGTAGCTGTGCGGATATGGGGTTTGGGGCGTGTAGGCTCTCTGAAAAATGGTTTTCGAAGCTTGGGCTTGAGTGCGGGGTTTCTTTGATTAGTTCTTCGACATAGCTCCCTACTACCTGTCATGACTGTCACTGGTCACCAGAAGCTCCATTTTGGTCGTTCTTGACCATCTGCTCCATCCCCCTCAGAGCCGCACCCACACAAACGCATCGGGGGACAGGAAGGAGACCTGGGCGCATCTGTCCGAAGATTCCAGCTCAAGGGATTTAAGCCACAGGGGGTCTGATTAGGTGCAGGGCGTGGAGATGCCTGGGCCATACTCGAAGGTTCATGGGAAGCTGTAAGTTGGTTTAAAAAGTAAGGTAACTGTTACAACTGACTTGCAACCCCACCTAAAACTATCCGTGAACCTCCAAGTGAACCCCAAAAACTGCACCCCAAACGTGCGGTTTATTTCGGGTCGATGCTGTCGAGATGGACTTGGGAGCCTGCCCAAATCCCAAACCTGGAGTGTAATGGTTTATCATGTTTTTGGAACCTTCAGGGCACAAAAATACGGGCCTTAAAAAATTAGAATAGGCTTTTTGGTCCCATTATACCATAACTATAACAAGGACCCCCCCCACAATAGTATTGGTAATTATTGAAGCCCCGATATTAAGCCCTCTTTGGTAGAGGATTCTGCAAAATTTCATGGCCAAGCCCTGAAACCGACCCTGCAAAACGCAGAGGCGGGCATGAGCCCACGGCCGTCCGGAAAATTCGCAGGAGGCGCAGGGCCTGGAGCGACAGTCGTCAGGAATCTGAAGTTTGATACGGGCAGTGAGGGCTTAAGTAGGGCTTGAGAGTGGGGGTTTCGGCCCTAAACCCTAAAGCCTAAACTCCTAAAACCCTTAAACCCTTAACCCTAAACTCCTGAAACCCTTAAACCCTTAAACCCTAAACTCCTCTTGGGCTTTTTCGGACTTTGTGGGTTGGGACATGAATCTTTCTGAGCTTCGTGGCCTCGGGACGGCAATCCCTGGGACCGGGAGTTGAGTTTCACCCACATCGGCATCCTCCGGACGGTTTCCGCTTTGTGTCGAAAATTTCGCATGTGAGGGGTGAGAGCGAGCCCTGAAACTCTAAACCCTAAACCCCTAAACCCTACACTCTAAACCCCTAAACCCCTAAACCCTAGAGCTGGGGGTAAGGGGTTCAAGGGTTAGCTTTTGGGATTTAAGGTTTCGGATTTAAGGCAATTTAGGGTTTGGGGCTCAGGGTTTGAGGGTTTGGGGTTTAGTCATCGGCCATTCCCGCTTCACCCTATAAAAACTCAAGCCCAAAAACTGAATCCTCCAAACCCACCTAGCCTAGAACTAAAAACCGAAGGCCAAACATACTAAAGCCCCTAACGTCTTGAAGTGGAGCCGTAAACCCCAGCCCGCAAACCCTAAACTTGAATGCCCTAGACCCTAAAGCACACGTGCTGCCTTAGCGGGCAAGGCTACCGAGAAAATTGAAACATACAGATACTTAATTCTAATCCCTAAAACCCCATCCCCACAAAACACTGAAAGCGCTAGGAGAATTCAAGCAGCCTAAAGGCAAATTCAAGACCTTTAAAAGCAACAAAAGGACAAAGGAAAACCACCAGATCCCGAACATATCTTTAGCCCCTTCCAAGCGTGTCTCCAGGTCCTAAATCATGACGAAACCAAAACCTTCCTACCTTGACCCCAAAACCCAAAACACGGATACTACAGCACCGTCTTCATCTGAACAAGAAGAGACAGCCCTTGAATTGCTGTCTCAGGACTAACCATCAAGGTTTAGGGTTTACGGTTTAGGGGGTTTCGGGCATCTCAAAATCAGAGCGCTCCAGGCAGGGACTCGCGAAGTAAAACGAGAGTGTGCCGACCTAGGAACCGCGCCTTAACAGGCAAAAGGGAGGAAACGAGGTGACCACAAGGCACGGGGAGTCCTACTTGTAACACCTTTCAAAAAAACAAAACTAAAAACGCCCCAACCACCCTTACAAACGGACAATAACATGGCGAAGGCTACAAAATTTAAAAGAAAAAAAAACGAAGCAAGGTCCCTTTAGCCGAACCCGATCTCTTGGCGAGGCCCCCGGCTCGCAACACTCTGAGGAACGGGATCTCCTGTGACTGCGGGTGGTTTTAGGGTTCAGGGTTCAGGGTGAGGAGTTCAGAGTGTTTAGGATATTTTTGGGTTTAGGGTTTAGGAATTTTGGGGTTTCAGAAGTAGTTTGGGGTTCAGCGAGGGTTCGAGAGTGTAGGGCTGTAGGATGTTTGAGTTTGGGTTTACGGCTTGGGTCTAGGATTCCATACTTTTTGCTTTTTAAGAAGAGGACACCGTAGCAATCAACCCTGGGAACGCGAGCCTAATGCAGAAAGAAGCTCTTATATGCAAAGGACTGGGTTTTGGGGGTCGGGACTAGCCTATAACCTGCACCCTTCATCCAAAACCCTTCGTCCTATTACCCCTAAACCCAAAACCCCTAAACCCGTAAGAAACCCTAACCCTCGCGAAACCCTAAACCCTGCACCCGGTACCCTAGACCCTAAACCTAATAAGCTATACCCTGAACCCTACAAGCTATGCCCTAAACCAGCCAAAACCCTGAACCCCAAATCGCCCGGCGCATCCTTACCTTCTGGGGTCCAAGGCTTAGGCTCCCCGTTGAGACCTAACGGGTTGGGGTTCAGGGTTTGGGGTTCAGGCTTTAGGGGTTTTGGGTTTAGGGGTATAGGATTTAGGGTTCAGGGTTAAGGGTTCAGGGGTTTTGGGGTTTAGGTGTATAGGATTTAAGGTTTAGAGTTAAGGGTTTAGGGGTTTGGGGTTTAGGGGTATAGGATTTAGGGTTTAGGGGGGAATAGGAATAGGGTTTCGGTGCTAAAAAGGGTTCCCCGAAAATGTGAATAAGGATGTGAGATTTTACAAGGTTCAGGGATAATGAGAATAGGGTTATTTTGTAGTATATAGTATTACTGGAGAGCAAGCATTGGGTTTTCGGGGTCGGGTTTGGTATAGGTCTGAATACGGGGACCTGAGTGACCAGAATGGCATAGCCCTTAACCCTACATTCTTAATTGTTCAGGCCTCACAATTCCCAAGGAGTTCCCTCTGCCCAAGCTGCCTTGTTTCTCGTTGTCACGAGGATCTCATCCCAGACCTGATAGCCGCGTGCAGGTAGAAAGCCGATGAGTTACGGCCTAAGGCTTTGGGATTTAGAGTTGGAGGTTTAGGGTAGGATTTGGGGTTTAGGAGCAGGGATTCGGGTTTTGGGTTTAGGCTTTGGGTTCTGGCTGTGGTTTGGGTGATCCTGAGGGTCGATTCCAGATTCCAGCTTCCACCACAGGGTCCCTGCTGAGGTACCTGTTCTTCTGCAGTTCTCAAACAATCGGGCACAGGCAGCGGATCCTAATTAACCCCTAAACCCTAAACCCTCAACCCTAAACCCTAAACCTAATTAAGTTCGATTAAGAGCAAACCTCTTGTCGAGTTTGAGAGCTCAGGCTTGAGAAAGCGCGGGGAGGTTCATGGCTCTGAGTTTAGGGCTTAGGGGTTTAGGGGTTTAGGGCTTTAGGGTTTCGGAGTTTAGGGGTTTAGGGTTTAGGGTTTAGGGTTTAGCGTTCGGAGTCCCAAAGGCGTCGTCAAGAGCCCGGGCACCGCTCAGGAGCCGACGCCAAGGCCAACGATGACCAAATCCGTGCAATTCCACACAGATTCCACCTCAGGGTCGTTGTCGGGTTCAGGATCTCGGGGAACCCCAGAAGCCGCCAAAAACCCCCCAAAACCCCTAAACCCTAAACCCCTTCCCCGAAGCCCATAAAAATCTGAACCCCAAACTCTAAAACCCTAAACCCCTAAACCCTAAACCCCTTCCCTAAACCCATGAAAATGTGAACCCCAAACCCTAAACCCCTCAACCCCTGAACCCCTGAACCCAGGGCTCAGGGTTTGGGGTTTAGGAGTGTCGGGCAGCGCAGGGTCCAGGGTTGGCCTCTGGTTTGGCTCAGTGCGCACGGGGCCATCTAAAGTCCATCGGGGCAGGCGAACTTAATACTTGGAAGAAAGGTTTAGGGTTTAGGGCTTTAGGGTTTAGGGTTTTGAGGTATACCATACGATATGCAAACTAATACTATTTCAGGAAAGATGACTGTTTCCAGTCTGATGCCACCTACATTTTGCAGTTTCCAGCCTGCAGCCCGCAGGGCCCTAAGGACCATACTATTTAGGGCTTTTAGGCGATTTTGATCCCCAGGGTTTAGCTCTTGGATGTAGGCTTTGGTTCAGGTTGTAAAGTTGGTCTTCTTGGACAAGGATTTGGGGCCTTAAGCCTTGGGCGGTTGTCAAAATTAGGGGTCCCTTCTGGGTACCCTAAATATTAGGTGCCGTATTCTATTAAGGAGCCAAAAACCCTAAACCCTAAAAGCCACCCACTTTGAGCAGGGCGTGGGGGCACTACTTGGAGGGTCGGGGGACTTAGCAACTGGTTACTTTAGGGACTTATAAGTACCATACATCGCCGGGCCGAAAGTTTCGACCCACTTGTGCATCATCTTACATACAAGCTCTTGCGGAGTAGCGGAGTACCTCAAAGTGCCGTTTACCCTACGCAGGCCAGCGGAGTAATTACTACGCCGTTTTAAAAATATAATACTTTTTAGTTCCGGCGGAGGCCCCAAGGCTCACTTGTGTCAGGAGTCTATGGGGAAGAGGGTGGAGGCCCATGTGTTCTAAAGCATGTTGAGGCTAGTGGGTCGAACTATCGGCCCGGCGCAGTAAGCCCAATTAGGGTCCCTTTTAGGGTACAGATAAGTCTACTTGCTACCTACTTACTAAGTCCCCCGACCCTAAACCCTAAACCCTATACTACCCTTATAGAGCCCTTTACAGGAACCCTTAGACTCCCCTTTAAAGGAGCCCTTACTAAGTCCCCTAACGACCCTCCACGTGCAAGTGGGTAAAAGCAAACCTGAACCCCGAAGCCCCAAAAGACGAACCCGGTTTAGGGTTTAGGGTTTAGGGTTTAGGGTTTAGGGTTTAGGGTTTATGGGTTTAGGGTTTAGGGTTTAGGGTTTAGGGTATCAATCCGCAATGCCATACTGTTAAACCCCCTAAACCCTGTAGAACCCTTAAAGGAACTCCTATAACTACCATTGAAACTGCAAGTAGGGCTTTTGAAGTTTGAGCTCCCATACTGTTGATGATATAAACCCTGCATTACCCTAAGGACCCTAAACTATGGGAACTATGGTATATTCCTTATAATGGGTAATGCAGGATTTTTACCATCAACCGTATACCCTTCAACCGAAACCCACAACCTTCAATCTCTGAATCCCATGCCATCAAGCAGCCCAGACGTTGCAAAAGAACTTCCGGCCGAAATGCGCCAGTCCTGAGAAGCTGTGCTTAAGGCTTCGGGTTTTAGGGTTTAGGGTTTACTGTAGGGTTCAGGATTTCGGGTTTCTTTGGGGTGCCGGTCTGGGGTGGCTGGCTTCGAGACCTCAGAGGCTGCGAGTTTAAGCACTAAGCCCTCAACCCCCAGGGCCCTACTGTAAGGGCCTTAATAATCAGAATAGGGTTTGGGGTATATATATATATATATATACTATACCTAGACCTACTAAACCCTACATGTTTGTAGGTTCTTACTATAAACCCTAATATGGGATTTATAGGGACCCTACAAAAAAGTAGGTTCTGGTAGGTTAAGGTACTTTGATTATAATAAGGAGCCCGGAGCCCCCCAAAGCCTTTTCTAGTTATTAAGGCTCCGCGGTTTGGGGAGCATTCGGGATGCTTTCCGGCGGCACAGGTCGTGGGGCTCGCGTCATGGTCGTCGGGGTCGTGGCGAAGCAGTAGTAGCAGCATTATCAGAGCGGCAGCGGTAGCAGTAATGCAGCGTAGTACTCGTCGTGATCAATACTAACCATCATTATCAAGATAGGAGCCACAATAACAAAGATGATAGCAGTATTGGTCATTGTCGCGTAGGAATGACAATAGCCAACATCTTGACTGCCCGGGGTGTAGAGTCATTCGGGTCTTGCAGGTCTTGCTTCTCCTTCGCCACGGCAGGCGTCGTCCTTTTCATTTTATGATTTGGGGGAGTCAGCTCACGGTCCAACGCTCCGGCCTAGTGTACTTCGGGTGCTTTTGAGATTGGGGCGAAAGGGTGTTAGGTCAGGTTTGAGGCTTCAGAGGTAAACGCTCCTGTGCTGGATCTATGGTTTCGGTGTTCGGCTCTATGGGGTGCAAGGCCCAGGACAACTCACCTACAGCTTGCGAGGGCCCTGCTGAGCATCATCTCCACCACGTACAGCGCCCTCGGTAAGCCGTGCCAGGCACAGCAGGCAGCATCATTCAGGGGCTTAGGTTCAGGGCGTAGGGCCTTCAACACACCTGAAGCGTTCTGCAATGACTTCAAGACTATCGCCAAAATCTTCAAACCTTACAGGCCCATAAGCCGCTTGAGAAACTGCTACAAGCCCCTATCCCACTGCTCCGCATAAGCGGAAGGAGCGAGATTTAGGGTTCAGAGTTTAGTGATTGGGAGGTCAGGTTCAACGATGCCAAAGCTCTGCTTGATAGCGAAGAAGAAGGCAGCAACATTGATGGCTATATCCCAAAATGGCTTGCAGAAGCAGGTCAAGAGCTGACTCAGGATACAGGTGTTGTTGTTTCTTCAGCTTCATTTTCCATCCTCACTGGTGGGGTTTACTTGGAGGGTCGGGGGATTTAGTAAGTAGGTAGTAAGTAGACTTATAAGTCCCCTACAAGGGACCCTAATTGGAGCTATGGTACTTACAAGTGCCTAAAATAACCAGTTACTAAGTCCCCCGACCCTCCAAGTAGGTGTATAAGGGCGACTACAGGGGCTGTTATAGGTCGTACCTCGGAAAACCAAAGGTCTAATATATAGGGGGGTGTTAATAACTACCCACACTGTTTTGGGGGGGTTCCTTTATAGGGGCTATTATAGGTCGTACCTCGGAAAACCAAAGGTCTAGAATCGTAGCGTTGATAACTACCAACACTATTTTGAGTTTAGGCTTGCGTCCTCCACTGTCTCCATGGTCCTCCTCTCAGCATCTCTCAGCCAAACTCGGCAAAAGTTGACTCTGAGTCGCTAAAGCCTAACCTAGGGTGACAACGGTGCCTGAAACATGGCAAAGGTACCATTTTTCCGGTCCCTTCCTTGCTTCAAGGGCACATTGGTTACTCTATGAAAACTCCAAAAACAGTTCCACATCTGCTGAGCTCCCAGGCAGAATGACGAGCTGCGACTTCTCTAGAAAGTCGTTGTCACCACGTGTGTACTGCCTCGTCACGCTCTCACTCGCGCGTCGGGTAGTAGGGTCAGGTATACCTCGGGAAGGCCTTGGCAAGACTCAGAGAGACTATGGACTCGGTTTGCAGTGTCCTAGGCCCACAAGCAGCCCAACAAGCTGCTGGTATGGAGGGGTTTCGGATTTCGGGCCATTAGGGTGCAGCGATCGGAGCCCCTACATCGTGGAAGATTGGAAGCCGATATACCAACTCAAACCAACAGCCCCCAATCTTGCCTGCTCCTGCTGTGGCACCTATTGGTGTCCTCATGTTGGATGCTTAGTGAATACAACCTGCCGAGCTACCGCTTGAAAGCCGTGTTAAAGGGTGTCTTCACTTCGCGCTGCAGGGCCGAGAACCCCGCTGGTAGGAGGTCACGATGTTCCAGATGATCACGAGACCTGGGACAATCCGACACTCTGTTCGTAGAGTAATTGTTGTTCAAGGCGTGTGCATGTTTGGGCGATATTGGTGTTTCATGGGGCTTGATTGGGTGTTATGTAAGGGTTTGTTGGGTTTTTACACCTAAACAGAAACTTTTCAAGTTAGTCAAGCACGATGCATGTAAATGGGAAAGAGAACAGTTGTCAATACGTCGTATTCATGTGCTTTCTCGTTTTCGCTCTTGGGTTCCGATGGTTCAGCCGATACCTCTGGCACGCAAGGGAATGGTCTTCTTGGATGTACCTGACTGCAGATTAGAGCATTACTGGGTTCTTGTTAAGGAACTTAATTTAAGTTACCATAATAAGGAAACCCTATTATTTACGATAGATCCCTATTATGGTAGCTTAAATTAAGTTCATTAACAAGAACCCAGATTATCTCCATTCAGATTGGGGAGTTGCAGAAAAATAAGAAACCTTAGAGAAGCCTTGGTGTACACACCAGGTCCCTTCACGCAAATCCCCTGAAACTTAAAAAGGCATAGCACCAACGGTTGGGACCCTACATGCTGAAACTGCCGGCGCTTCGGAGGAAGGTCGAAAAGACAGAGCATCCCTGCAGTCAGTCCTACCTCGCAACCCGAAGACCCTCCTCGCCTCCAGCAGAAGAGGTGCGCGCCAGAACCCCGAGTTCGCAGTACATAAAAAGCCGCTAAAAGTCTAAGGCCCCTGAAGCCTAAACCCTATAAACAGTAAGCCCAAACCCTAAACTTAGGGCTTAGGGTCTAAGGCCCCCTGAGCCCTGAACCCTATAAACCCTAAGCCCAATTAAACTCGAAAAACCCCCTTCCTCTTGGCAGGCCCGGAAAATGCCCCCTTCTGTTCATTTTTTTTGATCCTTATCTAATTTTTTTTGATCCTTATTTAATTTCTTTTTAACCCCTATCCCCTTCTGAGTGGGAAGCCCACCACGCCCTGGAACCAGTCGGTTTCCACAAACTTCAGTGGACCCACCTGGTGCTGGGAGGACCCCGGGTTTGAGGCCTAGAAGCCTAGCAAAAAGGGTTTAGGGTTTAGGGGTTTAGGGTTTAGGGGCTTTAGAAACTTAGGCTTCAGGGTTCAAAATCTGCGGCTTGGGGTCTGGTGAGGTTTAGGGTTCAGGGGTGAGGGCTCAAGGTGTGAAGTTGAGGGATTTGGTCGCCTCAACAACAAGAACTCTCACCAGAGCAAGCCCCCGGGTATGATCAAAAACATTGCAACTGTGTCAAGCTGAACAATAACAACAACTCAACTTTTACTTATACTCTGATAGCTACGAAAGCAACAATCGGAGGCCCCCATCGAAAGTCGAGGAGGATCACAGCGCTAACATACGATAGTAACAATCTTCATGGATATGTCGCGGCTTCTGCGCAGGTCTCCGCCTCCAAAGGGGAGTTTCCGACAATAGGAGACCCCTTATATAGTTAGGAGGATCCGTACTATAAGGACCCTAAAATAAGGTACCCCGAATTTTCGGAAACTCCCGAATTGTGGTTTTTTCAGGGCTTGGCTTGGCAATTGTTGCGATGGCTTCCGAGGTTTAGGCTTTTCGGTTTAAGATATGAGGATGAAAGCCCCCGAGGCCCTACCGGTTGTGTGACTGACTCACAGGCTGCACAAGTTGGGCGTGGGTTTTGGGCGCTTTAGGGTTTAGGGCTTGGGGGGGTTAAGGCTTAAGCTTCATGACTGCCCGAGTCGGAACCCAGAGCCTCCAAAACCCCTTAATTAAGGTATATACCTTAAATTATATTCGGGATCTTATTATAACTTAAGGTATATTCCTTAATTAAGGGGTTTTTGGAGGCTCTGGGAAAGGTCAGGGTGCCAGTTGAAGAGACCCCGAAGCCCATAGAGTCAGCACAAAACCCATTTCCTCAAAGTCTGAGAAAACCTTTGCCCGTTTGCTTGACCACTATTGTTGCTATTCCAAGCTTCTCTGGCTCTATTTTTTGAATCTTCTCGTTTTACAAGACAAATGTCTTTCTCAACTTAAGCACGGGCTTGCCCTTCAACCCGAACCCTCATCTGTCCCTGAGCCCCTCCAGGGCCCCAGCACGCTGCCCCGGCACCTGGTAGGCCAGGGTCCGCACCTCGGAGAGTCGGGGTGTTCGACTTGGTAAAGGACTTTTATACAGCGCTATTCCTTTATGGAGTTGTTTGTACCGGGGTTTTACATGTTCATAAAAAGGCCTTAGAAGGTTTTATCATACGGTTGCACAGGGCTTTACAAGGATATTGAAGCGCAGTACAAGGCAGTTGGAAGGATCTTACAAGGATACAAGCGTTTGGTTGAGTACCCGTAGGGTTTTAAGGCTTCGGTTTAGGTATCAGGTTTAGGTGTATCATTTAGGGTTCAGGGCCTGCAATGTTTAGAGCCTAAATCTTAGTTTCTTCAGGGTTTAGACTTTAAGGCTCTGAGGGTGTAGGCATCGGGTTCACTTCAGCAGCACTGTACGATCAAAGAGAGAAACACTGGTCACACGAGCGCAATTTTAATACCAATGCGGGGGTGCTGCAAGAAACACATACATAAATGACAGGCATGTTAGCACGTCTGAACACACAGTGTAAACAACTGGGAACAATCCGAATACTAGTCACAAATAGTCATAATATGGCAACACCGAATTTGGAGTACCAAAACATAGCCACCATTGAATCAGACTGCGAAATATATCAAAAGATGAAGAGCAGAGCAGCACGAAGATCGTTAGGCATCACACCACACTCACTAGTAACCATCATCATCACCATGATCACCGTCATCCATCAACCGTAAGCTACCAACCATCAACCATCAACCATCAATCATCACCCATCAACAATCAAACATCATCCTCTTGACATTTAGCTCTCCTCACACTCGTCATCCAACCCTGTTCCGAAACCTTGAAACACACTGGGTGCTGATGCCGCGAACCGTGGCTTTGCGGAGCCGAGCAGCATCGACCGCCGCGCGCGGTATCTGTGGCCCATCACGGTCCGTATCTACCTGCAGATGCCCCGAAACAGAAAACATAGCAACCGCGCGTACCGTAGTTAAATGGTGGGCACCGGGTCCAGTGTCCAAGAAACTGAGGCCCAAAACCCCTATCCCTGAAACATCCTCAAACCCTAAACCCGATCCCCTGCACCCTATATCCTCAACCAGCCTGCGACTTTGGATTACCCCTGTACCCTACATCCTCAACCAGCCTGCGACATGTCTACTGGATTAAGGGTCAAGGTTTAGGCTTCGGATCTGGAGGCATGGGCTTCTGCGGCTTTAGGCGGGAAGGTTTAGGTGTTGAGGACTGTTCGGGGTGGAGGAAATGCGAAGGCTTCGGTTTTCGGATGAGGAACTTACTCTAAGACCCTCCAGTGCGAGCAGCACATCGGAGGTATAATGCGCATATAGACATGGACATGCTCGACAATATGACTAAACAAGCATGCACTAAGTGACTCAGTGCATCCACATGGACGTGCAGAAATCGCGAGCAAGAACAGAGAGATACATGCATGTGTTTTCTAGGTATATGTGGAAGACTAACTAGACAGAGACTGAGAAAGAGAGAGAGAGAGAGAGAAGCTATAACAAACCTTCTCACATCCTAAATCACAACCGTCTCTGACACCCCAAACCTCAAACCCGAACACCCTACTTGGAGGGTGTTCGGGGACTTAGTAAGTAGGTAGTAAGTAGACTTATAAGTACCCCATACGTACCCTAAAAGGGACCCTAATCGGTGTTATGGTGCTTATAATAAGTCCCTAAAATAACCAGTTACTAAGTCCCAAAGCCCGCATGGCCGAATGCACTGTGTGCAAGCAGGGGGCATGCTCGTACTCCCCGCCCACGATAAACTCAGGAATCGCCTGCACGCGGGCTGTGGGTTTAGGTTTGTTGGGTTTAGAGGTTTAGGATTTGGGGTTCAGGTTTTTTGGGTTTAAGGTTTAGGATTTTTTGTGGCTTCTGATTTTCTGGTTGTGTTTGGAGTGTAGGGTTGAGCGTGAATGCTTTAGGGTGGACGGATTTATGCACACGACCTAATTCCTCCACACCCACCCTACAGCCCTAAACAACTACAACAGGCAGACCAGGCAGACCAACAATAACAAGCACAGTTCCAAGACAAAACACGAAATCATCTACCCGCCACCCACCTAAGGCTTACATTTCCGAAAATCGAAACTCGGGCCCCGAACCCCTAAACTCATGTGGTTACCTTACAGTCCTAAACACCAAACACTAAACCTTAACACATAAGTTCTAACCATACTGAGAACTTTACACCCACTCGAAACCAAAAACCTAAACCCTAAGCCCGAAATTCTAAACCCCTAAACCCTAAACCCTAAACCCTCAAATCATAAACCCTAAACCCCTAAACCCTAAACCCTAAACCCTCAAATCCTAAACCCTAAACCCTCAAGACAGTGATAAATAGAAATTGCCTGTCTTTGTTTGTAACCACAACTACAGCCCCAGCCCGGCCAAACAGCCCAGTCCCCAAATCAAAAATGAACCTGGAGCTGGTTGATAGCAGAATAAGCTTCTTGATAAACCAATTTCTTAAAACCTCCAACCCAATTCCCAGCCCGGCCCAAGCCCTGAAAGGCCAAACCCTGAAATAGGTTTTTTTTGCTTTTTCCAGAGCTCTCCAAGCCCTGAAATGGTTTTTTTTGCCTTTTCCAAGCCTTTTCCAGGCCCCCTCCAAGCCTGAAATGGGCTTGTGTGGCCTTTTCCCTGCTTTTTTAGCTTGTGCTTTTTCTAGGCACCAAATCCTGAAATAAGCTTTTTTGGCCTTTTCCAGGCCTTCCAAGCCCTAAACGGGCTTTTTGGCCTTTTCTCCAAGCCCTGAAATGGGCGTTTTCTGCCTTTTCCAGCAATGTGCTTTTCGGCCTGTTTCAGGGCTTTTTGGCATTTCCACTCCAAGCCCTGAAATGCGCTTTTTTTGGCTTTTAGGCACCCTCCAAATCCCGAAATGTGCTTTTTTTGCTCCCTCCAGCCCTGAAATGGACTTTTTGGCCTTGTTTAGGACCCCTCCATGCCCTGAAATGTGCTTTTTCTGCCTTTTCCAAGCTTGTTCAAGTTCACTAGCACCCGCCCCCTCCAAGCCCTGAAATGTGCTTTTTTGGCATTTTCCAAGCCTATGGAAAGGCGTTTTAGCATTTTCCTCCAAGCCTTGAAATGGGCTTTTTTGGCCTTTTCCAGCCCCCTCCAAGACCCGAAATGGGTTTTTTTCTGCCTTTTGCAGGCCCCCCTCCAAGCCCTGAAATGAGTTTTTTTGCCTGAAATTAGCTTTTTGTGCCTTTTTCAGGCCCCCTCCAAGCCCTGAAATGGGCTTTTTTTGCCTTTTCCAAGCACCTCCATGCCCTGAAATGTGCTTTTTTGGCCTTTTCCAAGCCCCGTCCAAACCCTGAAATGGGCTCTTTTCTAGGCTCCCCAAGCCTTTTCCAGGCCCCCTCCAAGCCCTGCACCCAGCAAAGCCCAGCCCAGCCCGCCCCACCCCCCCAGACCATTTCCCAAAAATGATTCCTAAAACCAAAACTTTCGGTCAAAACGTTATTGGCACCCAAACCCTTAACAATTTCTATAAACCCCTAAACCCCAAACCCGAAAAACACCGCTAAACGCCCACTCGGCTCAGCATCGCACCATGGTGGAGCTCACCCGGAGCCGATGCTTTTTGCCTCGGCCCGAGTTTCGGGAGTTTCCGAAAATAGGGGACCCTAATAGGGGTTCCTTTAAAGGCCTCCTTAAAGGGATCTATAAGGGTTCCATAAAGGGTTTAGGGTTTAGGGAGTTTCCGAAACTAGGGGACCCTAGTATGGTACCCTAAATAGTAGGATCCTTATTATAAGGACCCTAATATGGTACCTTAAATTATAGGATCCTTATTATAAGGACCCTAGTATGGTACCTTAAATTATAAGATCCTTATTATAAGGACCCCAAAATGAGGTATCCCTAATTTCGGAAACTCCCGATTTCGGGCTTCAGGCTCAGCGCACGGTTTAAGGAGTTCTTTGCAAGGGTTATCAGGGGTTGTATGGGGGTTTTTATGTTTAAGGTTTAGGACTTTAAGGTGTAGGGTTGAGGGTGTTCGAGCTTTAGGGCGTTAAGGTGGAGCCGTTTAGAGTTTTTCAGGCGAAGGCAGATTGACGACAAGAACCACCACCACAACAACAACAACAGCAACAGCAACGGCAACGGCAACAGTGACAGAAACAGCAGCGGAAACCGAAACAGCAACAGCACCAACTAGAGCAACAACACCAGCCAACAGCAGCAACTGCAGAAACAGCAACAACTGCAACAACTGCAGCAACAGCTACAGCAGCAGCGCAACAGCAGCAACAGCAGCAACAGCAGCAGCGGCAACAGCTAGATCCTAAAACCCTGAACCCTAAACTTCTAAACCGTGAACTCTGAACCCTCAACCCTACAACCCAAAATTGCGTCTGAGCCGGGGACGCATGGTTTGCAGCATGGTTGCTGCAAGGGCTCAGAGAGCTCCCTCGAGCGTTGTTGCAGGCGGTTGCGTCCCCTGTCTTTTGGGGGGGGTTTACGGCTTTTGGGTGGGGGGTTGGTCGTAATATTTTGAGCGGAATCCAAACCGCACCAAAGTCTGTTGCTCAGGGTTGGGGCTCGGATAGGGAGAGCTGGCTGGGCTTGCGTGCTTAGTTCTGGATGCCGGATGGCAGATAACCCCCTGTGCGTTCTGGTATGTCTGTCTATTCATGCAGCTTCTGACATGTAGCATCGAAGCACTAGCGAGCTAAGTAGTTGCTGGATAGCTTGCTACTACCATTTCCTATCCCTACGCATGTCCTGTTTGAGCCGGACCAGGCAGGAATTGCCGTCACTACAAAGCCTCCGTATGTAACACACGGCAAGCCGGTGTAGGCGTCGGAAGAATTCGGGGCCTGTCTATCCCCACGTCGCAACGGAAGAAAAGTCACGGAGCAAACACGATAGCCCGACTACTAATGCGTGTCCACCTAGCTTAGTATATACACTATATACAAGCAAACACAAGCCTTTATAGCGTAGAGTCCCCACACATTCCCAAAGCTCAAGCCAAAATTCGTGGCTTCTTACAAATGAGCCTTGGGATATCTCGCTATCGGTTCCTCATCACTCAAACCCAGAAATACAAGCCATACGGTTGATGATATAAATCCTGCATTACCCATATTAGGAAATATACCATAATTCCCATAGTTTAGGGTAATTAAGGCAATTCAGGATTTATATCATCAACAGTAGCAGTGCCGGGTTTCAGAATGCATCCTGTTCTTCCAGATGGGCGGAGCTCTGCATCTCTGCACCGCCGCTGTAACCGCTCGCCCGAAGCTTCACACCCCTGCCACCCAGTTCAAGACGAAGGACCAGAACTGCTACATACGACTCATAATCTGAATCCTGCATTACCCATAAGACGGAAAATGCCATAATTCTCACAGTTTAGGGTTGCTAAGGCAATGCAGGATTTATATCGTCAACTGTAGCTTCCTTGGGGTGCCGTTGAGTATCGAGAGGCTGCTTAACAGCCAACCCTGTGAGGGAAGTAGATTCAGGAGGCAGATTAGGGCCAGGTGGAGATGGACATGAATCAGAGATGTACCTCTAGTAAGGCACGTGCAGAAAACCTTTAGCCCCAAAGCTTACATCTTGGCACCCCAGTTCAAACTAATGTAGGAACCTGATTCAGAAACCCTAGCCCTTTGACCCCCAAATAGTAGGATTCCAAACAGGAACTCCAAGGTTTAGGGTTTAGGGTTTAGGGTTTAGGGTTTAGGGTTTAGGGTTTAGGGTTTAGGGTTTAGGTATAAAGACCCAGGGTGTCCTAATCAGGTTCCTACATTAACCCAGAAGTGGTTGTCTGGCAGGGGGGCTCGGGACCTCCTCGCGAATATGAGCCAGTGGGGAGACACCCTGCAGAAGCAAGGGAAGCCTACATTACCATCGACGGTTTAGGGTTTAGGGTTTAGGGCAGCACAGACAACTGGGTAGCAACCCTAAACCCTAAACCTCCTATCTGAACTCCCCACCAGGTCGCCGCAATGATCGAATTCACTCCGAGGCGTCTACTCACAACATGCCATGCAATGCAGCGCGGCCCTCTCAGCCCAGGAGTCCCTGCGGCTCCTCGCATCATAGGGATCCTTAGGGGTGTGGGGGGAGGGGGGGTAGGGGGCCTTAAGGCCCATAATAAGGACTAATAAGGCCTATTTAAGGAAATATAGTCCCCTACACCCCTCCCCCCTACACCCCTAAGGATCCCTATGATCGCAGAAGATTGCACACTTGGAGGTTCATGAGTAGTTACATTTGGCGGTTATAACTAGGGTAACCATATGTATAACCCATATTAGGAACTTCTAATCCGACTTGCAACTACCCTAAACCCTAAACCTTAAACCCAAGACCCTATAGAACCCTTAGCGGAAACCTATAACTCTAGTTACAACTACCCTAACCCCCTTAATCCTAGACCCTAAACCCTATACAGAACCCTCTAAAGGCTCCCGATAACCCCACTTCAGAGCCCGGTCATGGCAGCTACCGGCAGCTGCAGCCCCCTGACCCCGAACCCTTCGGTCAAGATGGACCTACCTTTTGGGGGACTCATAGGGGGATTTTCCGAAAATCAAGGGCCCTCATATAGTAGCCTAAATAGTAGGATCCTTGTTTTCAGGACCCCAGAATGAAGTAGCCCGATTTTCGGAAACTCCCATATAAGGAATCCCCCTCACCCCCAACGACTGCAAGACCTCATGATGGACCTGGTGTCGCAGCATTAATCGCTTTCATGTCTCTTATAAGGATATTTCGAGGCCTGATGGTGGTATTAGTTTGGAAAAGGGTGTTTGTCGCAGCTATATCAGGACTATAAGGCAACGCTGCAACTATAACTGCCGGCTCCGACCCTATGGCGCATATTGGTACTTGGAGGGTCGGGGGACTTAGTAAGTAGGTAGTAAGTAGACTTATAGGTTCCCTAAAAGGGACCCTAATTGGGGTTATGGTACTTACAAGCCCCTAAAATAACCAGTTACTAAGTCCCCCGACCCTCCAAGTAGAGCTCGTTGTCAAGGCTGAGGGGCCGGGGCGAAGTCTACTCAGTCCCGCTTGGAGGGTCGGGGGACTTAGTAACCGGTTATTTTAGGGACTTATAAGTACCATATATAACCCCAATTGGGGTCCCTTTTTGGGGTACTTATGAGTGTACTTACTACCTACTGACTAAGTTTCCCGACCCTCCAAGCGCTCCTTGTCCTTGCGCCTCCGGCCCGCCAGCAAACTCCGAACAACATCAGCTCGATGACCTTCTTGCGCAAAGACTCCCTGCGGACTTAAGCTTGCCCCCTGAAACCGGCAAATTTCCCGCAGCCCCTAAGATCCTAAGATCCTACCCTGAACCTCGAACCCGGAAACTCTGCATACTAAACCCTAAACTCTAAATTTTTGAACACTCAAACCTAGATTCCTAAGCAGCATGGTCATGCACAAGAACTCTGCTATGGGTTCGGATCTTCATCCCGACCTGTGTGGTAGGTCCAAACACAACAGGGCTACCACAGAGGGCGTCTGTGCTGACAGCACAAAAGCCCAGTCCAGGACGGCACAGTGACACATCTGACAATCATCAACCCTAAACCCGTAAACCCTAAACCTCCAAACCCTAAACCTCTAAACCCGTAACTCAACGCCTAAACCCTAAACCCGGCATCAACGCGATCCCCGATACCCGTACCAACTTTATATTGCAACATATCAGATCGGAATCTGACCCCTGAAGCCTAAACCCCGTCAACCCTAAACCCTAAAAGCCCTCAAGCCAAAGCCTCAAGCCCTGAAAGCCCTAATATAGAGGCCTGAATAATTAAAATAAGCTTTGGGGCCTATTATTCTGTACTTAGAGTAAGGAACCCCCAAATAGTATTGGTGATTATCTGGGCCCCTATATTGAACCCGGAAGTCTCAGAAAAGCTTCAAAAAGGGTTGAGGCCCGAGCGGGCATCTCGCACCTGCTTTAACGGATGGAACTGGGGTTCAGGGTTTACCTTATAGTAAACCCTAGAAAGTTGGAACATGGCTTTAGGAGGATTAGTGCTATACTTTACCTTAAGGGCATGAGGATAATGATGTTCCAACTTTCTGGCTTCTACTGTAACCCCAAATAACATACCGTTTTAAGGACTTATACAAGGAAATCATAATAGGGAGCCCTAAGGAAGGTTTTGTCGGGCCCAGGTAGGGTCTGAAGGGTGTGGGGTTTATAGGGTTTACAGGGTTTCTAAGGTTTATAGGATTTAGGGCTTCTTGGCGTTCGGGCTGGGGAGGGGGAGGCTTGAATGGGCTTTTCGTCCAGTGTTGCATGAGAGATCTGTCAGGCTTTAGAATTTCGGGGCTTTGGGGTTTAATTTAAGGTTTAGGGTTTCGGCGGTTGTGTGTTTACGGCTTGAGCCTTTTAGGGCTTCGAGTGTGGATTTGAGGTACTAGGAGCTGACGCAACCAGATTCTTCACGCAATGTAAGCGCCCGGAGCCTTGAAGTGCAGGTTCCGAAACTGAAGGTTTAGGCCTAGGCTAACCAACCCAACGTTAGAGCAATGATCCGAAGTAGTTGTCAGAAAGCTTCATGCAGTTGCACTATGTAGCAATATAGTACTCCTGGTGTGACATGACGTCGTGGTTGCAAACATCCGCAGCTGTCCAAAAATATGCGGATACAACAACAGAAAGCCAACACTGTAGGTGCTAGTCTCAATCATACTGGGAAAGCCCAACGACCGGAATCTCAAAACCAACCAATAATGCAAGCTACGCAGCTTAAACGAAATCTGTCTCATAGAGTAGGACCCTATGCCGGTACCATTCCTTGGGGTTCCTTGATATGCCTCGTAACTAGCCCCCCGAATACAGCCCAACGCCGGATTAAAATTGCTAAGGCCGTTAACCCCGAGATCCATGATAGGACCTTTGTTGTACCCCTTTGAAGGGGTTCTTTGATTATTTATGACTTCCTGAATCCGGAATCTTCGTCCCTCGTGGGCTCGTTCAAGGCCTCGCCGCGTAACTGCAGCGCTGCTTCCAGCGGGGCTTTCTTCGCCAAGGAAGGCCCTGACTGAAGTGAGCTTAGGGCTTCGAAATTTAGGATTATAGTAAGCCCCAAAAAATTGGAAACCGGATTGCGGACAAATAGTGCTGGGATTCCCTATGCATTACTCTTAAGGACTGAGGCTATTGGGTGTCCAACTTGTGGGCTTCTACTACTGTGCAAATTTGAAGCTCATACTTAAAAGCCACGGCATAAGAATGCAATTACATCTACCCTACTTACAGCCGCCACTGCAGTGCTAAAGCCCTCGTGATACCGGTCCACTAAAATCTATGGCGTTCAAGGCTTGCGGTTTAAAGGAGAAGGGTCTCCAGTCTCTTATGCAAGGGTGACACTACATAGATCCAGGTTCCCATGCAACAACACGGCCAGGGATTAGGGCTTCAGACTTCATGGTTTTCGGTATAGGCGTAAGATCAAAAACCTTGCAAAACCGTTGCAGGCCGACCTTGACACGGCGAGCTACCCTTCTACCTGCTTCATGCAGAGCCGTGCGTCCGTCAAAAAAAACTAAAGTCACCTACCTCTCCAAACCCTTCTTCAATCCTAAACGCTAAACCTAAAACTCCAAACCTTAATCTCTACAAGCTAAACCTAGGTTGCATGCGCAGGACACCCTAGACAAACAAAATCAAATTTCGAAACTCTTAACTTGAAACCATAAGCCGAAGAACCCAGTCATCGGGGATCATGCGTGCCAGAAGATTGGAATCGGATTCTTCTATGAACTAGAATAGGGTTCGATGTTCCCGTATGTATTATTCTTTGACCCTCAATGGAAACCCTAAGCCGTAACATAAACCGTCAACCTTAAAGCCCTACCACTAAACCAGCCCTAAAACCCTAAGCCTGCAGTTGACACTATCTGTGGTGCCCTTATAGAACCCCCACACCCTAGTTTGATAAAGACCCTATACTACTTGGAGGATCATGGGACTTGGTATGAAAGGTTCTAGCTAACTTGATTGGGGCTGTATTATAAGCATTTATAACTAGGTGAGAGCGGTACGTCCTGGCACTTTTCTTGGGTGGGGGGGTGGCGGGGGGGGGGGTGGGCGGGGGGGCTACTTCCGGCCAGTCCCGACCCTTAACTCCCAGAACTGTGGACTTCTGCCGCAGGCAGGCCCAAGCTCTAGTTCTGATCGAAGCCATGCTTCCTTAGGGTCATATGCCGAACACACCGGTAATTACGGTGTGTTCGGCACTTGCTACAACCCACGTCGCCCAAAACATCCATGGGTGGTCCATGTTCTTGATGCAGAGCATCCATGTGTCAACCATGTTAACGTCCACTCAGACCAGATCTCATTGACGCAGAGCATCCATGGGTCAACCATATTAACGTCCACTCAGACCAAGTTCGCGCAGCGCGGTGCTCGCAAAAGTGGCTTTTGCTGCAGCGGCAACACCTTTTTCGCTAAAACGATCGACCTGTCACAGGGATTCTCCGCCTCTCCTAGCACAACTTTTTAGTCATAATACACGTTTTCCCTAGGTTTTAGCACATTGCCTGTTTCAGCTACGCCACAAAACGCCGGTCACGTACCAGGCGCTCTTACCTATAACTACTGTTATCCTATTTATGACCTCGAATACTACGTCCTACGATCCTTCAAGTACCCCACAACCAGAAGAAAAACAACAAGCCCCCAAACAAAAACCCTATACTGCCTCTACCCTAAACCCCCAACCCTAAATCCTAAACTACGACCCTATCAGCTTCCGTCACTTTTGAGGCTCCCCCGGCCTGGACCAATCCAACTTGCAAGCTGCTCCTCTGCCTGAGAAAGCAGCCGCAGCTGCGCCTGGACAGGATTGCAGGATGGGGGTTTGGGGTTTAGGATGTAGGGGATTAGAGGTTTAGGGTTTAGGGTGTAGGGATTTAGGATTTAGGATTTAGGGCTTAGGGGTTAAAGTTTAGGGTTTTGGGGTTCGGGGCTTTAGGGCTTCACGGCTTAGGGCCTAGGGTTCTATGAAGGTTCGAAATAGAGAGTTGAGGAAAGTCAGCGTTTAGGATTCTAGGTGAAGAGTGCATAGCTGAATTAGTTTATACAATGCGTAACCCTGTAAATATCCAAGACCCAACCCTGACTACTTCAAGCTAAGATCTTTCCTCCGAGCATGCAAAACCTCCTCGAGGTTGGAGACTCTGCAGCCCCGTCCCTGCATCGTTGTATAGGAAATAGTCGTTTGAAGTTTACCCCAAACCCCTGAAACCTTCAACCCCAAACCTGCAACCCTAAACCCTTAAACCTGAAACGCTAAGCCCTCAGTTTTGCAGCTGTGGTGTCTGCTTGGAGGGTCGGGGAACTTAGTAACTGCTTATTTTAAGGACTTATAAGCACCATAACCCCAATTAGGGTCCCTTTCTGGGGTACTTACAAGCCTACTTACTGCCTACTTACTAAGTCCCCCGACCCTCCAAGTGGGGAGCGGCTTCTAGGGCTTCTGTGGCCTCCGCGCCATCCAATTCCCCTTGAAAGCTGCGGCAGCGCTCCTCCAACACGGCCTGGCAGAGGACAAATCCCGGGTGGGAACCTGATTAAGAAACCTTGGGCCTTTATTCCTTATATGAACCCTACTATTTTGGGGATATAAGTTCAGGGTTTCTTCATCAGGTTCCTAAACCCAAAATCCTAAACCCAGCATTTGGTGCATCGGGTTTGGGGCTGAGGATTAAAAGACGAGGGTTAAAGTCTAGTCTAAGCCCCAAATTCCGTTTTGGGGATGAGATGGTTTAAACAAAAATCGCCCCCTGCACCGGAAAACCTTTGAATAGCCCAAGACCTCAGACCCTGAACCCTAAACCCAAGCGCCATGTGCCATGGGGCCTCCTCACTCAACTCCTCAAGCTCCTCCTTCAGCGCACTGGAAGGAAGCCAGAACCTGGCTCTACGGCGTTTCGGTCTTATGACTGAAGGCCTTAGGGTGTGGGGGCTTCAGGGTCTATGAAGGCTTCTAGACTTCAGGATGGGATCCTAGACTTCAGGATGTGCAAGGTTTAAGGCTTAGGGTTTAGGGGGTTTAGGAAACCGGTGCTCAAGTGACTGGAAGAGGCTTTTGATGTGAGAGCGTGAAGCATGATTAGTCTCGGAACCAGAGTTAGTTTGGCTTAGTTTGGGGAGATGCCATCATTATGAAAGATGGGATTGCTGAACGATAGGGGAAAATCTCACTGTGACTTCGGTATAATGCAGTCAACACAAAAACCCAATGCGAAAAAGGACCCCGCCCGGCTGCTCCCAGCAACACTTCAATAAGTCACCACTGCAGGAACGGGGTTGGGGCTTTCCGGGCTCTTGAAATACTGGACAAGCCTGAAATAGGGCCCCCAAAAAGCCACAAGCAAAAATAAGGATAGTGATATCCCATATAAATCCCCTTATAATGAAAGCCCAATCAGGTAGGGATATCCCTACAAAATGCTTATGCCTATGTGCTGTTTGGGGTCCCTATGAAACTAGCCAAAGCAAACGGCCCCAAGCGCGGCAAGAGGACAACGGTTGTTGTGCCGCCTCACGACAGGGGCGGCAAGAACGTCTGGGGTCCCTAGACCTCATATCCCAACAGCTGCGACTGCGTAAGGCTTATAGGCCTCGACCGACGGGGCTTAGGATTTATCAGAGTTCATGGCTGTGTAGGCTTTTGGGCTTTTGCTGGGCAACTTTGAGCGCTGTTGGTTCAAGTTCAACTATTACCGGTACTATGAGGTCCCTGCAGCTCTCAAATCAGAAGGCAGACAACATCACAAATGAAACGGTAGCTTCAGAAACAAAGGGCCTCAATAGAAACCGTTAGTCGTAAGGTCCGTTCCAAAAGGACCACTACAAAGGCCCTGTACGTTGAATCGTAAACCCTAAGTTCTAAACATGCCAGCCTAGGCCACAACCCCTACAAAGGAATCCCTGACTCGCGCAAAAAAACCCTACACAGCTTTGCTTCCCGGCCTCGCTTCCCACCTTCCTGACGTTTAGGAGGATGCCACGCAAACCTCGCCATCGTGGCTCTTAGGGTATACAAAATCAGGGCTCTAAAGGGGGTATGGGCTAAAGGTCGGGGAGCAACTAGACTTTACCGAGGACCTCTCGTGAGTCCTCTGAAGGTTTGGATGGTGCTTCTGGACTTGCTTTCGGGTTCGGAACTCAGGTTTGCCCATCCCACCCTGAACCTGAGTACCTTCAAGTCCTCACCTCTTACACCAAAGGCCGCCCCAATCCGGAAGGGTTTCAAGTTTGGGTTTAACCCCACTAAATCGGAAGATACCCTCGAACTTGGGTGAGAATCTCAGCTCCCGGGCAGGAAACAGCAGTGCGGAGGCACGTGGTGGGCCCTGCCCCTGTGCAGATTCAGCAGTTTACGCTTTGCGAACCAGGGGTAAGGAGCACTTGCAGTTGTAGATGGCAGGGGTTCCCGGAAACTAGCATCCATAGAACATGAAACACAGAGAAATGAGAGAGACCATAAACCTTGAGGGAGGGCCTGTCACTGTGCAGGTGTATATGCAAAGGTAAACATAGATAAACAAACGGATGCATGAACGAATGCATGCGCGCATGTGTGCATGCGAGCATACGTACATACGTGCACATACGTCAAGTCAAAGCACGCAGGCACACGTGTACCTACATACATACATACATACATACGTACGTACATACATACGTGCATACGTACATACATACATACATACATACATACATACATACATGCATCCATACATCCATGCAGCGTTTAAGTTCATAACCTGTTCAGGGGATGAGCTACTAGCTGCTAGAAAGAACTGATGGACACACGGCAGACATTCATCAGGACTTCATCCCAAGGAACTGTAACAAACCACGAACTTAGACGGGCTTTATCAGGATATCCGTCAAAGAAACCTTGTCGGCTCAGCCGGTAACTCTGGATCTTTGTTCAGGCTTTTGATCGGTTTGGAGATGTTGAGTCGAAGGGTTCTGATTTTTGCCCATTCAGGCTACCGTAAAGTTGCAAATTTACGCTGCCCGAGTGACATTCCTAATCCTCTTTTTCTTTCCAACACAAGAAAGGGCACAAAGAAAGAAAAAAGATATCACACACCAACACATAACACAAACACACACACAAACGCACACACACACACACACACCAACGACCGACGCCGAGCCGTCTCGCAAAACTTATGATCGCAACGAACACTGTCTGGGCGCTTCATGCTCTGCTGCTCGATCGTAGGTCTTGGGACACTTCTCAAGGCTTGTGAGGGATTATGGTTTGGAGTTTAGGGTTCGGGGTTTAGGCTTTACAAGTAGGATGGTTTAG
Source organism: Symbiodinium sp. CCMP2592 (assembly GCA_905221615.1). Lineage (NCBI taxonomy): Eukaryota > Dinophyceae > Suessiales > Symbiodiniaceae > Symbiodinium > Symbiodinium sp. CCMP2592. The sequence continues at coordinate 241,643 of CAJNDT010005856.1, forward strand.
GAAGTTTACGGTTAAGGGCTCAGGGTTGAGGACAGCAGAATTTGGGGGTTCCCGCTATTCTCGGAAGGAAAGCTCTCGCTCATCCCGGAGCCTGTGGCATCCAGCAGCCAATTCCTGAGTCAAACCGGAACTTTGGGGAAGTTCACAAGATGTGCCCACGAACTGGAACCAACCTGCCTACGCACATGCATGCATGGATGTTTGTTTGCTTGCATGAATGCATGTATGCGCGCCAGTGGCAAAATTGCCCATCGACGATACATTGCTTGGGTCATCTGGGCGCCAGTTCCAGAACTGTTTACTGGTACTCTCATGCTGTCCATTACTTGGAGGGTCGGGGGACTTAGTAGTAAGTAGACTTATACGTAGTACCATAAAAGGGACCCTAACTGGGGTTATGATACGTAAAACGTCCCTAAAATAACCAGTTACTAAGTCCCCCGACCCTCCAAGTACTGACTAGAGTGCACACGGCTTGCTTCAAAACACCGGAAGCCCTCACTTCCCCGTGGCCCAAAACAACAAGACAAAAAAAAATATACCCAGAAAAACTCCGAAACCCTAAACCCCAAGATCCCTAAAACCCTTAACTCTAGGACCCCTAACCATCCCTAACCCCTAAACCTCTAAACCCGTAACCTCCAGGACTCCTAACCCAAAGCTCCCAAAGCCAAGCGGCTGCAGGTGAAAAAGCTCCGAGTCGATAATCTGCTCCAGCGCTAACCTCGGCTGGAAGGAACTCTTGTGGGTTTCGGCCTTTCTTTAGGCTACCTGCAGTAAGGATCCTACTTTTTAGGCTGCTGTATTATTATGCGAATTCTTGGTCGTTAGGCGTAAGCGTTTAGGGTTTAGGGTTCAGGGTTTGGGTTTGGGCTTAAGGGTTCACGGTTCAGGGTTTGGGTTCGGGCTTGAGGGTTTAGGGTTTAGGGTTCAAGGTTTCACATATAACTACCATGAACCTCCAAGAAGGTTTCAGGGTTTAGGGTTCTTTGGTTGTTGAACTTTGGGAGGTCTCTCCATTTGTTCAGCGCCTTTTTCCGTCTGCACCTGTCTCTAGTTGATAGGGTTGGGGCGTTTCAGGGTTTCGATTCGTGACTTGTGTTTGACGAGTGAGGATTCTCCAGGATTTGGGCAATATAGGCTGTAGCGCCGCTGCTGCCGCAGAAGGCATGATTAGTCTGCACCTGTATCAGTTTCTATTGTCAACGTCACTGTAGCAACGGTCGTGGTGCTGCTGGCTGCTGTTGCTAACGCAGTTGACCATGTTCTTCTTGTTGTCGTAGCGCGGTTGAAGAAGCCGAACTTCTTGTCCTTGCCGCTGCTTCCGCTGCCGCCCGTGCTGCTGACCGGCTATTGCGACCGTTATGGCTGAAGGGAGACAAATAACGTTGCATTTTGCCTGGTGCCGCTACTGCTGCCGTGCTCCTGGGCGGCTGAAGACTGCAGGCTCGATGAGAAGATGATACAGGGGCCTTAATCATCAGAATAGGGTTCTGGGGTATGCTATATCCTGAATTAAAATTCCATAAGGACCCCCCCCAAAAAAAAAGTATTGGAAATTATTTAGGCCCTTACATTAACTGACCACGAATCCCACAGACAAAGCCCTGGACAAAGCACTGCCCGGGGCCGCGACCAGGTCCTGCCCCCTGCACCGGCACCATCCGGAAGGTCTGGCAACGGCTGTGGGACAAAGGCAGTCCTCGCAAGCGGGCGCCAACCGAGAGGAGGATTTGGGGCTTTTAGAGATGCTTTAATTTAAGGCTTCTCGTAGGCTTCTGGGTTTTAGACAGTCATGTCCTGCTTGAAACACTTTCGCATCTCCAGCCAGACGATCTGAAAACCAACAAGGAAAGTCTTGACTGCCAACCTCAATCAGTAGTGATGATGACAACAAACGAAACCAGCACAGCTGCATAAACACGCTACACCGTCAGGCCCTGCACGTATTGGAGCCCACCCCACTTTCGGACCCTGGAACACTCCAGTCTTTTGACTGCCCAAGCGCGCACTTGGAGGACAAGAGGGGGTAGCATAAACATGGGACCATAAGCAAGGTAACTACCCTTATGCACACTTTTTGGCCCCAACCAACCGAGCCACGTAAAAACCCACATGCACCTTCCAGAAGACCCCGCTTGGAGGCGCATGGTCAGTTATAAGTGGTGTCATGAGTCTCCGAATAGGGGTCATAATTATAGCTACCTTACTTGTCACCCCACTTATAACTACCCACGAACCTTCAAGAATGCCCCATCAACCTCTGCAGCACCGAAGCCCCAACCCCAACCTCAAGCTAGAGACTCCTTCGGATTCAACTCCCGTAACCCCGAACACCCGAACCTCTGGAAACCCCTGGCAAATGCATCATGAACCCGTGACGCCCCTGATGCAGGCGCCTTAATAATTAGAATAGGGTTTTGGGGGTTCCTTCTTGTAACTATGGCATAATATATACATATATATATATATATACCCCAAACCAGAATCTAATTATTTATGACACCCTTACGAACAGCCGGATGCAACCCCTGCATTTTCGGCAGCTGGCCTGGGGTATTCCAAGCAGTGCCAGGCATCCTCACGAGGAGACGTCAGCCTCGTATTCTGGTTAGGGCTTGGGGTTCAGGGTTTAGGGCTTAAGGTTAAGGGCTTAGGACCATATATGGCCGTACGCTCCATTTCGCAATTCTAGGTTTCAGGTTTCTAGGTTTAGGGTTGTTCGCATTTAGGGTTGCAGGTTTCCCAATGAACCCTTTTTGCCGAGGGTGCCTTTTTTCGCATTGCTGAGATCTGTTAGCAAAACCACCCAGTACAAGAATACAAGGGACAAAAAGTATAAGGGAACTCCTGACTTTTTGGCGGCCGGAGGGGATGTGCTCCAGGATGCCCCGTCCGGTTGTGCCGGCGTTCAGGCAGTCTAAGGGCTTCGCATTACCAGCCTTCTTTTGATTTGGAAAGCATGGCCTGATGACATGTCGAGATTCAGGCTTAGGGCTTCGCTTCTCATGTAGGAACCTTATTAGGAAACCCTGGGCCCATAACCCCAAAATAGAAGGATCCATACAAGGAGCCCTAATAAAGGCCCAAGGTTTCTGAGTCAGGTTCCTACATTAACTAGGGTTGAAGCGGCTTCGAGACTCCCCAAGTTTGGGCGGGCCTTTTTCAGTCCGCAATAGTGACGAGGGGTTTTTTAGGGTTTAGGGATTTGGGGCTTGGCCTTGGGCTTAGGAGGCTTAGGACCCATCAGATGAACCACCAGGCGCCTGCGCTTCGGAAGCGGCACAGCCTCCTCCAGGCCGTCAGAGCTTGAGAGCTTGGGCTTGGGAAGCTTCCATTTCATCTAGAGTGTGTGATGTAACACTTGGCAGTAGCATTTTGCTGTTTAGGTTTATAGATGCGTTCAGGCTTAACGTTTCGGGTCTAGGGTTTAAGGTTTAGAGCGTGGAGCGAAGGCTTGCGGGATAGGCTTTGGGATTGGGCAAAGAAGGAAGAAAAGTTGTGGTTCACTTGATGCTTGAAGGCTGCATATCGATCTAGAGATTAATTTGCTGCTCCGGGGTAGCCATGCTCACTAAATTCCGAGGCGTCACCCGTCAGGTTTAACGCCCAGAACCCTAAACCCTAAACTAGCATAAACCGCGACGGCCAACCATTGGAAGCCCCAGTGCATCTAAACGGAAGCCGCAAACCCAAACTAAAAAACTCGACACCCTTCGCACTAAGCTCTCAATCCGAAATCCCAAAACAGTTAGCCCCCGAAACTCCGACAGCCTCAAACCCCTACTTGGGTGTTCATGGGTACCATGAACCTCCAAGTAAACCCTAAACCCTACACCCTTGTAGAATCCTTAAAGATCCCTGTAAACGGACCCTTAAAGGAACCCTTGAAGCTAAGAACACAAACCTCGAGACCTCGAACGAACTCATAGCTGCCTTCCCGAGGTCGCTATGGAGCTGCTGGGAAGACTGCATACGAGGAGCCTGGCACAGTTGCCTACCTTAACCTACCAAAAACCTATTTTTTGTAGGGTCCGTATAAATCCCATATTAGGCTGTCTAATAAGAGCCTGCGAAAAGTAGGGTTTGGTAGTTTGAAGTAGCTGGCTGTCAGGAATTTGGAGACCCTGTCCCCTATGGGCGGGCAACCACACAAACTTTGCACCTCCAATGATAGCTTCTAGAACAACAAAGGAGTCATTACTAGTAGCACGATTCTGACCACGGCTGTTTAACAGATTCTTCCTATCCGTCATCTAATAGCTACTTCGATGCTACTTCTTAAGTGTTTGCTCACAATCTATAAACCCCCCAAACTGCAACCCTAAACCCCCCTTAACCCCAAACCCTATAAGCCCGCTATATGGCCCCACCTGGGCCGGAGGTAACCAGGTCGCCGGCTGCGGCGCTGCACGGCGTGGCGTGGCCTTCGGAGCTTTGGGACTTCAGTGCCTTTGAAGGGCCCCGAAACCCTCAGGTGGGTTCAGGGCTTAAATACGGTAAACTTATAACCCTGAACTCTCGAACCATAAACCCCACCAAACCCCCCCAAAAAAACACTCAACGCCAAACCATAGACCTCAAGCCGCGATAGGGTTTCGTGCCTGTTAAGGACACAGATGGCTTTCGAGCTCGTCAGCTGGAGCCTTATATACTTATATACTAGCCTTTTCGGTAGTCCTTTATGCTATTACCTTTCAGCCTTTCAAGGACTTCGTGAAGTTTTCTAACCCTAAACCCCAAGACTCCTGTAGCCTTTTCGCAGGGACATTCAGGGTGTAAGGCTGTGGATTTGGACAGTTGTCAAAACTAGGGTCCCTTCTTGGGTCCCTAATATAATACGGCACCTAATATTTAGGCATTTAGGGTACCCAAAAAGTGACCCTAATTTGGACAACCACCCATTTGGAGGCCCTTGGCTCTTTGAGGCTTTCAGGGCTTCCGTTTAAGGAGCCTTCAGGATCCTTTTCACTCTTGCCGGGGGGGGGGAGCGTTTAGGGTTTAGGGTTTAGGGTTTTCCTTTCCGGGCTTAGGGTTTAGAGGTTTAGAGCTCCTTTCAGGTGTTTTCTTTCAGCACCTTTTTCCGCCCGCCTATACTGTCTAAGCTCACGGAAGGCCGAGGTGGCCAGGTGACCACAAGCCACATTCATCACACTTGTGTCTCCTCTAAGGGCTTAGGGTTTAGGGTTTAGGGTTCCTTTAAGGGTTTAGGGTCTAGGGTTTTTAAAGATTTAGGGTTTAGGATTTCTTTGAAGCTTTAAATGGAAACCCTTATAAGCCCCGAAACCCCAAGCTCAACGCTTACAGAAACCCCCAAAACCCTGAACCCCGCGTCTCAAGAAACCCGATTTTTCGAGTCACCCTCTGGGCTTCGAGTTTTGACTTGGGGCTCAGGGCTTTAGGGGTTAGGGGTTTAGGGGTTTAGGGGTTTAGGCTTTGGGGTTTAGGGCTGTAGGTTTAAGGGTTTAGGGGTTTAGGAATCAGGGATTAAGACTTAGAGCATCAAACTCCCGAATATCTCTGCATGGAAGGCCATGGAACAGGAGCCAAAGGTGTTGAAAGTTAACAGACTTGATCATAGAATCACAGAACGCCCTGCAAACTTACTTGAAGCACTCGTTATATATATATATATGTATGTATGTATATCTCTGTTTCCATCCAACAGCGAACCGTCAGCTCCGAGAGCAACCCTGCACAAATATACAACGCCATATACTGCCCAAAAAAGGGGCTGTAACCACGTAGGGTGGATTCCCAGATTCTGCTAAGCCGAAGGGCGAGACGAGGCGTTCGGATATGTCCAGTCGGCTCGTTTGCGGTCTCCCTGCATTGGGTGGATGAGAGTTTAGGGTTTATGGGCTTTATGGGGTTTAGCATGTAGGCTGAGCTTTGTGTTTGGAGTGTTACGTTGCAGTTCGCAAGCCAAAGCCGAACAACCCCGAACCCGAAAACCAATTCCTACATCGAACTTCGCAGATACTCGCCCGCATCCCTAGAATCTAAAGCCCAAAAGCCGTTGAAACCCCGAAGCCTTCGAAGAAGCCCCAAGACCTAAGAAGCTTCCAACACGTGAACAAGACCTTACTTGCCAGGCTGTCCTGTCTTGCGGAGCCCTGGTACCTAGGGGTTCAACTTAAAACAAAGAAGCGAGTATAGTTTAAGGTATATTCCTTAAATAATAAGGGCCTGAATAATATTATGGCTTTTATATGAAGGTATATTCCTATAACTAAGCGGTGCTGGGTTCTCTGCCTAAGCGGTGGGAGCTCCAGCTCTAGTTTCCGACACGGGCCCAAGGGGGCTCGGAACCCTGCTCCCGTGGAAACGGAAGCAATACTTGACGGATCGTGGGACTTGGTAACTAGGATTATAAATAAGGCATTACCTGCCAAACTTATTTACTAGGTCTCTTGATTCTCCAAGTTGTGTGTCCACACCTTGCATCCCGAAGCCCTGCGAACGCTAAACCCTTCACCCCGAACCTCAACTGGGGCTTGGGGGGTTCCGAGTTGAAGCCTTTTAGGAATCAAGTTATTCCAAACTGTGGTTTGTTCCAAGATAACCCCTGCCCCTAACTTAGAAACCTTATAGAACCACAGCACCACCGCCCCTCCGTTCAGGACCGCCTGACTTCGCCCGTGACAGGAGCTGATGAGCCTGTGGGGCCTGAGAGGAGTTTTGGGCCAAGCTGATGCGATGTTGCTGCCTAGACCTAAGAGTGACCTGGCAATAAAAAGGGTGCCCTTTTTGGTTTAAAGCGTGTTATAAGGGAACCGAAACACTGGAAAAGGGAAGGTTTAGAGTTGATGGCTTTGGGTTTAGGCCGACCGTCGCGACGACAATGACGAAGACATAGCTGCATCAATGGCGACTAGCTGAGTGTCGCGGCGATGAGGATAGCGAAGACGACGACGACGACTGCGGGAGGTGCAAGAGCGAACATAACAGATACCATCAATACCTACTATGTCATTGTGATGGACAACATTGGACCGAACATTCGCCCTCTCCTTGTCTCTTCCTTCCTTCCATCGACCACTCTCTTTTTGTCAGTCCTTTGTGACCCTAAACCCTAAGCCCCAAACTCCTCAACCCTACCTCCTAAACCCCACTGTTTCCTGAGGCCCGCTCTCTTGGCTTCGCCATCCTCGGCTGTGACAACGGCTCGTGATGAAAGAGGATCTTCCTTTTGCCAGAGGCTTTTCTCCAATCGTGCTAGAATAAAGTCAGATACAGGAGCGTACCACATTATATAGGACCGCCAGTATGCCGATCGACTGATCGACCCGACATGGACCTCCCATTTTCCTAAACCCTAAACCCTCAACCCTAAACCCATTTTCCTATCTCGCCCACGTCCTGCACCTCGGAACGCTGCGACTAGGCGGCTCATCACTCGGATGCTCACGATACCGCATCTAGGATACCCAGTAACCTAGGAATAAAAAGGCCTCTCTTTTGGTATTGGGTAACTTTATAAGGAACCTAGGACTAGAAAAAAGGGAATAAGGGTATTACTGGGCATCCTAGGCATATTGTGGATAGCCTTCGACCCTCTGAGTGTTCTTCTGAAATGATCCGAGTCTCCCTCCACTCGTCCCAGGAGCTGCTAAACCGGCTTTCGTTCGACAGGCGTTCGCTGTGGTAGGAAGGCCTCTGGCTCCAAGGCTTGGACGTCGGATGCGCCACTGCCGGGGTTCGGTGCACCCGCTTGGGTGGTTCACGCCTTCCTTGCGGCGATGGAGCCGCAAGGAAGTCTGGGTCAAACTCCTGCTCCTGAGGTCGGCTGCTGTGGTGCGGGACATCGAAGGAGCACTGCGGATGCTGACAGCTCTGACACGCGCATCCCTGCTGCCAGAGCTGTGCAGTGTAGCACGGGCATCCTGCATTGCACTTGTCAAACTGGGGGGTTCGGCAGCTTGGCTGCTGAAGCTGTTGATGCTCTTGGAGGCGTGCGCAGCCGCAGCCGTAGCTAGGCTGCTGGATGCGATGCTGCGGAGTGTGCTTCTGCGAAGGACGTCTTGCGACACGGCGTGGCGTGCGGTCGCGTGCCCGCTCAGCCTGGTTCATGGTTGAGATAGGATTAAAAATGTAAATTTCTATTCCTTATTGGGTTTAAGTACCCTTAAAAATGTAAGATTTTACCCAACTATGACAAAGCAGCGGTGCCCTCCGGAGCGGGGTCGCGCTGCCAGGGCGCCTGCCGACTCTGCCGTTTGTTGCGCACGGCGGGAGGGATGAAGGCGCCTAGCCAGAACACGGCGGCGGAAACGAAGCGCAGTTGGAGTCTCTAAGTAGCAGATCAGTGGTTCGGAAGCTCCGGAATTCAGTTTAGGGTTTAGGGTTCTGCGGGATGTAAATTCGGTTTGGGGGTCGTCGCTCTCGGCGCGGGCTTTGGGTTCTTCTCTTTGCCCAACAATCAACTACTAAAGGGGCCTTTATAGAATAGGCTTTTGGGCGCCCATTGTACTATAACTATAACAGGAACCAACAAATTAGCAAGGTAATTGCTAAGGCCCCTACACTATACAGGGCTCCTTGATCGATAGGATCCATCGTAAGATGCCATGAGGACTTTGTCGGGACCGTAAACATTAGATCGAGCTACATCCCCACATGGGTTTCCAGGGCCCTGCCTGGAGGTTCATGGGTAGCTGTAAGTGACGTTACACATAATTATAACCCGTATTGGGGGGGCTTATAACCCTACTTATAACTGCCAATGAGCCTCCAAGTATCTGCGAAAATAACCCTTCTAAGCTTAGTGAGTTGGTACTCCTCAAGACGCCTACTCACAATGCCGTAGCAAAAGACGAGAGCGCAAGAACTTTGATGTTCATACAGTTTTCCTGCCTGATGCGGCTGATGACCACGATGCTGACGCTTGTGATGGTGATGGCAATGATGATGTGATGATGATGATGATGATGATGATGACGATGATGATGTTCATGGTGGTGGTGACGCGGAGGACGACCATGACGTTGGTGGTGATGAGGATGATGGTACTGGACAAGGATGACGATTATGACATTTGATGACAATGACGATGACGACCACGACGACAATGACATGCATCCAAGCTACAAGAACTTGCAATAACAAGGCTAATCGCAACAAGCCTTAGGACAACAGGAGCTGATTTCAATTGCTAGAACTTACGTATGATGAGTCCAATCATGCTGATACCGCAGTAGTACAACAGATTTCCCCAATTTAACCGTAAGTGCTACGAGAACACTCAAGGAATGATCGAAATTCTGAGAACGAAACAACGCAAGAAACACAGCAAGTAGCACAACACTGCCCGCAAGGCTTATGAGATCACCTGACGACCAACAATGAATTGTACAAATCATTAATGTAAACACATGATACATAAATCCCCTAAACCCCATTCCTTGAAAGGCCCTAGTATTGGGATGCCGATTTCTATCAGGGGTCTACACGATGCCATTTTGCTCAGACGGTGTGCACCAGCCGTCCCACCTCGCTGCCATAAGGCCTTCGCTTCCTCTTCCTTGGGCGGCTTTGGCGAATAAAAACGAAGACTTCTTGCGGTTTAGGGTTTTGGATTTGGGGTTTAGGGTTGCGGTGCAATGTTCCTTGGCTGCACACCAAGTTGAAAATGCCTGCATTATTCGACATCGCGGCAAAGTTCCAGAATAGACCCCCTAAGCCCTACACCATACTACCCTAAAGCCTAAACTTCCCAACTTCTGAACTCTCAAGTCGAATACGCCAGACGGTAGAAAGGCAGGAAGAAAATTAGAAAGCTAAAATGATTGAACGTTGAATGGATAAATACGTATACCGCTCACTAACAATGCAAAGAGCATCTGCCACGTTGTGGTGCCTTACTATACAAGGGCTGAGACAATCACCAATTCTATTTTCCGTCTCCTTACAATAACCATAGTATAATGTACCCCACAACCCTCTTCTTATGATCAATGCCCCTGTATCAAGGCCCTGATAATCCCCCTTTCGAGCCCCTCTTAGGTACCCTCATGAAGGATCCTCTGTAGGAGCCCCGAAGCATGCAAGACTGAGAAACACATACAAAGAAAGGAACCCTTGCAGATCCCTTGAAGGAACCTTGAAAGGAAGCTGTGAAGGGCTCCCCCGAACCGCTCATAACTACCCTTCAGGGAACCTATACAGGAACGCTCAAAGTGTAAAAGCCTAAAGCCTAAAACTCTTAAAATTGTGAATAAGGCCCTACTAGTTTCTCTTGTAGGCACCCTGAACGAAACCCCTAAAGGAAGCCTCAAAACGACCAAAACAGTAAAACGAAAAAGAGCGTTAAAGCCAGAACCGCAATAGATCCTAAGCCCTAAACCCTCCCTCCTGATGGCTCCTGAAATCGATCATCGACCCCTTTAAAGGAATACTTAAGACGACCCGAGCTTCTGTCAAAAGCCTCGGCCGGTTCGAGCCGGCGCCTGGCTCCCGGGCCTCGAAATTCCCAGCTGCAGCCTCGTCTTCGGGCGTTGTGGGTTTTGAGGTTTAGGGTTTAGGGTTTTGGGGCTTAGGGCCTGGGGTTTAGGGTTTGCGTGTCTTGCAAAGGTTTCCCACAAGGATTTTTCCCGTCTTGTTTTAAAGGGGTTTATCGGATTTTAGAAGGTGTTTTGGATTTATGTCTGCTTTAGAAGTTTTTACCAAAGCTTGGGAGCGCCTGTATGGGAGGCTCTTCCGGGGGCGTTAGGCTGGAAATCCTTATAGTAACTGTTACAGCGTGGCGGCAGCTTCTAAACTATAGGCATCGTCCGGCTCTCCAGAACTAAACCCCAAACGGTCCGTCGCCCCACTGCGCTTGGTTTGGGGCTGCCGGGCGTTGGGATTTAATGAGGTCACCGAGACTGAAAGCTGTTACACCTTTTCAGGCTGTACTGTAGAGAGATAGAGAGAAAGAGAGAGAGAGAGAGAGAGAGAGAGAGAACGAGAGAAAGCGAGAGAGTACACCCCGACACCGAGAGCCCGGCTGCCACCCTAGCAGCTGCCGCTGCGGCTTCGGCCGCCGCTGCAGCAGCCGCTGCAGCACTAGCCTGCCGCTGAAAATAATACAGATACATGGATAGATAGAGGGGTAGATGGGTAGAAGGATAGATGGATAGATGAATAGACGGATAGATAGACAAAGAAGTAGAGAGAGAGAGAGAGAGAAAAAAAAAAAAAAGCATAGCGATAAAAGGACAGATTGACAGATGGATAGCAAGATGTCTAGATGTGTATACGTATACGCACATGTACATGTATCACATTGTACATAACCTTCTGGGCGTGTATGACATTCAGACACACCTACATACATAACAGACATGCAGACATACTTACAGGCAGACATACAGACATGCAAACACACAAACATACAGACCTACGTACCTACAGACATGCAGACATACAGGCAGGCAGGCAGGCAGGCAGGCAGGCGGAAATATACACAATCCGCATGTATACATACGTACAAACTTGCAAACAAGCAGACAAACAAACATACATACATACGGACATCCATACATGCATAAATATCTGCATACAAACAACAATTCCTACATGCACCCATACTTTACTTGCTCGTTTGCTTAGACGCGTGTGTATGTGCACCTGAAGCGTAAAGAGGCATGGGCTAACCCTAAACCCTAAACCCAAAACCCTAAACCCTAAACCCTAAACCCTAAACCCTAAACCTTAATTGCACCAACAAAAAGCGGCGCTTGGGAGCACAAGCTCTCGGGCTGAACGTTGTGGCGGGTGTTTCGGGCATAGGGTTTCGGGCTTAGGGCTTCGGGCTTAAGTTTTAGGGTTTAGGGTATAGGGTTTAAGGCTTTTCTTTGGGTTTAGGAGTTTAGGGTTTAGGGTACCGAAGTGGCTTTGGTGAGGTAGAATCTTCGCTCGCAAGGCCGTCGTAGTCTCCGGTGAGACGAGGCATCGTTCACTAGCTTTACAACCTCAGGATCCGGGTTGTGAGTGTTGTGAGTGTCGGGTGTCGAGCAGTGTAGGTTTCTGGGTGTGGGATGGCACATGATAGCTGATAGCCCTACAATAACCTAACCCCAAACCGCAACACTAAGTCCCAAACCATCCCGAAACCATACTCCAAAACCATAAACCCTGAACCGTGGACCTACCTCAAACCCAGGGCTGCGGATAAAGAATTCACAAGGAACGCTGGAGACCAGACTGGATTCTGCTGGCCTCGCTTCGAGCCTGATGCCGTGATGTCCGAGAAGCCTCTCTAAGTTGGGCCTGCCATGTGGAGTTTCATGGGTAGTTATCAGTGGGGTTATAAGTAGGGTAACTGTTTTTGTAACCCATGCTAGGATACTTAGACCCACACTCTTAACTACCCGTGCACCTCCAAGCAGTGCGACGCGTCTCTGGCTCTTCTACTAGTAGCACCAGTAGCATCATGCGCAAGCATTAGCATCAGGAGGGTCAGGGTTTCCGGTGCCCCAGCTTGTTCTGCAGTCTCCCGGAGGGAAACCAATCCGTCCGGTTCACGAGAGCACATGCTGTTCTAGCCCACTGGAGCATGCATCATGAGCATCAGCCGGGTCAGGGTTTCTACGTGGGACTTTCTCGCAATCTTCCATGTGGCAAGCAACTGTCCTGGTTCACGAGTACATGCTCAGCCGGAGCGCGCACCATCAGCATCAGAAGGGCTTTTCATTCGGACATCATTATGATCATCTTCTGTCCAGTTATCTTCAGATCACAAACCGAGCCCCTCCGAAACACGCATCATCAGCATCAGACGGGGGGTTCCGTACCCCACCTTGTCTGCAGAGAATACACGCTGATCGGGCCATTAGAGAGCGGGTTGACTTCTTCCCAGTCTTCTGCCTGGCAACTCTGTCCTACATCACGAGAGTAGATGCTCATTGCATGCGGGCGTGCATGACGAGCATCAGCTGAGTCAGGGTTTTCCACGTGTTTCCAGGCCCAACTTTTCGGCAGCCTTCTTTTGACACGCCATTCTGTCCCTGTTCGCCTGTGGAGGTAAGTGAGTATTGTCTCGGAATCACCAGTATTGTCTACGACTCTGGCTATCGTGCATGGTGGATATTGCTATCTTCGCAATTGTGATCATTGCTTTGTTTCCTCTTGTTTCTAGCGGTCTTCTTCTGATGACGCTCCTCTTCCTCCTCCTCCCGCTCCTGCTCCGCCTTCTCCTCCTCCTCCTCCTCCTCTTCCTCCTCCTCCTCGTCCATCTCCTGGCTGCAGCTTTCCTTCCCCGACCGTTGCGCTTGTGCCTTCCTTGTTGCTCCTGCTGCTGCTGCAGCTGTTGCATCGGGCTGGCAGGGCTTGAAACCAACGCTCCCCATCTCACCTTCCACAGCAACTACTGGGCAAGCCCGAAGGTAGGCACCTGCACAAGTAGAAGAGGGTTTTTGGCTTTTTGCCATGGTCATAAGGAACAACCAAAGAATAGTAAACTTCTCTATCAATTTCCGAAAACGTTTCCCACCGCAGCTGAAGGCCGGATATTAGCTCGAAACGACGGCTGCCTGCACCTGGGGAGCCATTGATGGCTTCACTGAGGGCGCCGGCTGCGAGGCGAGCCGTGGGATGTCCACCTCTGAGTTTCTGGGTTTAGGGCGGGGCGTGTAGGGCTGAGCTCGGGTTGAGGGTTTAGGGTTGAGGGTTTAGGGTTTAGGGCTTAAGATTTTGTGCTTAGGGGTTGTATGGCGGCTCTTGCGGTCGGGGAGATGAACAACAAGACTTCGGGCTTTCTTCAAAGGCAGCCATAAGAGCTGGGTTACATTTTTGTGCACGGAGCGGCTGGCGATTTAGGGGTTTGTGGTCTACGAGTTGGTGGGTCAAAAGGAGATTCAAGAAAGCCTAAACCAGAAACCCAGCACCCTATACCCTGAAGCCAAAACCCCCGAGAAACCCTGCCCCAGAGGAGCCACCTTCGGGCAGCCGCGGGTGCCCAACATGGCCGCGGAGTCGTCAAAAGCGCAGGAGAAGCTGTCGTTTGTCTTTTTGGGGATTTTGAGGTTTTGGGTTTAGGGTTGAGGGCTTTGTGGTGTCTTGTGTGTGTTTTTTGTGCTTTGTTTGGGGTTCGCATTTACGGCATACAATTAGTTTAGAAGCTGTCGTTCTTCCTGCTTGCATGTACTATGCGGGCCTGAAGGTTTTTACTGGCAGTCTTAGCCACTACAATGGGGTTTGCACCAGACACTTGTTGGGCTCTGAACTTTCGCTGGGGGTTTGATGATGTCAATGTCGTGTCTCTGCCTGGTCTTCCACGCACACCCTGCACTCTCAAGCAGTCAACTCACTGGGCCACCTGCAGCAGACAATCACGCATTCCAGATTTTTTGAGAGGTGGGGTGACGGTCCTCCGTTTATCTTAATATGGGGGCCTCAATAATTAGAATAGGGTTTTGTGGTATCTTATACTATAATTACAATAATCATAACAGTATTGGTAATTATTTAGGCCCCTATAGTCAAGGGTCGTGTGCTTCGCCAAATGCTGAAAGCCTTGACCGCGGATAAGCAAGAGCATGTCATAACTATGTGGCTATGTTGGAAGGAAAATCATACACTAAGTTTGCTACCCCGTGTCATTACGATACGGCGTCATTATCAGGAAATAACCTGACGTCGTGTTGGGATGATGTCCTGGCGCGACAAGTTTTGCTAACAAGCGCACGTCAGTTCACTGCTACTCTGGGCCAGTACGATGGGAGTGTGTGAGTTCATGTCTCTCTGCGGCTTAAGATCACTTTGCATCACCGACATGATGCCTGTTCGCGAGACTCTCCGATGGCTCTGAGCAACTAGGTAATGCTTAGTGACGGTAGTTGTGTTCATGACAGTCATACTACTGCTGATGTTGTATCCTGCACTCCGTCACTGCACAACCATACGGTACATACAGCTGTCGTCCTACATTGTGTCAAACGCCAGTCAAACGACGATACTACGATGTTACAACAGGGCCTGAATGATATGAACGCGGCAGGGTTTTCGTGCATATTGAGGTATAGTTTACATAAGCAGGCGCTACAAGATGATAGGTTTAATATTCATTCCCACTCCCCTAGGGTTATCTTCCCACTTACCCTTGTTTCTTCGGTCGCGAGGTGTGCTTGTGAATGTACACATACTGTTGCACAGCAAGATCCAGGGGTTTTCCTTCGGCTGCGCTCTTGCATTGCTACTGGTGGTTTTATTTGATTCTACTAGTAATTTCCTGCTGAGCTTGCAGTCCATCTATCTTCACATATCTTCCCAGTCACTCAAGTGTTTCTGAATGTGTCTGAATGTCCCTTCGAACTTGTTTACAGAGTGCTGTCGATGCTCCTACTGCTTTCACAGTCTACAGCTCTCCGAATCTCGCGCACATCGAAAGTATAGCCCTTTCTCGGCGCCAGCTGCAGATAACGTGCACGGGTGCTCAATGCAGCCAGACCCTAAACCCTAAACTAGTTGGGGTTGGGCTAAACCCTACATTCTGCGACCCCCGCCTCCACCAACACCCTCCGTCCAAAAAAAATTCACCCTCCCCGGCAAAATGCAGACGAAACCCTAAACCCTCAACCCCGAAACCAGGGATAGTTTTGGAGACTGTTGCATGTGGAGAGCACTCGACAGAGTCCTAACAGGTACCGACACCCTTAGCCGTTGCGGTGTTTTATCTGGCGGATTCTGCTGGGGCTGCCGATGCTCAGGCCTCATGACCACGACACAGACCCAGGCGATGCAGACTTTCCCTTTTTTGCCCGTCATGCTTATTTTGCCAATAATTTTTGCACTGCCAATATTTTCCCAGCACTGGCTTGCACATTTCACCAATCTCTGCGGGCTGCGCCTATTATATCGTTACAATATGTCTTCATCCGCCCCCACCGTACTGGTTTCCCTGGGGCGGGGTCGGCACGGGCCACCACAAGCTTAAAAAGCAAACATGAGGAAAATATCGGGAGCTGTCGGAGGATATTGGAGATGGTGTGCTGCCCAGACAGGAAAAAAGAAAAGATTGGTGAATTAGATTGGGGAAATTTTGGGAAAATATGCAAAACGGATAATTGCCCAGGGCTTGGGGGAAACGGGTCCACAAAAAGCACGTCACCGGCCACCTGGACCTCGAAATGCCGAAACACCTTCACAATCAATTCCTGAGCTTAGGGTGTTTCTACTTAAACCAGAAACCCCGCCTAGATTATTTTAGGGTTTAGGATGCCTGGCTGCGCCTGCCACTATGGCACTGCCCTCCTAGGGGCCAGGCTCTTCTTTGCGCCAGCATCGTCGGGGAGTTTTGTGCAGGTGCGGGTTTAGGGTTTTGGGGTTCAGGGTTTAGGGTTTTAGGATTAAGGGTTTAGGGTTCAGGGTTTAGTGTTTAATGTGCTCCTTTGATAAGGCTTCTTTTCATGGGCTTGGTGGGTTGTGGGGTTTGGAATCGTCGGGGGTATTGATTTCCGAGTTCAGAGCTTGCGGTTTAGTTTAGGCGCAAGGTTTGGGGTCTCACGATTTGTTCACGGGTTTCAGTTCCCAGCTGCGTAGGGCTGTGGCTCTTTCGCAAAGCACCTACGGCTCCTACTAAAGTGCGGTGTAGGGTTTAGGGTTTAGTGTTACCCTCACTATAAACCCTACAGTAAACCCTAAACGCTCGCGAGGTTCATGATTTGTTCGCATTTTGGCTTGAGGGTTTCAGTTTTGGGATCTTGGCTTTGGTTTTTAGGCTCCAAGACTCTAGGATGCAAGATGTTGGACTTTGCGCCTCGAGTAAACTCGGCGATGCCATTTGAGTTGAGTCGACCGGTGTGGTGAACCAGGACTGCGCATTCGGGCTCCCTGGGATTAGGGTTTAAGTTTAGGTTGAGGGTTCCGGCGGTATGCTCGCTTGGCTGGCAGCGGAAATGCACGGGAAACTGGCCAGCTTGTGCATCCGAATCAGCAGCAGCCCTAAGCATCCATGTTTTGCTGAGAATATTCTGATCAAACCAGGCACTTCGTCCAATCATCTAGACCTCTTTTCTGTTATGAGTGGAAAAGGGGAGAGTGTTTTTCGCTGGTCTTCGCAGATGCACTCCATGGCTGCCCCGCAGGAAACTCCTGGATTGACCATGGAGGAGGTTTTCTGTTTTGGGTTTAGACTTTGAAGTTTAGGGTTTTGGGGTTTTGGGTTTATGGCAGTTCAAGCTGGTTTCACTGGCTGTCCGAGGATACCCGTCTTCAAAACTCTCGGGGATGCAACTTGTTTCGAATGTGTTTTTCGTTCCAAGGCTTACAATTCGGTTTAGGATTTAGGGGTTCAGCGTTTAGGGTTTAGGGTTTCGGAAGGCTTAGGATTCTAGATCTGGGGTGTTCACGAAAGCCATCAATCGTGGTCCCGATGACTGAGATCGGCTAGTTGGAGTAGTTAGAAGTGGGTCTTTAAGTCCCCGAATATGGGTTATAATTGTTGTTGTAGTTACCGTACTTGTAACCCCCACCCTTATAACTACCCATGAACCTCCAAGTAATTGAAGCATACGCATAAGCATCAAATGAGCAAACTTACTTAGTCGGCAGACTTTCGTTTCCGTGACGGAGCTGCTGCAAAACGTTCTCTGAATACCAGGGGCAAGCCGCACGAGAAGGAGCCCCATCAACTTTCAGTTTCAAAGCCCCAACGTCCCAAATGCATACACAGAGGAAAGGTGCACTAGCTTTCATTCCTCAAGTGCCTATTGCAGAAGAACTGCAAGCACCAAAATGCTCCTGCGCTGACATGTCCAGCCAACACCACATGCTCACAGGAACTGCGCCTTCCGTGGAGCTGGAACTAGAGGTCCGGTCCCACAGGTCAAAAGCTGGGTCTAAAGGCTCTCTTCAAACTGTTGCGTACTACATCTGCTGGAAGCATCGAAACAGGATAACAGTAGATCAAGCTTACTTGTGCCTGAAACCCCAAACCCTGCATCCTGAAGCCTAAAACTGGCCCCAAACCCCTACTGTTGATGATATAAATCCTGCATTACCTTAACTACCCTAAACTATGGGAATTATGGTATATTTCCTATTATGGGTGATGCAGGATTTATATCATCAACCGTATCAAGGACATGCTTGCACCGAAGCTTCCGCACACAGTACGGTGCATCTGATAGATGCATAATGCAAACCTCTGTCGAACTGTCCTCCACTAGCGCTTAACATAGGGGCATTAAAAATCAGAAATTGGGCGCTGGGGCATATTATACTGCAACTATAGTAAGACATCACAAAACAATAGTGGTGATTAATTAGGTAAGCCCCTACGGTCAGCCATATACGCCGCCCACTTGACGTGATAATCGAATCCCTTCTCGATTCGGGAACTCAGTACACGAGGAGTTCTCGTCGACTCGAGGAAGCCGGAACGCAAAGATCCCTCAACCCTAAACCCTAAGGCCCTAAATCCTAAAGCGTATAGCAACCCTCCAAGGATTCAAGGAACCCTAAAGGAAAAAAAATCTGGCCTTGCCCTCTCTGCGAAGGGCTGCAGTCAGCACCTCCGACTTCTGACCACAGCACTTGGAGGGTCGGGGGACTTAGTAACCGGTGATTTTAGGGACTTATAAGTGCCATAACCCCAACTAGGGTCCCTTTTAGGGTACTTATAAGTCTACCTACTACCTACTTACTAAGTCCCCCGACCCTCCACAGCAGGGAGTAAGGGAGGGAAGCCGTTGGGTTGGTTTGTGGCTTTCGGGCTTAGAGCTTCGGGTGTAAATGTTGATATTATAGGGTTTAGGGATTGCGGGTTTAGGGCCTTCTATAGGTTCCTCAATAATTACCAACACCATTTTGGGGGTTCCTTGTTAGTGCAATGGGGCCCCAAAACCCATTTTTAAGGTCCCTATCTTAGAGTTTGCAGGTTTAGGGGTTCAGGGGTCTGAGTAACTGTGCTCTAGGGCCGCTAGGGCCCAAACTCCAAACCAAGCCTTAAAGCCCGAACTCTAGACCAAAGGCCCTAAACCTAAAATCATTAATCCTACAACTCTAAAGGCAAAAGTCTAAATTTGCAAAACCCCACACCCTAAAGTACTAAACCTACCACAATAAATCCTAAAACCTAAAAACCTGAAGCCCTACATCCCTGAAGCCCTAAACCCCGAAACCCCTAAAAACCCCAAACACCGAAACCCCTAAAAACCCTAAAACCCCTAAACCCCGAAACCCCTAAACCCCAAGACCCCTAAACCCTTAAACCCCCTAAACACCCCTAAAACCTCTAAACCCTGAGACCTCCTAAACACCCCTAAAACCCCTAAAACTGAGACCTAAACCCCCTAAACACCCCTAAAACCCCCTAAAACACCCCTAAAACCCCTAAACCCTGAGACCTAAACCACCCTAAAGCCAAAAACCCCTAAACACCCCTAAAACCCTGAGACCGAAACCCCAACTCTTCGGCCCAAGCACCGGCGCACACAGCGCGGCGGCAAATAGCGGCCCGGCACTGGCCTGGACGGCGGCGGCCTCCGGAATCTAGGTCTTGTATGTGTTTTGGCCGTGGTGGTGGTGGTGGTGTTGTTGAGGATGGTGATGTTGCTGATGTCTTGATGGCGATGGTGATGATGACCGGATCATGATGACAGTCAGTGGTGGCAGTAATGATGCTGGTGGTGGTAGCGCTGATGACGATGATGCAGATGAGGATTCCTTCGTGCGCAGCGCTCTATCATCATTGCCAAGACCCTAACACCTACGAGCTACACCTTAAAAACCAGCGCTTAAAGGTCTTTGCTGATTGCTACGACCCTAAGCCTAAACCCCCAGACCTTAACCCTACTTCAACCGTAAATTCTCAATCCCCTTGCCCTACACCCTAATTCAACTCTAAACCCGACACCCCCTAAACCCTACAACCTCAACCCCTAAACCTTAAACCCCAATTCAACCCTAGATTCTCAATCCCTTAAACCCTAATTCAACTCTAAGACCTAAAACCCTAAACCCTCAAACCCTAAACGCCAATTCAACATAGAGACCTCGCGGTGTCGCGGTTGGTAGGTTTGTGTGGTGCTAGTCTTTGAAAAGAAGTTCAGCGCAATCTAACTGATAACACGGATGGCAAGTATGGCAATGGTAGCAGCGGTAGTTTAGGAATAGTAACCCTTACAGTAACCGCCTCAGTAACCTCTATACTACGCTGACAGAAACGCTCATAGCAACCCGTATACTAACCTCATAATAATCCTGCATTGGAATCCAACTTTGTGCCAACCTGCACTGCGCTCACGCTGTCTGCAGCCGCCTGCCCAGTGTGCTGCCTGTGGTACATTGGATCACGGTTTGAAGCTGAGGTCTACTTGGTTCAAGGGTAGTTGCAAGGGTTCCTTTCAGGGTCCATTTAAAGGGGTCTGTAGGAATTCTATAAGGTCTAGGGTGTACTTGGAGGTTCATGGAAAGTTACAACTGTGTGTTAGAAGTAGGGTAGCTAGAACTATAACCTTTGTGAGGGGGCTAACAACCCTACTTCCGCGAACCTCCGATCTTAGTCTAGGGTTTCCGGTTTCGTTGTGCGGATCTAGGCTTACAGTTGAAAGAAAACACCGCAAGAAGAGGGCTCTCTGTGTTCTGTGGAGGGTCATGGGTGTTATCAGTAGGGTAATTATAACTATAACCTGTATTAGGGAACTTATAGCCCCCACTTACAACTACCCATGAACCTTCAAGTTCGTGTCGGCTGCGCTTGTTAACGTCCCCCTTGCTTCTGATGCGAGGACAGAGAAGCAACATAAGAACAGACCAAGACACCGATGGTGATGGTCATCGTGAAAGCTTAGCAGAGCGACAATAACACCAAGACAAATATCACCAGTAACTGTAATGGCTACATAGGCCTAACAAGCAGACAAATAATGAGATTCCGGTTGATGATACAAATCCTGCATTACCTTGAAGGCCTTAAACTAACGGAATTATGGTATATTCCTTATTATGGGTAATGCAGGATTTAGATCATCAACCGTTCACGACGAGTGTAGAAGTTGGCTGTTCGGTTATTTCGATTCTTGTCGTCTTCGGTCCATCGGAGCCCCGAGCTGGGACGCACCGAAGCCCCAGCAGCTACGGGTATCGGATAAGCAAAGAAGTAACAGAAATTTGTCATTGGGGTTTAGGGTTTAGGGTTTAATCTCGGCTTTGTGTTTGGTACCTGTAAGACTTACCAACCTGCAAACTGTGTCGAAATATCTCTGAAGTCATCTCCGTCTGAACCCTAACCCTAAACTCTTTCCGCTTCTGCACTGCCTTCCTGTATCCGTGAGGCATATCGAAGCTCTTGAGCCGCGACTGTACATCGGCATGACGACATAGCTAAACCCTAGACACTCGAAAGTGCTCAGCCCAATGCAAGCTGCCATCGTCTGCTCCCTGGAGTGTTGAGAAGCACCTCTATTCCCATCAACAGCGGTGCGAGCGCCTCTTCGTCGTGGAAAAGATTCTCTAAAGCACTCGCGAAGCCATAGTTAGGCTGGACAGATGGCCGAAGCTGCTTCACAATCCCGAGTACGTCCCTGAACAACGCAGGAGAACCGCTCGTCTCGTCTCTTTCCAGCACCCTCTTGACCTAACTTGTCCAGCTTCCTAAACGAACTGCAGGTTAACTTGCGGTACTTTGTAGGAGTTCTTGTGCCCCCAAGAAGCGTCAATGATTCTTACTAAAACCTCTTGCTGTTCTACCAAGTGACGCTCATCAACCAGGCAATCACGACGCTGGCCGAGCGCGATCGACCTTGCGCGCAATGCACGAGCACCCTGGCACAGGGGGTCTCTGCAAAAGCCACCAGCATCCATGGAAGAGCCTTCTTGAGTATGGGGTAAAGATCGGCAGCGGGATGGTCCTTCATACGATTTAGGGTTTAGGGCTTTAGTTTGGTGTTTGGAGCCCTTTGGTTTAGTATAAGGCTTTGGGTTTCGGCTCAGTTGGGCTTCGGGAAAGTCAGCAGCGGGGTGGTCCTCGATGCAGAGACTGAGATGCGCCACCCGAGCATCACTGGGCAGAGGGACTGAGTGGTCGATCACACTGAGCACATGCGTAATCGCTAGGCCGTTCAAAACCGCTGACGAGGTAGCTGTCTCCAGCGGCCCCAAGTACAACCCATCGTCGACGATCTCCGAAGGAAATAATGTGAGCCCTGCAGTTCTGGCTGCAGCATCCTGCAAGGGCTGGTACTTTTTGGCATAGTCGTCTCGATCCACCAGAAAAACCTGGCGCGGCTGGGTCTTGTTCCGCAGAATCCACTGGGCCATGGCCTGACCTGGAGGACATGCGGCCTTTGGCTCCCTTGCGGTCTGAAGGTGCTGCTGGCGGTCGAAGACTACCGCCAACTCCGGCATCTCAGAGGGGCCGAAGAAGTCATCAACGAGTGTCTCAAAGACCTCGGCCTTCGCATCGTCGGGGAGATTGGAGAGCAGGATCGCGAAGCCGTAGGGCACGAGGCCTCCCTCCTCCAGGCGCCATGGAGCTTCAGCTGGGCTCTTGCTGCCTTCGCTGCAGGCTGTCACATCAAAGACCAATACGGATCCACCGTGGATCCAGTTGAAAGCTTTGTGCGGCGGCAGAATACGCACCGGAACGCTGTCTCCGTCTAAAGCTCGCGGCAGAGGAACGCCTGGAGTGTGCATCCAACACTGGGCGGACCGAGGGTGCTTCGCAAAGCTTGGGCCTAAGTCTGCTGCGAAGGAGCCCCATCGAAAGTTCAAAGCTTATAGGCCTGTCGTGCATTACATCAGATTTTTCTGGCTGCATCCCCTTCAGAACATCAAAAGCACCCCCGCCGGAGCCGTGTATACACTCAACAAAACCCCGAACATAAATCCTGCTTCTCACAGCAACTCCCAACCCCCCAAACCCAGAGCTTGAGCCGGTGTTAGAGACATATTGGGGTGGGGTTTTAGGGTTTAGGGTCTAGGGTGTAGGTGTCGTCCTAAGCGCAAGACAGACAGACAGACGGACAGACAGACAGACTAGTGACACCATTTACAGGAGCGAGCAGGCTGTCGAAAGATGCGACACAACACCTTGTTCCATCAGGTCAGTCCAGCTAGTATATGTTTTTGCTCCCAGAACCCATGAAAATAAAAGTTAAGACGTTTAGAGTGAAACATGCTTGTGACAGCCCGAGCAATTGAAGAGTCGGACCCTGAATTCTCAAACCCTTAAACCCCTAAACACCGCTAGGGCTTTGGAGAACTGAGTCTGCCATCCGAGAGGCTGAACCCAGGAGAGGATATTGGGAACGGACCTGGCAAGCATCAGATTTCGGATGGCTCATGGTGGCGCTAGTAATAGGACCGAAAACAGGCACATAAGCACAAATTAGGATCTGTATATCCCATATAAATTCCCTTATAATGCTTATGTCCTTTTTGGGTACCTAAAGTAAAGCTGCTAGCGCTGCTGGGTGGCAAGTATGGTAGCGGGAGAACGACCATGTGCAAAAAGCTGCTCTCCAATACTCCAATACCACCTCAACCCAGAACCCCAAAAGCTAATCCCCAAGAGCCTAAACCGCAAAATTGAAAACCCCCTCCTCCACCAACCCCGAAGTTTGACTGCTTATGGCCCCACTTGGAGGCTCATGGGTAGTTATAAGTCCCGAAATATGGGTTATAGTTCTAGCTACCCTACTTATAACCCACACTTGTAACTATCCATGAACCTCCAAACCCTATACACTGGTAGAATCCCTGTAGAGCCCTTTAAAGGCACCATTAAAGGAAAGTAAGCCCCAAAAACCTGAACCACGCCTCGGACCGCTGAACTCCTCCCCCGCAGCTGGGGAAGTTCCTCCGAAGATTTTCAGCGTGGGGAAGCCTTCGATGTTGCTCCTTCGGACGAGATCTAGTCTAGTTCATGGTCGGGATAGTATCAAATACCCATAAACATGTAAAATGCTACCCAGCTATGACAAAGTTGTTATAAGTAGGATTCCTACAAGGGCGCTATAAGGGTTCCTATAGGGTCTCAGGGCTGGGATCTAAGGATATAGAGTCTCAGGAATTTAACGTTTTAGAGTTTAGGATTCAGGGTTTAGGGTGGTAGTTTTAAAGTTCGAGAGTGTCACGCCCTGGTGGCGTGTATTTCTCGATACTTTCGAAATTTGCACACGAGGTCTTTGCACCCAATGCTATCGACGATTACATGCTTTGGTCACCCAGCCTCAAAACCCAAACCTCGCAAAAAAATGATGATGAACAAGAAGCACTAAACCCACCTTTGCTGAAGGGGTCGCAGAGCCCGATTTCGGTGAATCGGATGGAAGCTCTAAAACTCCCAAATGGCCGATAGTTGGCAATCCCTGACGCGAAAAGAAGTAACTGGTTCCCATGTATTCCAAATTCTGACAGAAGCCCTAAACCCTAGACCCTAGTGGGGGTGGCAACTGAGAAAACGGAAGCCTTGACGGTAATAAGGTGGATGGCAGACCCTGAGCATTTGTCCCACACCCCCAAGCGGAACCGAGTAGACTCATGATAGAGAGTGCATACCAACATGTGTACGCACATACGTACATACATACATGCATATATACACACATACACACATGCATGCATCCATGCCCTGTACCCCCCCCCCCCCACTCAAAAAAAAAACAAGAGCCACACCGCGCTCCTCTTGCACTCCTCGAGGTCCTTGCCTGGAACCCAACCCTGGGCGAAGCACTCCTGCACTAAGGCTATTTTGGTGTCGAAGGCTCGTTGGCGTGGTGGATCGGTTTAGGGTTTCTAACCAGTGGTTTCGGGGTTCCCTTGGCTCTTTAGCTCCTTCTTTAATATTGATTATCATCCTCCCTGGCTCCTTAGCTCCTCCAATATGAATGGTTAGTTATGGAGTTTAGAGTTATTCGGATTTGGGGCTTCGGGTTTCAGAGGTCTGGGCTTTTGGCATTTACGGCTCTTGCCTTTTGGGCTTGAGGGGCTCAGGGTCGAACTCGGAATTTAGGATTTAGGGAGTTTAGGCTTTGGGGTTTAGGGTTTAGGGTTTGGGGTTTAGGGTTTAGGGTTTGGGGTTTAGGGTTTAGGGTTTAGGGTGACAAGAGCCCTAGGATTTAGGGCCTAGCGTCTCCAGGGGGCTTAAGGCAAGTTTAGAGAGTTCTTGGAGGGTCTTTAGGGGACTTAGGAAGTAGGTAGTAAGTAGACTTATAAGTACCCTAAAAGGGACCCTAAGTAATTGGGGTTATGGTACTTATAAGTCCCTAAAAATACCAGTTCCTAAGTCCCCCGACCCTCCAAGTTGGAGCAGAGGCTGCAGACTGAAGGTACAAGGTTCAGGCTTCCGGGTTTAGGAGGGCTCAAGGGTAATGAGGGATATGGGTAGTTATAAGGGTTCCTTTAAGGGTTCCTTTAAAGAGATCTGTAGGGATTCTATAAGGGTATAGGGTCTAGGATTTTTCAACACGCTGAACGAACGTTGAGCCCTGCAGTCCTTTTGCTCCCACTGGACTTTGGGGTTCGTGGCCTTCGCTGCCCACTGCGACTGGGCGTCCTTCCCACTTAGTTTGGGCCATTTGGGAGTTTCCGAAAAATAGGAATACCTTATTTGGGGGTCCTTATATTAAGGATCCTACGATTTAAGGTACTATATTAGTGTCCCCTGTTTTCGGAAAATCCCATTGGGGCTTTAGCATAGCTTGAGGATCTGCGGCTTAGGATTCAGGGTTTCGGAAGTAGGGCTCAGGGCTTAAGCTGTCCGGCCTTTGGAGTTCGGAGCCTAGGATTCGGCTACATTTAAGGATTCTTTTAGGATGTCCTTAAGGGGGGGTGGTCCAAGGGGGGTAGGTAACCTAGTAATCCCCATTATTCCCCAATACTCCCTAGGCTTCCCTAAGGTTCCCCAAAGCTCCCTAGTACCCTCCCCCCTTGAACCACCCCCCCTTAAGGATCCTATAATTCTTTCAAGTGCTCCAAGGGCCCGAGAAACCTTCTACACAGGGGCTCCTGCCTCAAAATCGCGCTCGTCCAGGTTGACAAGAGCCCTCCAAAGGTTGCATGCTGATGATAGCCATGTTCCGGTGCACTGGGGAGTTTCGCAAGATACGGAACCCACGGATAAACCACGAAGACCATAAACACTGAGGTTTCGCTCCTACTACAAAGCACTCCAAAACCGGACTCCCTCAGAATCTCTATCTCTACATCGACGAACTCGACGGTCCTAAGCCTCCCACACGCCCCAGCTAGCAAGGCCCTTAGCCTTCCGGCCCCAAACCCCAACTCTAAGGACCCTCCCCCTCAACCTCTTCTCAGTTGCCCGGCCTTCCAAAGAGGCTCCATCGACTGGCAGTGGGGGCAGCTCTTCGCCACGTATTCGATGACCTTCCGGGGCAAACCTAGAGTTTTTGCATATACGGTGCTGTTTGGCGCAGGAGTTTCGCAGAGTGTGGCTTTTCAGGTTTGGGGCTGTTGGGTTGAAAAACGCGTTAATGCACTCTGGGTGCGTATGGCATACGGCATACTCTGGCATAACGTATGGTTGAATTGTATTGCTTTCTCTGAGCTCTTACGATCTTTGAAAAATGCCGAATGCAGGTTGAGATTTACAGGCGAAAACTAAACCGTTAGACTAAAC
This sequence comes from Symbiodinium sp. CCMP2592, assembly GCA_905221615.1. NCBI lineage: Eukaryota > Dinophyceae > Suessiales > Symbiodiniaceae > Symbiodinium > Symbiodinium sp. CCMP2592. Next base: position 268,206 of record CAJNDT010005856.1, read on the forward strand.
CCTAAAAGAACTATTGAAACTTATTCTTATAACCCTACACCCTTGACCTCCAACCCTCAACTGATTTCCAGGTTTATAGCCTCGGGTCTTTGGACCCTCTTTGACGGCCTTCACCGGTGCTGTGCCCACAGCTCCCGCCGGGGCTGCTGGAGTAAGGGCCGCAATCGCCGGCTGCTCCATCCGTGTCTCCTGCACTTGCCCCATGGGTTATGTCGGCGGCACTTGGGCTAGCAGAGCGACTGAACCACATGAAAGCAAGACCCAAAATTGCAGGAAGCATAGGACCAATACCGTTCAAGCTTTGAGAAGCAAAGCAATCAAGTGTGCGGAGATTATCACACGTGTAATGGTAAGCAGTACGGAACACTACACTTGCTGTAGCTGCAGCAGCAGCAGGAGCAATGCCAGTGACAGTCAAGTGTACGATATTCTGGTAACCACACTAACAGACTCTCTCCTAAACCTAAAACTCGGGCCCGAACTTGCAGGCTCATAGTTAGGTGGAAATGGAGCAAAGTCACCGAAGAAGGTTGGAATTTTCCAGTTGCCCTACTTATTTATAGCCCCACTTATAACGACCCATACACTTCCAAGTAAGCCCATACTCCAACTACAGGTCGCCTCGAGGGGCGCCGGTCTTTCGTGCGGGGTGGCGTGCTGCTCAGCGAACCTGCGGGACAACAGCCGAGGGACCGACAGAGGGGACCTGTAGTGCCAAAAACGGGCGTTGACTCTAACTAGAAAAACGGCTTTGGTGTATATTGATTACATTTAGAAATGTGAAGGGAATATACGGAAATGTCATTGCTTGATATCTCCGGATCACACCTGAGCTAATGATCCTGCCAGCAGGGTCTGCTAAATTGAATTCCAGGTAATGCCAGCAAAACAAAGCAGAAAGGCATCGTGATCTGCATACTGTTCTCAACATTCAAACATCCGCGACACTTGTGTATGTGTGTGTGTGTGCTGTGTATATATGAAAGTAGACGTGCACAGATATATATGTCCTTCAGTAGAATTCTTGGGGGTTCATTTATGTGCGCCGTATGCGTACCTACTCAGCACATATCCAGGTCACTGGGCATTGGCTATAGTCGCACATGTAGATGTAAAGACATGAACTGCACGATTCTGCAACATAGAAGTAGTTGACTTCCTCGCTTCTCGCATAGACCAAACTGCATCAGAAGAGTGTCAAAAGAAATCCTCGTCTGCTCTGGTGTCGTAAAACAGTGAATGCATTCCGACTGGGGTGATGGGGCCACAGAAGAAATCTGTTTGGAAGATCACCACGACAAGGAAATTTTCTGGCATAGTGCTAACCAGATGAACCCTCAACTTGCACCCCAAAGCCACAACCCCTAAACACCCTAAACCCTAAACACCCAAACCCCATATGCCTAAAAGCCTAACGCCATAAACCCTAAACCCTAGACCCCTAAACCCTAAACCCTAAATCCTAAACCCTAAACCCTAAACCCTAAACCCTAAACCCCTAAACCCTAAACCCTAAACCCCTAAACCCTAAACCCTAAACCCTAAACCCTAGACCCCTAAACCCTAAATCCTAAATCCTACGGCTTGGTGCCAAGGCCGTGGCCCGAGGAGATTCGCAGGTGTGCGCTCGTCCGTGAAGTCGGCGAACTTCTTTCCGGACTTGCCTAGGCCCGAAACCCTAAAGGAGTGTAGGCTTTAGGGTTTAGGGATTAGGGTTTGGGGTTTAGGGTTTAGGGTCTACGTTTAGGGCCTCGGGTTTAGGATTTAGGGTTTAGGGGTTTAGGGGTTTAGGGGTTTAAGGGTTTTAGGGTTTAGGATTTTAGGGGTTTAGGATTTAGGGCTTAGGGTTTAAGGTATACGCTTGGGGCCTAGGGATTCGAACCCGAAACCCTCGGGTCGCAGAGAAAGCGGGGGCATCAGCTCTAGGCCTTCGCAGTTGCATCACTCATGACCTACAAGATATACTTAGAGGTTCATGGGTAGTTATAAGGGTTCCTTTAAAGGGATCTGTAGGATTCTAGAATAGGGTTTAAGGCTTACTTGGAGGTTCATGGGTAGTTATAAGTAGGGTTAAAAGAAACCTACAAGATATACTTAGAGGGTCAGGGGACTTAGTAACTGGTTAGTTTGGGGACTTATAAGTACCATAACCCCAATTAGGGTCCCTTTTAGGGTACTTATAAGTCTACTTACTACCTACTTACAAAGTCCCCGACCCTCCAAGTACAAGTTATACTTGGAGGTTCATGGGTAGCTATAAGTACGGTTAGAAGTAGAGTAACTATATACTTATACCCCATATCAACGGACTTGTAAGTCCACTTATGGCAGCCCATGTACCTCCAAGCACTGCATCTTATGTAGTATATAATGCACACTACATACTATTACTGATATATTATGTTACATACCATGTGTTACACAATATCACAGAGTATCAAACAATATGTTGTATCATCATGCCGCGCCGTCCTCAGCTTATTTCCACCACCAAGACGGCCATTCGTCGCCGAAGTGCAGCGATGCGACAATTTGCAACCCTGATATTTGTTCTGTTGAGTAGCGTGATGAACAGACGTGCCATACATATCAACATGTGTGGTGAAATGCCTTGGAAACTCCGAGTTCGAAGACTTACAGTAGTTGAAAGGATTTAAAACAGAGTCCGCAAGGTTCCGAGCTCGCGGTTGTCGGGGTGTGCTCCAACTCGTCTGGGTTATGACACCTTAGACGCAACCTCTTCAGAGCTATGTCAGACGCAGCGGCTGTAGAATCGCACCGTCGGAAAGCTGTGAACGCCTTCCTGCATGCACTCGTCGTGGTCGCGGCCCTCCCCCCAGCCTCGGCAAGGAAAAAATGCCGCTGATGTCAGCCCGAGCCCTGAACCACCAACCCAAGGGGCTTTATTGTTTCTTTAAGGGTCCCTTTCAAGGGTCCTATAGGGATTCTACATTTCCAGAAGGGTACCAGAAGGGTATAGGGTTTAGGGCCTACTTGGAGCTTCATGGGTAGTTATAAGTAGGGTTGTAAGCCCGTTCATATGGGTTCTAAGTAGCGGCTAGCTGGAACCGGGTTCACGCCCCGAGAAACTTCAGAAAGGGCGACCGTCATCCTGACAGCGGATATTTCTATTTCAGTTCTCGGCTCCCAAAACTGCCATTCTCAGCTTCTCAACCCGGAGAGTCCAAGACCCCTTAATTAAGGGATAGACCTTCAATTATGGGGGCCTTGACCATAGTATATATGGTTTGAGGTATCTTCCTTAACTTCTAAGGAAGGTATATTCTGGGTTTAAAGTATATTCCATATAGTAGCGGCATTCACCTATCCATCCTTTCGTCTTACAGTCGGGACACTGGACCAGACGTCCCGGACTCTACGCATAATAACAGAGCCCCGTGGAGCTTAACGAAACCCAGGTTTAAGAACGTGCTGGAACCCGGGAGTTCTCTCTGGAAACCTAGAAAACCCTGCATAGCATCCTTGCGACAAAGTCAGATAACAAGACTACTCGCGAAGACATGCACAGCAAATTCTCCAAGCTACATGTGCTAGCATGGGGGCCAATTTGTGGTACTCTCCCAGGCTGGGGGATTTCACCCGCACATGAAGCTTGAGGTTTGCTGCCCCAATTACCAAGACTTTGGAACAGGCCGCCTTCGCCGTAGCACTCTTTCTGCTCCCAATGCACTGTGTCGGCTTCCTGCAGCACAGGTCAGGCTTGTGCTCGAGAGTCAGAACAGCTCCAGGCTTCGTGTTATCCGTAGCAAAACGGCAGTGAAAGCTACAGGCCGATCACAACCCCCCTCACCACATCCTTTCCATCACCATTCTTCTCATTGTGACCATCACATCATGACTCCGAAGGAGCACAACCCACAACAGCATCCACAGCATCTTTTGCGCTGGCATCAACAGCATACAATGTCATCATCGCCATCATCAAAAGCACCATAACCACTGAAATCGTCAGCAACACCGTCATCGAAATCATCAGTCATCATCGGATAGAGTGTCGCCGTCGCTCGCCATGACCAACATCATCGCCATCCTCATCGACCCCAACCACTACCATAACCACGACCGCAACCGGAACAGTCACACCCACGATTGACTGCTTATTGCTATTATAACGATTATTATTGCTATGACTACCAGTACTTACATTATTCTGAATAAGAATATTATTCCTCTTGGCATTGTTATCACTACTATGAATAAGAATATTGTTAGCATTACAATTATCATTCCAGTTTGAATTGAAATAAATGTTAGTATTACTGAATTGCATCTGGCCTTTCCAGGATGCTCCGTGAGCCACTTCTGGCTTGCTTCGCTCCAGATGGGCTCCAGGTGTTGACCTTAGCGGTTTCGGGCTGTGGGGTTTAGGGTTTAGAGTTCAGGGTTTAGGGTTTTCGAGCCCCTTTAAGGTAACGAACGTGCCCATGGGTTTTCTACGGGCGTGTTTCGGTTTTGTACGGGCTTGACAAGGATGTTCTTACTTTTTGAAGGCTTTAAAGGGTTACTTGGAAGGGCAGGGGACTTAGTAAGTAGGTTATAAGTGAGTTATTATTAGGGGGTAGCTCCATTTAGAGTACTTATAACTCTACTTATAACCTACTTACTAAGTCCCCTGCCCCTCCAAGTAGGACTTCGGGTTTAGATTCCAAACAAAGATCAGGTCTTCGTACTGGGGAGATTAGAGCCGAGGGCCCTGGGTTTTGTCAAATGACTCTAATATAGGGGCCTTCATAATTAGAGTGGGGCTCTGGTGCCCATTATACTCTTTGATAAGAAGGAACCCCCAAAATAGTATTGGTAATGGTTATGGGCCTTATATTAGTGGTCTGGTTTGGTCGGTTCCCTTTTCCGGTACCCTTGTATGGAGGCCTTAACAACTTGAAAAGGGTTTTCGGGCAGACTATACTATAAGTTATTGTCTAGCATACCCGACAATCCTATTAAAGTTGCTCAGGCTATACGTAACTACTCGGGCTTCTATACCACAGAGCCCGCTACAATGATAAGAGAGGTGACATCCCTCACCTTACGAGCCCCACAACAAATAAACGCTGAAGTCCACAACCCTCAGCCCTAAAACGTGAACCCTACTGTAAACACGCGTATCCCCACCAAAAAACCCTAAACATCCCTAAGTCCTGAACATTACAAGCTGCCCCCACCCTGTAGTAGTGACTATAAGGATTATATTAGGGCCCGATTATATTCCTACTATACCACTATTACAGGGCGGGCCCCGCCCTGTAATAGTGGTATATTCCACCAAACGCCTCAATTTCTACCACTCATCAGGCTCGGGCAGTGAGGACAGCTCTGAGCGAAGAACTCGATCATGCGGCCTGAAGCTGTGGAGGGGGGGAAAAGGCGGGATCGCCGGCAAGTGCCGGGTGTCAGAGTGTGTGAACTCATCTCCCATCCAAGCACATGAAGCAGGAATTTACGACGCAATTTCCCCAAAACCCTAAACCCTGAACCCTAAACCCCAAAACAAAAACCCTAAATCCTAAACTCTGAACCCTAAACCCCAAAACAAAAACCCTAAACCCTAAACTCTGAACCAAAGCCCCCAAGCATGAATCCCGAAGTCCGGAAGCACCAGGCCTAACCCCTCGAGCGTTGCCGTGATAGACCCCCACCACCTACTTGGAGGGTCGGGGGACTTAGTAAGTAGGTAGTAAGTAGACTTATAAGTACCCTAAAAGGGGGCCTAATTGGGGTCATGGTACTTATAAGTCCCTAAAATAACCAGTTACTAAGTCGCCCGACCCTCCAAGTACTAAATCCCACCCTATCCTTAGATGGCCATAAATACCCTGTAGGAGCCAAAATAAAATCTGGGAGCCTTAATGATTAGAAAAGGGTTTTGGGGGTATATAACACTGTAATTACAATAAGGAACCCCCAAAATAGTACAGGTGAGTATTAAGGCCTCTGTGAAACCCAAAAAACCCCAAAAAGAAGGTCCAAAAATCCCAGACGGACAAATTCTCGCAAACCCTAAACTCCCTAAATCCTGAACCCCCAAACCTGAAACACATAACCCTAAGCTGAAACCAGACCAAATACTGCGCCTCCGCCCCAGTGCTCCTCGGGAACCACAGCGGCCGGCGCGGCCGCCGCGCCCATCGCTTCCTCTGCCTCGAGCGGCTTGAAGGCTCTGCATCTGGGGGCGATGGCTTTGGAACCCCAAAACGGGTGCAGCCATAGTAGTTCCTTTGTGGGATTCATATATAGAAGCCCATAAGGTAATACCAACAAGGAACTACTACGGTTGATGATATAAATCCTGCATGGCCCATAATAAGGAATATACCATAATTCCCATAGTTTAGGGCCCTTAGGGTAATGCAGGATTTATATCATCAACAGTATGGGGGTTGTTTTGGGCATTGAGGGAGATCAAGGGTTCAGGGGTTTTGGGGGGGGGGGGGAGTTAGGGGGCTTTGGCGTAGAGGATTTAGGGCTTGGGGGCTTTTGGGGAACGTCGTGACAAGCTAAGTCAGAAGCTTCTGAAGGTTAAGGCCTGGGGAATGAAAGTGCAGGTTCTCCGAGATCTAGAAAATACTGCTGATGATATAAACCCTGCATTTCTTTAAGGACCCTAAACTATGGGAATACTGGTATACTCCTTATTATGGGTAATGCAGGGTTAATAATGAACCGTCAGAGTTCCATGAACCCTGAAACGCAGGCCTATCGTGGGCCTTCAAGGAGTTTTCTGGTGTTGTAGTCAGGGGAGCAGGGAGAGTGCCGAAACCACCTCTGTCGTCAAGT